>CM053624.1:316131082-316162958 GCA_028646595.1 Phalanger gymnotis
TTGCTTTCTTGCTTTCTGTCTTGCTTTCTTTCTCTAGGTTTCAATGACGGGGAGGAGTAGGGAGAAGGAGGATCAGCAGTAGTTATGCCAAAATAAGAAGACCATTGAAACATTTTTTAAAAACACAGAAGAGAACAGGAGGGAGTTCTGAAGGAAACGCCGATGAGCAGGACAGCTTTGAAAGTAATGTGTAGCATTGGTTACATACTTTTGTTTAAGCATGCGGTATGAAATGGAAACTCAGAGTTTCATGTGGAATCCTCTCCTTTGCGCTCTACTGTGTGTATGCAAATGCTCTTTTTGGGGTGTTTAAGTTTCGAATTAAAAAAAAATTAAACCCTGTGAAATAAATACAAGACGGTGTTGGGAGGGAGCAGCGGGGAAGGGCCTGGAGTAGGGAAGGGGGAGGAGAAGATCAGGAAAGGCTTCCCGTGGATTAGGAGCTGGAGCTTGGGCTGAGCCTTGAAGGCAACGAGAGATTGTAGCGATGGAGATGAGAAGCGAGTTCAAAGGGAGGCGGAGTGCTAGGGCACAGAACTGCCCAAAGTCAGTGCGCCTGAATTGTAGAGTGCGAGATGCGTGCGGCGCGTAAAAGAGTCTGGAACGGCGGACTGGCGCCGAGTTCTGCGGTGCTTCACGCTTCGAGCGGAGGATCTTCTATGTGCTTTGATATGTAACAGGGAGCCGCCACTGAGGCTTATTGAGCGGGGGAGTGAGAAGGTCAGACCTGAACTTGAAGGGAATCACTTTGACATCTATGTGGAAGATGCCCGGGAGAAGGGAAACACGAGTCCCGGATAGAAACTCCCTGAGGGCGGAGTCTGGGCCTTCTTCATTGTAGCTTAGCACAAAGGAACCCTCAGTTGAGGTCTCTTGAGGGAGACAAGACCTGAGTACTAGACAACAAGAAAGGTCGAAGCTAAGGAACTCCAGGTGCCAGAGAAGGGAAGACCGGTCCGGACTAGGCTGGGGAGAGTTTCCCCGGAAGAGGAGAGATCTGACCTGGGCCTTGGAGGCTGGGAGGAGGAATTTGAGTAGGTAGAAGCAGGAAACGGAGGAGAGCTAAGGGACGAGAGGGGTCAGAGAATGAGGAAAGGACTGATCCAGAGCTAGGGGCAGGATTTTATTAAAGCTGATTTCACATCCCCCACCATCCCCCACCCCTATCATCCCCCAACCCCTCCACCCACCAGGTGTGTCTGCGACAAAGGGGAGATCGGAGATGGACGCTCCTGTTACGGACACTTTCTCAGAGAGCTGGAGAGATTGAATCGCCGGAGCCCGAACCTGAGGAAGTTAGCTACAGCCTTGTCCATGCTGGGTAATACCCCTCCTAAACTGACCTGAGGAGCCTGATTCCTGTTGAGGGAAGGGTCCGAACCCAGGACTCTGACTTCATTAGATGAGGGAACAGATCTGGGTGTAGGGAGAGGAGAATGAGAAATGCAAACAGAGCCAGGTTGTTGGAAGCCTATTTACAGGCAGAGAATAGAAACCAAGGCAGAGTGCTTGGAAGGGGAGAGAGGGTTGCCCGCCCAGGCTGTGGGACCTCCTGACATCTTCCAACTTTGGCAGGTAAAGGCTGTGGGGAGATCCTGTCCAAGTCTGGGCCTTTCACAGTGCTGGTCCCATCCTTGTACCTGTCTGGGAGTTTGAATGTGAGTGCTACTGGCCCCCTGGGCCCCAGGGCACCATGCTGAGCCTTCGTGTTCTTCTGGGCCCCTCTTTCAACTGCTTCATCCTTCCCTTATCTCTCAGAGGGGTCCAGAGTATGAACCTCTTCTTCTCTATACACATCAATCCAGGGACCTGAGCAATATTCACATACCTGACATATACCATGGAGCAAAGACACTGAATGCTGGCAAACTTCCCTCCCCAGAATTGTGCAATCTTAGCACAGTGTTCTTTTTCCTCTCCCTTCCTTCTTGACCAATAGACTTCCTGAGGAAAGTGCAGGTCTGGGAGGGGGGCAATATCCTGCCCCGCACCTCTCAGTTGTAATTCCTAACCCCCTCCTGAGAAGGCCAAGCTTTCCTGGAAATTCCCTTCCCCTCAGAGGGTGTCCATGGCTTCAGATAAAATCCTTTTTCCTTTCCTGATGATTTCTGAGGGCTGAGCAGGAGAAATGAATTGCAGGGACTCCTCCAAAGCCTACATTTGGGCCAGGAAACAAAGTTCTTTCTTTACTTGTTCCACTGGGGTTCTGGTCTCCACTCTCTTCATGGGATCATTGATCTGGAGCCAGAAAAGACTTTCAGGCTACCTATTCCAACCCCCTCATTTTACAGATGAGAAAACTGAGACCCAGAGAGTTTAAGTGACCCGTCCAAGGTCACCCAGGTAGCAAGTGTGAGAGGTGGAACCTCAAGCCGGGTCCCCCCACCCCAAAGCCGGTATTTTTCCTGCTGTACTATGTTGACCCCCAATCTTCCCATGGAGCCCCAGGGACATTGGGCCTCCAAATATATCCCTATTTCATTGTGATCACCAAGTCTTCTTTCCTAGTAGTCCCCCTAAAATCCTCCTTTTGTCTTCCATGAAGGAATCTTTATCAAGATCGATATGCAAACTACACATCATTCCTGGACAGCACCTTATAAAAGATCGCCTCTCAGTCCCCTCCCAGACATTGTGGACATTGGCTGGAGAGTCACTGACCTTTACTAGCGACAAGTATCTAGTAAGGAGGCCCCAGAGGACCAAGAAGTCTCCCCATTTTTTCTGAGCCCCACTGTACGCTCAGTCCTCAGGCTTAATGCCACAGGGGATAGAACAGGTGGGGCAGAGAAAGAACATAAATAGCCCTGGGATCTACTCTTGGGAAACTGGCAATATGAAGGAGACGGGAAGAAGCAGATCCGAGTCTTGCCTTCAGGAAGCTCTGCAGCCTGAGTGGGTCAAAGCTAAGGACTAAATTTGGAGATTTTGACCATAGGCACTTCTGAAGATGTTTGGAGGTGGGGCGGCTCCCTGGGAAGGCTTTGGGGAGATGGTAGGGCTTGGGTGCATCCTTCCAGGGATTGCATAGAGATGTAGAAAACTACTCTGGGCTCCAGCTGGCGCCAGCAGAGTGTCAGAAGTGGTCATCGACCCAGTGTATTGGCAGGGGGAGGTGGAGAAGAAGCTTGGCCAGATTGCAGTGGAGGAGACTTATTAGACAGCAGAACGAATGGATATCTGTCAGATAGACAGGATAGGGTCTTGAACGCCAAGCAGAGGAGCGTGGCCTTGAATGTTGTAGTCTATGGAGACTGGACTTAGGAACGAAAGTCCCTTGTGGTGTCTTTGCTGGGTTCTTGAGTCTCTAGGCTAGCAGATGCTAGAGACCAGGCATTGTGGGTAAGTTATACCGCTTATTCTGGCCAAAGATATCCAAGAATCTGGGGGCCTTCTGAAAGGCAGGCTGGATGGCTGGCTTTCACTGTGGGGAGGAGCTCAGGAGTCACAGCAGGGCCCTGGCTAGAGGCAAGAGGGATTTGATGCCTGATGCTTTTACAGAACTCTGGGAGAGCATACAAATACAAGGACCAACCAGGTTCAACATACAACATCATTCAGCAGAACTTGCCTGCATCCAATGGCATTTTCCATCTTGTCAGCAGCATCCGCAAGCAGCCCCCTTCATCCTTCATCCCAGGAGACCCAGAGGTGAGCCAAACCTGCCTTCTTCTCAAAGTAAACTCATCTGGGGAGGGGGATGGAGAAGAGAGTATTCTAGCCCCTGCACGGGATCAATCCTGTGCTGAAGGCAGCCAGGAGAAGGGGTCTGTGGCTCCCCCTATGAGAGAGCCTGGTCTGGTGGGATTACTTGCAAAAGAGCCTTGAACGCCAGGCAGAGGCTGCTGAGAGAACCCAGGCAGGGGAAGGAGGCGCTGGTCAGAGAAGTAAGCATTTTTTGTGATGATTTGTGTTCATGGGTTCCCGACATGCCCTCTCTGGCCCAGGGATCCAAGGGTCTTAGCGGAGGTTGGCTGAGGCAGAATGGAGTAGACCCTTAATAGAGGACCCAAGCCTTACTTCCTAGGAGCCAGGGTGAGGATGCGCTCCCCTCAGCAAACCCTAGAGGACAGAGATCCCTCTTCCTTTCCTATCTAAGCAGTTATGAAAGGTAGTCTGTGTGACCACCCACATCTCCTTATGCCTGGGCACATGCCCGTAGTGCCTGCAGGTGAGTACACATCTCTGTGTGGAAGATTATCTGGAACCAAAGGGGAAAGCTTCATCCAGAGCCCAAGTCATCTGTATCCCTAACTTCTCGGGGACTCCATGAAGCCTATTGTCCATTTGGAGCCATGGGTGGGGAGAAACCCTCACCAAATACTCTAACCCATTTGCTAGGCAGTCCCTGAGTTTGCTTGGGAACCAGGCCCAATAGTAACCTTTGACCCCTGACTCCATGAGTGAAGATTTCTGGATTCATAAAGCAGAGAGGTAGGAGAGAGAGAATATGAGAACTGAAGGAAGGCAGGCATTTTCTCCTCTTGATGGATTTCTAGATTTCTTTTCACTAGACCCTCCAAAGAGGTTACTTCATCCATGAGATCCTTTGATGCCCTCACAATGACTTTGACCTGAGAAGGAGCTGTAGCCCTCCCTATAAGTAATGGTGTATCTCTGGTCCCAAGGGGCCAGTGAAGAGGCAGAGGGAATATTGATTTCAAGTCCTAAATTTCTGCCCCTTAGGTCCTAAGGGCTGTCAGGGGTGGCAGGAAAACTAGAGTAAGCTTCCCCTCTTGGATGTGGGAACAGGGACCTGAGTCCCCAGGGTCTGATTAGGCAAAGATTCTAGCTCCATTGTTGCTCATAATCAAGTTTAAATACATTGGATTGATTATGCCTCTCTCTATCCTGGGACTCAGGAGAGATTAGGCTATAGCTAAATGAAATAAGAGAGAGAATAATGAATGTTCTCCCCAGGGCTGGTCAGACTGTGAGGAAGGATTAAAGGGCCTTCCTCATAAGCAGAAGGATTGGGATTGAGCAGCCCTTTCCAAAAGTGGCCAGACCTTCTGACCAGGAGCCCTCAACCTTCAAGCATCACCCAAGGGTTGATTCAGGCCCTCGGGGAGGAGGGTTCTCTTTGTGAGTGGCCAAACACAGAAAAAGGGGAGGTGTTGTCTCTCCAGACTACTCCAAAGCCCACCCAACCCAAGTATCCATTCAATATGTCCTTACAGAAATCCATCGGAAAGATCCTGGCTTCCATGGATGTCTTCAGCCGGTTTGAAACCATCCTGGAGGTGAGCAGATGATAGAGGGCCTCAGAAGAGGCAGCTATAGTTTCTGATTTGGCAATATAGATGGTCCCCTTCTACCCTGTTCCTCTAGATGGCTTCCAGTGCAGGCTCCTTGGTCTTGGACTGTGCCTCCTTCCCTTTTAAGAAGCTCCTATTTACCAGAACTCTTGCCATCCCATTGTCTTAATTCATTATTCTTAAAACAGCCCTGGGAGGGAGGCAAAACAAAGATTCTTAAGTCCTTTGTACAGAGAAGGAAACTGAGACCCACAGAATGGAAGCAATTTATCCAGAGTCACAGAGAGAGACTATGGATGAACTGTGATTCAGACTCAGCTGTGACTGAGTCTGAGGTGTTTGAGCCTTCCATACATAACCTCTTACAGTATCAGCGTTGGAAAGGCCCTGCAAGATTATTTCATTTTACTCTTTTGTTTTGCACACAGGAATATTTGTGGCCCAGGAAGGGGAAGGAATGTACTAAAGTTATAATAAGAGCAAAACTGAGTCTAGGACCCGGTTTTCCTGACTTCAGGCCTTAAGCGAGCTCTTTAAAAAAATTTTATCTTTTGTTTTTATATCACTTTCATTTCAGAATATATCACTCCCTCCTACACAGATAGCTGTCCTTTGTAATAAGGAAGGAAAAAAAGAAAGAGAAGCAACCAAGCAAAAAGCTAACCCATATCAATTGAGTGTGCCAGTATACCCAATATTTCATTCTCTTAGTCCCCCACCTCAGCAAGGAAGGGAGAGGGAGAGAGAGAGAGAGAGAGAAGAAAAGAGAAAAGAGACAGAGAGAGAGCGAAGAGAGAGAGACAGAGAGGAAAGAGAGACAGAGAGAGAGAGAGAGGAGAGAAAGAAGAGAAGAGAGACAGAGAGACAAAGACAGAGAGAAGGAGAAGAGAGGAGAAACAGAGACAGAGACAGAGAGAGAGAGCTCAAAGACAGAAAAAATGTACCTTCTCTCCCTTCCTTGCTGAGGTGTATAAGGAAACACCTACATAAAGTATTGTGCTGCTTACCGTTATTGTCTCCTGGCCTTCCTTTCTTCTTTCAGCATCCTCTGCTGAGGTGATGGCCAGGACTTCTACAGCAGCAGCTGTCCGTTCTCAATTTGATCCTATCGACTCCTGTCTGTTCCATGGTCTTTTTTTTTTAATTTATTTTTTATTTTTAGTTTACCACACTCAGTTCCACAAGTTTTTGAGTTCCAAATTTTCTTGCCCTCCCCCCAAGATGGCATGTAATCCGATATAGGTTCTACATATACCTTCACATTAAATTTATTTTCACAATGGTCAAGTTGTAAATAAGAATTATGTCTTCCGTGGTCTTGTTTCAAATGAAACACAAACGTGTCTGAGTCTCCCCTCTCTCAAAAACAAACAAATTCCCTTGACTTTCTTCCCCTGTCAAGATTCTTTTTTTGTTTTATATTTATAGTAAAGCCCTAAAACAGGGGTGGGGAACCTGCGGGACCACACTTGAGGACCCAGGGGGCCACATGTGGCCTCAAGGCTGCAGATTCCTACCTCTGCCTAAACACAGTGACTGATACATACATAGTAGGTGCCTAATAAATGTTTGTTCCTTTGTTTATTGGACCTGGAATTTCATTAGACAAAGGAACTTCTGGGGATAGGAAAAAGTAGACTTTGGGATCAGGAAGTGCTGGTACTAGTCGAGTAATCTTGGACAAATTATCTGAGCCTCAGTCCCCTTGTTTGTAAGATAAGGAGTTAAATTCCTCAACTTCTAAGGTTCATTCCACCTTTATGTCTTTGACCATGTGAACCCCTTCCTGTACCAGAATAGATCAGGAAACTGGGGTCCGGAGCTGGGAAGTGACATACACAATCAAGTTTGTAGAGCTAGTAAATGTCAGAGTCTGCATTTGAACCCAGGACTTTCCCTTAGGCCATCAAGAATATAAGCTGCATATGGGCAGGGCCTGTGCCTTTTTCCACTTGAGTATCACTAGCATGGAAGCGCAGGACTTGGGCATAAGAAGCAGATGCTTAATAATTGAACTGTTGATTCCAGAACTGTGGCCTCCCTTCCATCCTTGAAGGCCCAGGGCCCTTCACTGTATTTGCCCCCAGCAACGCCGCTGTGGACAGCTTGAGAGACGGGAGGCTCATTTACCTTTTCACTGAGGTGAGAGGGTGGGGCCTGAGGAAGGGGGTGGGTCTTTGAGAACTGAAGGAAGGCAGGTATTTTCCCCTCTCGATGGATTTCTAGATTTCTTTTCACTAGACCCTCCAAAGAGGTTACTTCATCCACGAGACCCTTTGATGTCCTCACAATGACTTTGGCCTTAGAAGGAGCCATAGCCCTCCCTATCAGTAATGGTGTATCTCTGGTCCCAAGGGGACCTCCCAATACTGCCTGACCCATCCCACCCTCAGAGCCACACCTCCTCCCTCCTCCCAACCTGACTGCAACTGCCTGGCTCAGTCCATCTTTTGAGCTCCCCTAACCCCATTCACCCCAGTGAGTTTAAAATCACCTTTATGGGAGAAGTTCTGCATTCACATCAAACACTTTCTCCTCCATCAACGCCGTTTCTGACCCTCCCACCCTATCCCAGCTCACCCCCGCCCCAGATCCTGTTTCTATGGTCTCTCCCCTCAGTATCCTGCTCTCCCCCAAAGACCAGCAGCTCCCTGAGGTCAGCGACAAGTCTTAACCCTTAAACCATTAGACCAAGCAAGGAGTGACCGCTCCCTTTTATCCCCAGGGCATCTCTAAACTGCAGGAACTGGTGAAGTATCACATTTACAGCAATGCTGGGGTAAGACCTTGGACATCCCCATCTTCTCACTCACAGTTTCTCCCCAAGATTCCTTTGGCCCAAAACCTTTTTCAGGGCCTGCCTCCTCCAGGAAGCCTTTCTGTTTAGCTCCATCCACCTCTGCTTTTTCACTCTGTCTCTTCAGCTGACCGTGGACAAGCTTATATCCTTGAAGCTAATCCAGACCATGGCCAACCAGGTCCTGCTCACGAACATCACGGAGGAGGTGAGCGTGGGGGCCGACTCTCCCACTGCAGACACCAACCTGCCGTATCTGTTTTATGGTTGTCGGCAGACCCCTTGAGCCTTCTGTCAGGGATGAGAGCATTAGGTTGCCTCTGATGAGGGATGTCTGTAAGCTTCTCAAGGGACAGGATGGGTCTTCCCCCTTCTTTATGTGCCCGGCACATAATGGAGATACTTGTTGGCTGGCTGCTTGATCACCTCTGTTACACATGGGCAGATTTATGGACTCCTGGGGTGGCAGAGCTGGAAGGCACCTTAGAGAAATCAAGTCCCGCCTTCCCATTTTAAATTCAAAGAAATTGAGGCCCATGGCAGGCAAGGCTGTCCACCTGGCTTGTTCGAGGTCACACAGCAAGTAGATAGTAGAACCAATATTGGAACCCAGGCCTTGTGACTCCCACTTGAACTCTTTTTACTGTACCTTATAGGTCAATAATTCAATAAGAACCAAATAGAATACACAGTGAGGGAGCCCCAGGGACTATCATCTTATGTATTGGGAAACTGAGGTGCAGAGAGGGAAAGAGACTTGGCCAGGGTCATCCAGTGAGGCAATGGCAGGGACTAGGCCCAAGTGAGCTCACAGGTCTTGTAGTACTATTTTTCCTGGGGCCAGTGTAGGGGACATGGTAAATGGGAAGACATGGGAGATTTCTATCCTAGGGGCGCATCCTCTTGGGCTCTCCTGGAATCCCCTTGAAGAGCGTGGATATTGTGGCATCCAATGGAATCATCCACCTGCTGGATGGCATTCTGTTGCCTCCGTCCATCCTGCCCATCCTGCCCCATCGATGCAATGAGAACCAGTACAAGATTGTGACAGTGAGTACTTCCCAAAGGGGACCATCCCCGGGAAAGTGGCCTTGGTGAAGAGGAGACCACTGCTACGTAATGCCGGGCCTCAGCTGCTGCAGAGCCATAACGATCGACCCTTCTCTTCCCAGGGCACCTGTGCAGATTGCCAGGCCCAGAATGCCAGTGTATGTCCCCCCAATAGCCAAGAGCTGGTGAGTGTCGTGCTATGGGGTTCAAGAAGCTTCTCCTAGGAATACTTCTAGTGGGGCATGAGGGAAGAGGAAACCTAAATAAAGATTATACTATTGTATATATGGGGTAGGGGAGAGGGGGGAATGAGAGAAAATAGATGTTTGGTAATGGAAAAAAATTAATATTAAATTTTTAAAAAGAAAGTCTGAAGCAAAGCCTAGGCCTGAGTTTCTATGGTCATTGAAATTCGTCCTCTACTTGTGGAGGACCTAGCCTGGGCCTTAGGCCTCATTGATCTGCACTCATCTTCCAAAGGTGCAAGCTCCTTTCTCTTTAGTGAGCCAGAAGGGCCTGAGGCCTCCATTTACATGAGGAAAATTGAGGGTCTGTTGGAGATGGAGCTCTAAGCCCACAGAGACAAGCAGGTTCAAGGGCTGGGAAAGTCCAGGGGTCTTGGGGTTGAGAGGAGCCTTTACAGGGTAGTAAAAGGTGAAAACCTCCCCTGATCCCTGAACCCCAGCTCAAGGCCCCAAGATCCCCTCTGTCCTTCTCTGTCTTCATGCCCTTGGACCAAACCAGGGCATTTGCTAGGAGTATTTACAAGGAAAAATAATCCATAAATTCAGAAATAACTCACTGGGGAAGGGAATTACGCAGCCCTCACTTGAATGGTGTATGAGTGACTCCTGAGCCGTGGGGGAGAGGTCTGGGTATGGCACACTCTGCCTTTGCTACCTTGTAGTCCCCAAACAAGGTGGAAATCTCCTACCTCAGAATCTTCCCCCAATCCTGCAAATGATAAGAATGATAAGAAGAAGAAGAGAAATAATGAGGATTGTCAGGCAACTTCTCTGCCTGTTGATTTCTTTGTAGCTACAGAATTGTGACCAGAGAGTACAAGTTTGAGTTAGCAGCAGCTGTCTCTGACTGCCCCAGAGGCAGGATGTCCTCGTGAATAGAGAGCCAACCTCAAAACTAAAAGGATCTGCATTGAGTCTTGCCTTTGACACCTACTGACTGTGTGACCCTAGGCACTTAGGCTCTCTGTGCTCTAGGCCAAAAGTGTGAAACATGAGGCCTGTGCATCCCACATGGACCACAGCACTCCCAAGGGTAGCCAGAACCAGATTCAAATGTACTTGGGAAATATTTAACAAAATGAATAAAAATACACTGAAACATAGATAATGTTAATATGTGGTTTTCTAAGTCAATATGCACACACAGGGATCTTTATGTATTTTCTATTTGAGTTTGATGCCACTGGCCTAGAACACTGACAAGTGACTTCCCTGCCATCACACAACCAGCATGTGTCAAAGGTAGGACCTGAGCTCAGGTCTCCTTGACTCTATGCACTATGTCAGGATGCCTCCGAATAAAGGGAATTATAGTAGTCATGATGATCATAACTCCAGACCCAAAGAACATTGGTATGGGACTTTCCTGATTGGTGGAGATCAATACCCACTCCTTCATGAGGAGTAGGGGTATTGTTGACAAAAATTGAAGAGTTCCCCTCTCTCCTGTCTCTTGCTCTCACCAATTACACACCCATCAGGACAGAGTCCCATACCAATGGGCTTTGGGATTGGGTTATCTAATATTAACAATAATAGTGAAAATTTACAGAACACTTTATAGTTTACAAAGTATTAGGTTGCAAACCCAGAAAGGTCAAGCCGTTTGTCCCAGTTCACACCATAAGTCGGTATGGGAAGAAGGGATCAGGATGGAGAAGTCTGGTACAACAGCGATTCACAGCTATCCCTCCTAAAACTCCCACTTCCTTTTACTTCCTCCTCCTAGAATATTTTTCCCAAGGAGTGTGTTTACATCCATGACCCAGATGGCCTGAATGTGATGAAGAAGGGCTGTGCTCGATACTGTAACCAGACTGTTGTGGTGAGTGAATCACAAGAAATTTGGGACGAGAGGGACCTGGGATTGAGAATTAGGACTGGGCATATGGAGTTGCAGATGAAATTGAGGGCCCTGTTTTGTGTAGGATGCCCCCTATAAGACTAAGGAAACCAAGGAGTGGCTTGCTTTGAGTGAGCCAATCAGGAGCAAGGCCTCTACTTTCCTGATGAGGGAGAAAAGAAGGTAGACAGTGAATTCTAGCCCTGATTGACAGTTGGTTTGAAATGACATTTTAAGTGAGGCTTATTCTCCTCCCACATTCTTCTGTCAGGGCAGAAAAAGTGGAGGGCGAGTAGAAGTACAGGGATGGAGAAAGACCAGATGGGATGAATAAAGGGCATGAGACAGAGAAGGCAGAAGGGAGAGAGTGAGGGGGTGAGTGGAGGGCATGCGATGGAGAAGATAGGACAGAGAGGTAATGTAGTAGAGACGAGAGGCTTTGGGATGGAGCCTGAATAGGACTGAAAGGTTGGAATGGAAGACATAGGATGGAGGGGATTAAATAATCCTAGGGATTTTATTAACAATTTTACATGGTCCATACCATACACATTAACTAACAAAGCTCAGTCCTAGATTCTCTTCTTCCTCTAGACTATCTCGGTGATCTCTTCAGCTCTCTGGTGTTTAATGATCCTTTCTATGGGTTCGGTGATCATTTCTGAGCAGAAGACTCCCAGATTTATATATACATCTCTAACTCCTCTCTTGAATCTCCAGTCTTGCAACCTAACCTGCCTTTTGGCCCGCTCAAAGTAGATGTCCCATAAGCATTTCAAAACCAACATTTCCAAAACAGAGCTTATTATCTTCACCCCACCCCACACCTTTTCCTCTTTCAAACTGTTCCTCTACTATGCCTCTAGTATTGCTTGTTTGCAGCGTTGGAGTAATCCTTTACTCTTCTTTTGCATTCACCCCACATATCCATTCCATTGCCAGATCTTGTCATTTCTACCTTTATGATATTTCTTAGGTGCATCCCTTTCTCTCCCCTCATGTAGCTCCTACCTTGGTGCAAGCCCTCATCACCTTATGCCTGGACTATTGCAGGAGCCTGCTGGTGGGTCTTGCTGCCTAAAGTCTCTCCCTACTCCAATTCATTTTCCACCCAGCTGTCAAGTAAACACATCATCCCTCTGCTCAATAAGCCCCCAGTGGCTCTTGATAGCCTTTAGGACCCAATATCAAATGTTTTGTTTAGCATTGAGAGTCCTCATGCCTGACTGCTCCAAACACATTTGATGACCCAGCCATTCTGACTTCCTACTCTTCCTCACTGCCTGTCTCCTCACTCTATGCCTCTTCAAAGGCTGTCCGCCATTCTCACCTCAGCCTCCTGGCTTCCCTGGCTTCCTTCAAGTCTCAGTTTAATGTCCATCTTCTTCAGCAGGCCATTCTTGGGCGGTTTTTCACTCCAGCCCCTGCTGAAATCTTCCCTGCTCTGAGATTACCTTCTATTTACACTATATGGATCTTGTATATATACTTACTTGCTTCCCAACCAACAAGCAACATTTATTAAAGGCTAACTCTATGCCAGGCACTGTTGTGAGCTCTGAGAGGACAGCAATAGTGGGTTTTGCATTTCTTTGTTTTGCCTTTCTTTGTACTTCACAGTGCCTGATGCAGAATAGGCATCTAATAAATGCTTGTTGGCTGATGAACTAACCTTGGAGAACATCTGACCCAAGCCCTCCTTTGTAAATAAAAAAAACTGAAGCTCAGAACGGAAAAGGGACTTCTCCAAGATCACACAGTAAATTAGTGTCAGAGTTGGAAATGGAACACAGAAACTACTTACTCTTAGTCCCAAAGGAATAGGGCTAGGAGGCAAGGCCAGTTAACTCCAAAGGCTTATTCTGCTCTCTAGCACTGAAGACTGGAAATCTTCTCTCTTACAGAAACTTGGCTGTTGTAAAGGCTTCTTTGGCCCTGACTGTTCCCAGTGTCCTGGGGGGTTCTCGAATCCCTGCTATGGCAAAGGCAATGTGAGTTTCAACCATTCCCTAACATGGAGCAATAACTAGGATGCAGCTACTGTGGCTTTGGCTCAGGGTATCGACATCTGGTGGGGGGCAGGCATGTTTTTTTCCTTACCATAGTCCTTGCAGTCAATAGCTAAGTGGGGCCACCTGCTGAAGGTCTCATCCCTCTTTTGAGGTTCACCTTCCCCAACTACTAAGTTTGACCCTGGGTGTCAGAATTCCTACTTGCAGCTTTCCTTCTACCTTTCAATAACCCTAATGCAACTCTCTGAGAGTCTTGCCTTCCCCCCCCATCCCAGGGGATGGGTGGGATCTTCTTAGTTCCCTGATGACGTCATACACAGCTGGCACAGCAGTTCACTATCCTCACTGCCTGGCCCCACGAATCCCTGTTGGGACAGGAGTAGAGCAGGACAGGAGGATGGAGGGTTGAACTGGAGGGGAAGAAACAGGCTGGAGATGGTCGATGGGGAGAGGAATCAACAAAAGGCCCGAGGGGCTGGGGGGCAGCCCTAGACTGAGCCTGGTTCCCCTTCTCAGTGCAGTGATGGTATCCAGGGCAATGGGGCCTGTATATGCCAAAAAGCCTACAAGGGCATCGCCTGCCACATCTGTGCAGATCCCAACCGGCATGGAGAGCAATGTGAGGAAGGTCAGAGCCCCCTGCCCAGGGTCCAGAGTCCATCCCTTCCCCCATCAAAGGAGCGGAGTCCCCTGGCAGACAGAAGGGCCAGAGCCAGAGGAAAAGTTAGGAGGCTCGAGAGACTTGGAGTTAGTCTGAAGCAGCATTTTGTAGGAGAGATACTGACAAGCTAGAGTACTCACAGGAGGGCAGCACTGCTGGAGATGAGATCAATTTATCAATAATCAATCCACACTGATTAAGCTGGGGATATAAAGAAAGGCATAATACACACCCTGCCCTCCAGAAGCTCATAGTCTAATAGCACATAAAAAGATGCTTAGGGGGATATGATGAAGTCATGCTGGGCTGGGACATGATCTGAGGAGGAATGAGTTTCTGGCTTGGTTTCATCTTGCAGAATGATGTTTCTGGAGATAATGAAGTCTAGGAAAGAAGCTGGGTGGGGAATGAGGAGAATTCACGGCTGCTGTCCTTAAATGGTGGAGGGCTGGGGTGGGGAGGGAACTCCTAGATGTCTATCTCCCACCCTCTCCAAGCAGAGGGAAGGGGGGTACTGAGGAGGTGTGAGTTGGTTTGTGGAGCGGATGAAGTTCCAGGGAAGTAGCCAGGTGGGAACTGATGAGCACTTTGATCATAAATGCATTCTCTAAAGAAGTCAGAGGTGTTTAGCCTAAAAGAGGGGAGGTTTAGCCAAGACGCCGTGGCTGTCCTTGAGTATTTGAAGGACTGTTGTGGGCTCGGACCTCTCCTGCTGTGGCCAGGAGGGAAGAATCAGGAGCAACTGAGGGGAGCTGTCAAGAGGCAGATTTCGGCTGGATAGGAAGGAAAGCCAACCACGTCTTAGAACTTTCCAAAGATGCCTTGAGCTGTAGTGAGATCCCCATCACTGGAGGTGGCTTAGCAGAGGGTGGATGGCTATTTGTCAGGGCTGCTGTAGAGGAGGTTCAGTGACAGGTTGGCCTAGGTGCCCACTAAGGAGCCTTCCAACTCAGAGTCTTGACTCTTTGGCTTAAGGTGAAGCAGAGAGGATTTTAGTCAGACGCTAACTTCCTGCCAGCGTGTGAGTGTGTGAGTGTGTGTATGGGGTGGGGGTAGATGACAGAGTGGAATGGGGGGGCTTGAAATCTCCAGCCCATGAAATCAAAGATCACGTGTGACTCAAACACGTGCACATGTTCACACAAACACATATACACACACTCGTTTGAATTGGAGAGAGAGACTAGACAGGAAGACCTCAGGAATAGGCAACCAGATGCCAAATGGGCATGTCAGTTCCTCTGCTTCCTCCTTCCTGCTGGTCTTGAATTCCTCACTCGTCCAAGGGTCCTGGGGTGGGGTAACAAGGGGAGCCATCCATTGGAGGGGAAGTACTGGGGAATGGGGGAGGGGACAAATGTGGGGTGGGGGGAGTTTCTTGCTCATGGCCCCCTTCCCTTTCTCCACCTCTCTCGCCTCCGCTCCCTTCCAGAGTGTGGATGCGTCCATGGTATCTGCGACAACCGGCCAGGCAGTGGGGGCTTATGTCAAAGGGACACGTGCACCAAGGGCTTCACTGGCCCCTTCTGCAATGAGTCCTCAGCTGACTGTGGCCCCACTGGCCTGGCCCAGCATTGCCACCCCCGTGCCCGCTGTGTTACCCTTGAAGGCCGTGCCGTGTGAGTCCAACCCCGTCCCTGAGCCTACGCTAGCTTTTCCATCATCTGTCCTCCCCCCATCTCTCCCACCAGCTATGTGACCTTGTGACCTTGCACAGCCGCTGCCCCCAACCAGGGTCTCTCCTGAGCTCTCCTGACCCCTCTGCTCTCTTGCTGACCTCAGGTGTGTCTGTCCCCCTGGCTTCGAGGGTGATGGCTTCTCCTGTGAGGTCAGGCATCCCTGTGACCAACCAGATCGAGGAGGTTGCTCTGAGAATGTTAGTGACCTTCCTGTCCCCCTTTCCTCAGGGCATTCCCAGCCTCTCCCTGCTGAACTCATGAGTCTGGACCTCAGACCTGTAGGGGACACAAGGACTCTAAGAGATGGGGGAGGGCTGCCCCAAAGAGAATGCCTACAAAGATGGGGAGGGATGGATGTCAACATCCAGATAGAAGAGAGAGGCTAGTCCTACCCAGGGGGAGCTATGTGTGGGTTAAACTTTTAAGTTAGGGAAAGACCTGGGCTGCCAAGGCCCCTGGGCTGTGGTTTGTGCACAGGCTCCAGTGGGGTTGTGGAGGTGGCATTCTCTGCAGCTCTGCACCCCGTGTCTCTCCTAGGCCCAGTGTATCAAGGGCATCTCAGAGCCCCAGCGATGCATATGCAACAAGGGCTGGAAAGGAGACGGCAAAGTCTGTGTCGCCATTAACCCATGCGAGCTGGAGACTCGGGGCAGCTGCCATGCGGAGGCCCACTGCAACTATATTGGGCCAGGACAGGTAGGGACTCTGGAAAGATGACTGCCCAATATCCTGCCCACTATCTATTGACCATCCCCAGCAAGTCACACCGCAGGATAGGGCTTAGAGCCCTGGGCTCCTGCTAAGAATACCAGGATGCAGGGTTAGAAGATAGAATAGTAGAACAGAGAATGTTCTACTAGGCCTTAGAACACAGAATGACAGAGCTGGGAGGGAGCCTGGAACACAGAATGTCAGAGCTGGGAGGGAGCTTAGAGCACAGAATGGCAGAGCTAGGAGGGAGCTTAGAACACAGAATGGCAGAGTTGGGAGGGAGCTTAGAACACAGAATGTCAGAGTTGGGAGGGAGCTTAGAGCACAGAATGGCAGAGATAGGAGGGAGCTTAGAACACAGAATGGCAGAGCTGGAAGGGACATTCGAGCCGATCTAGTCCAGCCCCCTCATTTTACAGAAGAAACAGAAGCCCAAAGCGGAGAATAGACTTATCCAAGTTCCCACAAGTCAGTGGCAGAGCCCAGGTCCTCTGCCTCCCTCCCAGCTCTGGGTTCTTCTCCACAATGCAGCTTTCTCCCTCAGTCTAGCTGGGAAGCTAGGGCTCCCAGCTATAAACCATTACCATGAAGCACCAGACAGTAGACCAGAGTAAAGAGCTAAATTAGTCCAGAGAATTGGGAGGTAACTATGATCAAGGGAGCATCCTTGAAACAGGTGAAAGAGAAAGCTTCGGATAAAAAAAGGGAGAAGGAAGAGAAAGTCTCCAGCACCACTATGAAGCTTTGATGGGCAGAGGCGAGGAAGAGGGAAGGAGGTTCTTTTTGGGAGGAGGAGGTCCACCCTGATTGGTGTTTGCTGCTACCCCTCTAGAGTTCCTGTACCTGTAAGCCAGGCTTTGCAGGGAATGGTTACGAGTGTAGCCTCATCAACCCATGTCTGATGGCCCACAACGGCGGGTGCCATGTGCTGGTGAGTAGAAGGGACCTGAGGCCTGGAGGCCCGTCCCTGCCGCCCTGGCTCTTGGGTAGGGATGGGATTAGTTAAGTTCGGTGACCAGAGCAGGGCTCTAGGATGTCCATTCTATATTTGTGAAACCCTTCCTGTGTGTAGGATCCTCTCTACTAGCCCGTGTCCTTGCCTTTTGGAAGTGTTTTCCAGTCAGCGTGAGTCTCCCTCTGCTGTGTCTACCTGTGTCTGCCTGTGTGCCTGTCACTGCGTGCCTCAGTTTCTCCATCCTTTGCTGTCAGTCTGTGTCTATCTCTGTGAGTCTGTGCACCTCAGTGTTGGTCTATAATGTCTTGGTGTCTCTGGTGCAAGGAATGAGGCCAGCACCCACCCACAGAGGACTTTAAGGTTGGCCAGGCACTCTGTCAGCAGGATCTTGTGCCATGGCATGTATGATGACGTTGAGACAGACGCTACGGGTGTTGTGATTGCCCTTCCCCCTTGTTGGAGACGGGAGGCTCAGAGACACAAAACGAAGCCTCTGTCGGTGTCAGAGGCAAGCTTCTAGCCCAGCTCTTCCCTGATCCTGAGGCCTGGGATTTTTATATTATATCACGCAGCCTCTCTAAGGTTGGAGAGTGCCTTTGTCAGACTTGCAGATGAGGCCAAGGTGGGCACCAAAGTATCGGACAACTAGATCAGAGTCCCTAAAGATCTCCAGCACTCCACCTGTGCCATCATGCCTTGTTGGTCAGAGGACCATAGATTTAAATATGGAAAAGGACCTTCAAAGTCACCCAGTCCAACCCCTTTATTGTACAGATGAGGAAACTGAGGCCCAGATAGATAAGGGGATTGGCCCAAGATCACACAGGCAGTAAATGAATCGAGCTCCTCTGACCCCCAAATCAGCTCTCTTTCTACCACACGTTGCCTCTTTGTTTGCTGAGACTCAATTTCTTCATCTGTATAATAGGAATAATAACAATTAACAATTATATTAAATATAAATTATATAATATTAATATGTCATATAATAATACAATTAATTATTAATAGTTATCATGTTAAATATAACTTATATATAAATCATATAATATTAATATGTTATATAATAATACAATTGATTAATTATTAATAATGAATAAGCTATTATAAATAGCTACAGCACTTGGTGTACAGTGAGGAAACCGCTTTGCAATCCTTAAAGTAAAGGTAAAGAAAGGCAAGTTATTCTTATTGCATAGACGCTACTCCTGAGTCTGGTATAAGTGGGATTGAAAGAGATCCCCTTCCAACTCTGAAATTTGACTGGGATGTGAATCTTTGATCGTACCTCTGTTTCTCTCCGTCTGCCTTTGAATCTCTGTGTCTCTTCATCTCGGGTCTCTGTGTCCCTAGGCCACGTGCCGGCCCCGTGGGGATGGAGGACAGCCACTCTGTTTGTGCCCAGATGGCTATGGCGGAGATGGCTTCACCTGCTATGGGACTGTCATGGAGGTGAGTGGACCTTCCCTTCTCCTTCCCTTGCCCATCTAAATTAGCCTTGGTGGGGGTTATCTTCCCTGATGGGCAGGGTATTTGAGACCTTGGACCTGGGTGAAGGGAGGGTCAGAGCTGCTCATCCCTACCCCCATGACAAGCTCCAGCCACAGACCATCCCTGCCCTCTCTCTAGGAGCTAAAGAGAAATGACCATTTTGCTGAGTTCTATCAATGGATTAAGGTAGGATAGTGTGGGGAAGGGATCTTTTGAGCCCGGTTCAGCTCACTAGAGTAAACTTAAGAATACAATCTGTGTCAGGTCCAGGAACCTGTAGCTTGGATACTCACTTGTGATCTGGCCTTGTCCAGAACCTGGGTTGGAGGGAGACCTTAGGGAATTCCTCTAATTTTCTACATGTAATATATGCCTTCAACTCGGCTGGCTATGGCTGTCATGGGGAGGCTGGAATGTGGCCTCAGCATCTACCTCTCTGGTGACCTCCCCATGTTCTCTGGCTCCAGAGAGCTGGCTTCGCCCTCCCTACCAGGGGCAATTTTACAGCCTTGGTGCCATCAGAATATGCTATCCAGAGCCTGAGCCCTGAAGACAAGGCCTTTTGGCTGCAGCAGCAACAGTTGCTTCACCTGCTCAGGTATGAGGGGAGGGGCTGCCTCACCTGGTCAAAGGATCATAGATCATAGCACTATATAGCCTTAGAGATGGAAGGCACCTTAGAGGTCATGCATTTTATAGATGAGGAAAATGAGGCAAAGAACCTTCCCAAAGATCATACAAGTGGTGACAGGCAGATTCGAACCCTTGTCTTCTCATCCCAAATCCAGCATGGGGAAGTAGTAACCGGGTCTAGAGCACTGGATGTGGACTCATCCCCCAGAGATGTCTGCATTACCCTTCTACTTCTACTGCCCTTCTACCCTCTTCCCCCCCTCAATTTCCTTTCCCCTTGGGAGATGGAGGGCCAGGGATTCTCAGACTCCTGCCTTCGGGTACTTCGCTTCTGGCTAAAACCTCTTTACCTCTCCAATGAGTTTCTTCCCCAGTTTCTAACTCTCCCAGTCTTTGTCTTTGCCCTCTCTCTATCCCCAAGGAAGCACAGGCCCACTTAACTTTTTGATACTCCCTCTGATGGCCTTTGTCACTGTTTCCTCCCTAATTCCCCCCCATCCAGGGCTCACTTCCTCCCAGGGGCTCTTACCACTGGGCAGCTATCTGGCCTCTTTGGACAGGAGGTGACCACCCTGAATCCACCCACACGTTGGGAGATCAGCAACAGTAGCGGGGTAAGACTTGGGCCCATTTGGCTGATTCGTAGCATGTTTCCCCTTCACATTCCCCAGGATTCTGAGGTAGAGAGGTGGGGTGGACCTGGAAGGAGCACTAAGACAGGCCAGAACTCCACAGGGAGCCACAAACGGGGAGCCCTGTGGTGTGCCCTCAGAAGGAGAAGAGGAAGACCAGAGCTCAGGGTTACTGCCCCATCTTCTCTCTGTGGGCCGGGCTTTGTCACTGTACTCAGAGCCCCATGGGCCCTAACTGAGATCCCAGGCTTTGGTGCTTATGTATGGGCATCCATGTATGTTTCTATATGTTTCATGTATGTTTCTGCCTCTGTGTATGTTTCTGATTCTGTATCTGTCTAAGCTCTTTTCAATGGCTTTTCTTAGGAAATCACTATTCAGAATGTGAGCATGGCGGTAGCCGATATCCTTGCCACCAATGGAGTCCTACATATCCTCAATAAGGTCTGTTCCTCTACCCCTACTCGAGCCTCCCTTGAGGATGGCCCAGGTCATGTGTTGCCAACATCTGCAGGGCTTGTTCTGATCCCCAAGTTCCTGCCCCCCCAAACTGCCCAGCTATGACTCCTGAGTCAGGGGGTCCCAAGCTCAGGCTTTTTGGTCCTCAGGTACTACTGCCATCTCGGATGGATGCTCCCCCTCCCCGGCTCAGCCTGAGGCAGCAGCTGGATGCCATCCCCTCCTTCAGCATCTTTAAGGAATTGTTATTGGTAAGTTGTGCCTGGGGTGAGCATGGGGGTGAGAGGGGAGGTTTGAAGATGACCTAAGTGGATAGGGAAATGAGAAAAGGGGAAGAGCCTTGGAGCTGGAGTCAGGAAATGGATTGGAATCATGGTTTAGCTTGAAAGCAGAAGTTTCTAACTTGGGACTCATGAATTGCAAAACAAAACTTTATAATTGTACTTCGGTATAATTGGTTTCCTTTGTAGCTTTATGCATTTTACATTATGCATTTAAAAACATCATTCACCAAACTGCCAAAGGGGTCCATAAGACAAAAAAGTTGAGAAGCTTCGTTTTAGAGTGAGAAAGTTGGCCTCGATAGTCTCTAATGTTCCTTCCAGTGCTGAGCCTATGATCCTTAGTCTATGTTGTGTAGGGTGCTTTTGACCCAAGAGGTTTTGACCTCTGCGGGCTTCCTTCTTCCCTCCCACGCCTGTGAGCTCTGATCTCTAGGTCCTAGAGGATGTAGTGGGCAGACATTTTCCAGGAACATTGATGGATGTGGGGACAAGAAGGAGGTTTAAAAGCCATGAACCCACAGGACCCAAACTAGGGAGTCAGAAGACCTAGATTCCAGTCCCAGCTGTGTAATTGACTCCTATGTATATTCTTAGGCCAATTATTTCTCCTCTGTGAGCCTCAGTTTCCCCAGCCATCCAATGGAGAACTGAGTTAGGCAGCGTCTTAGACTCCTCCTGGTCTGGTCTGTCTGGGATTCTTAGCCCATCGCTGGATAGAGGGTTTTCAGAGGAGGACAAGGGAAGGCTTTGCCTGGTCTCCCCTCCACAGGCCATGCTGAGCTCAGCCTCTGCCTTCTTCTCCCCAGCAATACCAGCTACTGGCCCAGATCGAGGCTGCTGCTGCCTATACCCTCTTTGTGCCCACAAATAGCTCAGTGGAGGAGTACTGCCTGAAAGCCAATCTGAGTACTCTGGTGAGTAAGCTGGACTGAGGTAGGAGGGACCCTGAATTCAGGGTCTGGGGCCGTGAGGGTGGAGGGACACACCAGTCTGCACTACTGCTGTCAGAGAAAACTCCAGGTAGGGATGGGTAAAAGCATGTGTCCATACCAGTGAGCATAACCTATGGCTGCTTCAATTTCCTCATCTGTAAAACGTGAGGATCAAATGAGATAACATAAAATACTATATAAACACTAGCTATCATTACTATGCCTGGAATTTATCTGCTCGTATCTGAATAGAATATGCACCTTAGCAGGATACCCGTGTACACAGTCCTGCTTTGTTGGGGCACACGGGTGAGCTGAGGGGCTGAGGACAGGGGTGGGACATCCCCACATCTCTCTGGGTCATGTGCTCTGAGCCCTGCCGCCCGTCCCCCGGTTTCCTCTCGCAGGACCTAGAAACTGTGATGCGCCACGTACTCCTTTTCGAGGCTCTCACCCCGGATGCCATGCGGCCCGGGATGCACCGAAATTCCCTACTGGGCTCATCCTACGAGCTAATCTTCTATGTCAGACAGGGGGACCTGGTGAGTACGGCCTGCGGGAGAGCCTCAAGACCCCTCCCACATGAGGCACCGCCCAGTGGGGGCCGGCCACACCTCCAACAGAAGCCACACCCTTACGACCCCCTGCTCCTCCTTCTCTCGGCAGTGGGTAGAGAAACCCAATGGTCTCCATAGAGACTTTCAGATTCCGTGCACTTAGTGGTGGGAACCCTGCTTCAATTAGACTCTCCTGCCACCTATCCTTGGCCCTCCCTCAAATAGAATCGGGGATGGAGAGGGGTAAATGCGACGCCAGGCTGTAGCCTTTCTCTCTTTTCCTCTCTCCCATAGCCCCTGGTGAACCAGGTCCCCGTGGTGGGTCCCACGCTGAAGCCCCAGGGTGGTGTTGTGCTGGGCTTGGGCGGGGTCCTGGCCAAGAGGTCCAACGTTTGTCCTCGCTCTCACGAGGCAGCGGTCAGGGTGAGGACTAGGGTTTGGGGAGGGCCGGGGCTCTGGAGAGGCCGGCGGGACCTGCCCACACCTGGAGGCGAGGGTGGTGCTGGTGCTGTGCAAAATTTCATCTCAGACGGGGCTTGTTAACGGCTAGGGGGAGCTGTCCATGTCCTGACTCCTGTATCTTTCATTCCTCTTATCCTGGGGCGTACAGAAGAAATGCGGCAGCTGTGAGCGGAGAAACCGCTGTCCTTCTGGTTATAGGCTCCAGGTGATTGATGGGGAGGTGGGAAGGCATCCTCTTTCATTCAGTGTTCTAAGTGTGTCTGTCTTTGTGTTTGTCTGTCTCTCCCTCTCTCCCTTCCTAATCCTCTTCCTTTCTCCTGGCTTCCCTCTCCCTCTCTCCTTCTCTTTCTCCCCCTGTCACCCTTCCTCCTCCCTTCTCTCCCTCCCCTTCTCCCTCCCAACACTACTGAACATTTGTTGTGTCCAGATTTGTGCAAGGTAAATATTGGGGACAAGGAGGGGATAAATGAGGAACTTCTGAGTCAGGCCATTAAAAAACATTTATTTATGTCCCAGGCTCTGTGCTAAAGCACTGGGGATACAGAAAAAAAAAAGGCAAAAACACAGTCCATGCCCTCAAGGAGCTCACATTTTAATGGGTTAGAGGAGGCCGAACTGAGAATCAGAAGCCAAGGCTTCAGGCTCTCAGAGCTGGGAGACACCTCAGAGGTCTCTAATGTAGTACTTCCCCAATCCCAACCCCAGACTGCCCCAATCCTATAAAGCAGCCTCCCTAACAGAGGTCACCTAGCCTCTGGTCCCACACTCAGAATGATAGGCAACTCACTATAAGGCAGCCTGCTTCCTTGTGGAACCAACTACAACAAAACCAACTCCCAAGTGCACTTCCCATTCCCTCTCTGGGTGTTAGTTTCCCCCTCTGTACAGTAGGGATGAGGGGTTGATCTTGATGGTCTTTGAGAGTTCTATTCCCCTCCAAACACCCTGGAAAATCATTATTATCATCCTCATCATCATAACTGACACCATTTTAAGGCTCACCAAGTGTTTTATACGTCATCTTTTTTATCCCCCCAACATCATGTGAGGTTGTAAATGTAGTGGTGGTGCTTTTTCACACGGAGGAGAGATGTTTTGTTTAAGGTTAAGGTTATGTTAGGAGGTGCCATTACTGAGATAGGGACCCAGGTCTTCTGACATATAGTTGAGTCTGCTTTCTATCACAGCATTTTTGCCTCGTGGATGTGGAAAATAAAGGCTAGCATAATGTAACATCTGTTAGAGTGGTTTATGAAGTGAATGAATGTAGGGTCTTGAATGCCAGGCTAATAAGTCAACAGTTTATGCTGTATGCACTGGGAAACCACTGAACAGGTTTGTTTTTTAAAAAATCATTCTGAATTTAATGAACAGCAAATACAAGGAACAGTTCCATTTACAAAGTAGAACCAAAAAAAGGGGATTTTATACAAAACTATAAATCTCTATTCCTTCCAGTTTTTCTTTTTGGATTGTCACTGAAGATTTTTGAATAAGGAAGTGACATAGTCAGACCTGTGTGGCAGCTAGGTGGCTCAGTGGATAGAGAGCTGGGACTGGAGTCAGGAAGACTTGAGTTCAAATCCAGCCTTAGACACTAGCTGTGTGACCCTGGGCAAATCACTTAACCCTATTTGCTTCAGTTTCCTCATTTGTAAAAGGAGCGGGGGAAAGAAATGGCAGACCAGTCCAGTATCTTTGCCAAATGGGGTCATGAAGAGTTGGATGCATCTGAAATGACTCGACAACACGAAAAAAGTGTGTTAAGAAAATAATTTGATTAGTTCTATGAAGTGTCGATTGAAGAGGGAAGATACAAGAAACATGAAGACCTGGAACAAACTGGAGAGGACTGGAAATCTATGAAGTCAAGCTCCTGAGAAGTTCCCTCTTTCTCTGGCTCTAGATGGCACTAAAGAGCAGCAAACCCAGCCAGCTCTTCTCACAGTTAGCAAGATCAGCAGTTAGACATCAGAATCAAAGGACTAGGAATTTTGGGCAGGTGTCCGGATGAGCAGAACGCCACACCCCTTTTTGGTTACCTCCTCTGTTTCTGCCTGTCTGCACAGTAACAACAACAACTCATTTATATAGTGCTCTAAGGTCACACAGCATGGAAATGTCTGAGGCAGGATGTGAACCCAGATCTTTCTTTTTTTTTCCCATCAATTTTAATTTATTTTTAATTCCAAATTCCATCCCTTCCCTCACCTTATTGAGAAGCTCAGAAATAATAATAATGATAAAAAAACCTTTACAAAATATGAAGTCATACAAATAAATTTCCATATTAGCCATGTTTTGTTTTTTTTTTTAAAGCAAGAAAAAGAAATAGAAGAAAATATGCTCCCATCTGCATTCTGAGTTCATCAGGAGGTCAAGGGCATATTTCATCATAAGTCCTTTTAAATTGTGGTGGGTCATTGCATTGATCAGAGTTACTGAGTCTTTCACAATCAATCATTCTTACAATGTTGCTGTTACAACGTTCTCCTGGTTCTGCTCACTTCACTTTGCATCAGTTCTTACAAGTCTTCCCAAGTTTCTCTGAAACCATTCTCTTCATCATTTCTTATAACACAAAAACATCCCATCCTATTCATAACTTATTTAGCCTTTCCCCAACTGATGGGCATTCCTTGAGTTTCCAATTCTTTGCAACCACAAAAAGAGCTGCTTTAAATATTTTTTTTTTGCACACATAGGTCCTTTTCCTCTTTCTTTGGTCTCTTTGGAGATATAGACATAGGAGCAGTATTGCTGGGTCAAAGGGCATGCAGTTTAATAGCTTTTTGGTCCCCAAATCTTTCTAACTCTAGGACTAGGGCTATATTTCCTTTGATACCTGCCTCTCTCTTTTGTCATACTTTTTGTCACTTTCATGTTTAGTTCATAAGATTTAAAACTGAAAGGGACTTTAAAGATAAAATTTAGTCATTTTACAGCTGAAGAAAGTGTTCTTTCAGTCTCACTTTAACTCTGTCCTGACTTAATTCTCTCTCTCATTCTCTCTCTCTCTCTCTCTCTCTCTCTCTCTCTCTCTCTCTCTCTCTCTGTCTCCCCCCGAATATCTTTTCCTATCAATTTACCCCAATCTTTCTGTCTTAGTTTTTCTGTCTCAATTGATCACTATTTCTGTTCATCTTGCCATTATTTCTGTCTATATCTCTTTCTATCTTGATTTGTCACTGCTATTTTTTGGTCTTTATCTCTATATCTCTCCCTGCTTATCTCTGTTTCTATCTCTGTCTCTCTCTGTCTCTGTCTGTGTCTTTATCTGTCTCTCTCTGTCTCTGTCTGTCTCTCCGTGTGTCTGTCTGTGTGTCTCTGTCTCTCTTTCTCTCAGTGTCTTAGTTTCTTTAGCCTGGTATGCATTCTACCCTCTGTCTCCTCTGTATCTGTCTGTCTGTCTGTCTGTCTCTCACTCTGTCTCTGTCTCTCTCTGTCTCTCTCTCTCTGTCTCTCTCTCTCTCAGTGTCTTAGTTTCTTTAGCCTGGTATACATCCTACCCTCTGTCTCTTTCTGTTTCTGTTTATATCAAAGTCCAAGCTGCATCTCATCCCTCCACTGAGTCCCCTTTCTCCCATTCTGATATTTCTAGAAAGGCCCCCGAGAGAGCTGTATCTACTTGGCTAATGAAATTCGGGTCACAGGCTGCTTCTACACGTGCGTCAAGAAAATAGAGGTTTGTCTCAAGGTCTCCCTCAGTGCTGTGATCCAAGAGGGGAGAGGGTAGTGGCTGGGTCTGAACTTGAGGAGAGGAATAATATATATTAATAAAAGACCCACAGGAACAGCCCAGGTCAGGTCTGAGTTTACCCCTTCCAGAGTCTAGTTCCTAGGAGGTAGACTTGTTACTGCCAGAGGAGCTAAGGGGTGACTGAAGACAGGGTGATTTACCCCTATTCCAGGGGCTTGGAACCTCTATCGTGAGCCCTGGGCTGAGAGTTAGAAGGCCAGGGTTCCATTACAAGCCTTTGTTATTTTTTGTTGTTTTAACTAACTCACTATGTGACTGGGCAAGTCTCTGTTCCCTGCTCTGTGTGAATTGAATGGGTTTGATGACCTGAGGCTTTGACACTGGCCTCCAATATTCCTATTATAACATACCCACCCACATTTACCTCCAGATCCCTGACTGCTGCCCTGGCTACTTTGGAACCCTTTGTGAGCCCTGCCCTGGGGGGCCAGGTGGTAACTGTTCAGGCCATGGGCAGTGTCAGGATGGCCTTCTGGGTAATGGAGAGTGTCGTTGTCATGAAGGCTTCCATGGCACTGCTTGTGAAGGATGTGAGCTAGGGCGCTATGGGCCTGACTGTGCTGGAGGTAAGGGTCTACAGAGGGGCCAGCCTGGGCAAGGTTCCTCCCTTCCTGGGCTCATTTTCCCCATCTATGTCTTGGGAAGAAGTTCATACCATGACCACAGAAGGGTGGTGTGTGTGTGTGGCATGTAAGTCAGATCCTTATCTGCTGAGGAAGGTGGGGCAGGTCCACAGGGCTCATGGTCTAATCCCAAACAGTTTGAATGGTATTCTTCAGTTGATCAAGGGGAAAGTTCTTGGCAGGTTAGGGAGGGGGAGGGGAGAATGGAGGCATTGGAAGGGGATTCCTACCCTGATCCTAAAAGCACAAGGCAAGAGGAATGATAGCCTTCATTTGGGTGGGGGTATCGGTAAGCACCAAATTACTCTCCTTTCTTCTTCACCCAGTTTGTAACTGTGGCCATGGAATGTGCCAGGATGGGCTGCTTGGGAATGGGAGCTGTAGCTGCAATGTGGGCTGGAAAGGCCCTCGGTGTGACCAAGGTGAGGGACAGGGGCAGGGAAAGGCTTGGGAATGGGAGGTAGCCCGTGGAGTCCCAGACGACTAGGGCTGTGGGAAAGAAGCCTCTCCGTGGCTCCATCTTGGGCTCCCTCCCCAATCCTGACTTTGAGCTGACATATAACATTGCCCTAATTTTCCCCCAGAGAACACTGCTTCATCGTGTCCAGAAAAATGTGACCCCTTTGCCAAGTGAGTGATCCCTGATGAGTGAGGTTTCCGGCTCGTCAAGAGGGCTGTGTGGGGTAGCCCTGGGTCCCATCTTGGAGGTCTCCCCTTGACCCTGAGGTGGGTGCACAGGACTGACTGAGGTTGTGTCTTTTTCCTAACAGCTGCATCAATGCCTCCTGTGTCTGTTCTGCTGGATACACTGGCAATGGCACCAGTTGCTCAGGTCCTTGGGATACCCCCAAGCAGCATTTCCCCAACCCCTAGAGACTCTTCAGTAGATAGTTCCCTGCCATCACCCTTACCAGCTTTCTCAGATATGACCAAGGCCATCCCACAGCTCCTGGCCTAAAAGAAATCTCAACCCCAACCTGGCCCAGCTCCTAGTCCCAACCCGTCCCCAGCTTACTCTTCTTTCCCCATCCTTGATCACTATTCCTGTCCCCTCATGACTTCTCTTTCCCCTCCCTGCGCATCTATAGAAGTAGACCTTTGTGCCCAGGATCATGGTGGCTGCTCCCCTCATGCCAATTGCACCAAGGTGGCCCCTGGACAGAGGACGTGCACCTGCAAGGAAGGTTATGCTGGAGATGGGGAGCTGTGTCTGGGTGAGAAGCCTGGGCAAGAAATGGGCTAAGACTGAAGCAGAGAGGGATTGAGGTTAGACATAAGAAGGGACTTCCTGGTGGGAGGGGTGGGAAGCACCAAAAGTAGAGAAAGGGCATCAAAGGAGATTGGGCTGTTTCTTCTCCTTGAGAAAAACAAGTGAGAGAGAGAAAGAAAGAAACATAAAGACTGAAGGGGACAGAAAAACAGACAAATGAAGACAGTTCCCTAGACCCTTGGATTCTGGACAGCTCCCCATGGGAGATAGTGTGAATTCTGGCAATCTTTCCCCTCCCCTGCCTTCACTTTCCCCTTTCCCTGTTCACCCTTTGATTCACTCACTACCTTTGCTTTCCTCCCCTTAGAAATCAACAGATGCCTGATTAAAAATGGTGGCTGCCATGCAAAGGCTGAGTGTGTCCCTACAGGGCCCAGCCAGGTCAGTTACCTGAAGTCTGCTGGGGCGTGAGATATCAATCAGCATGGGGAGTTGAGATCACCCAGTCTCTGTCTCTTCAAGCACCCTAGATTTCCATCTTCCCTCTGGATCTTGGGATTGGGGTGTGGTGAAAAAAATCTACTTTCCTTAGATCAGAATCTCCCTGGGTGGAGGGAAGGTGTTTCCCTCACAGAGTAGGGGCTCCTTGAGGGCAGGATCAGTGTGTTTCCCTCAGACAGGGACCCTCAACTCAAATAGTAACACTATGTTTGGGGGGCACGGTGTTGGGGTTTAGGTGGCCTGTAACTGTGGACTCGGTTACACTGGGGATGGAATCCAGAGCTGTGTCCCCATCAACCCCTGCACAAAGGTGTGTCCTCATAATACTACAGCTTTACTCTGAAGACCTTTCCATCCTATAGAAAGGGAGACTGAGGTTGGGAGGGGGACAGTTAGCAATAGGGCCCAGATGCCATACTCCTCACATGTACCTGGAAGATTTCCAGGCAATCTGAAGGGAGGAGAATGAGAGCGTTCCTTCTCCAGGACTCCTGTATCCAGTAGCCCTGATACTGTTTGGGACAAACCAGGGGTTTGGTGGGAGATGGGGGTACTGTCCTGGGGCTGGTCTCCATACCTTGGCCCCAGCTTCCCTAGGTTAGAGGGAAGACGGCTTTGGAACGTGTGCCTCCCCTGGCCATTCCACTCTTTTCTCCTCCAGGATAAGGGAGGCTGCAGCCCCTATGCTGTATGTAACAACACAGGGCCTGGACAGAGGACCTGCACTTGTGGCATCACAACCATTGGTGATGGCTTTACCTGCCGGACCAGGATAAACCTGGTGAGGCACCTTCTGGCTGGGTCCCTGAGCCCCTCATAGACCCTGGGCGATCTCTACCTGGGCCTAAGTCTAGGGATCTCTGCTCCAAACTGAGCTCTGGGATCCCTTGCCTTGTCCCAAGCCTTCTGCTCCACTTCTTTTCCTAAAGAGCCCACCCCCTACACCAGTACTGTTTTTCCCCATCACTCACATTATACCCAGGGGATACAGCAAAGTACAGTAGACACAGAGACTTGAAATCAGGAGGACCTAGGTTCAAATCCTGCCTCAGTCCCTTAACTAGCTGAAAAGTCACCTCCTTTCTTGTGGCCTCAGTTTCCTCATTTGTAAAATGAGATCATTGGACTGATTTCCTGCACTAAGTCTTTGATCCTATGCCACTGCCACATTCTACCAGCCTGAGTCCCACATCTTTCCTTATAAATTGTCAGCCCCAAGCTTAGGACAGACCTTGGGCTGGGAACAGGCAGAGAACTAAGCCCTTGGGTATTTGTGGTGTAGAAGTGAAAGACCCCAAAGTCAGCTGTGTGCTCCCCTCCCCTCATGCCCTCACTGCCTCCCCAGGAGCTCCTCCGGGACAAGGACGCAGCCTTTTTCAGCCACTACTTTATGGTAAGCAGCAGACTGAGCTTCTCTCCCTCGATGAGGCCACCATCTTCTAGCCCATCTTCTCTCCCTGCCAGGGACTCAGCAGGTTTCACGTCTCCCCCTCAGACGTGGGGCTCCTTGAAGGCTGAAGTTCTTTCTCTCCTCCCTCTGTTCCCCTCTCCACTGGAGGCTTCCTGAGGACAGGGCCCTCTCTTTTTCTTGGACTACGGACTCCCCAAGTTCAGGGTTGTGACTCCTACTTGTCGCACCCCTTCCTAGAGTTCATCCCTTGAGCTTTACTAGGAAGATCTCTGGGCTGGGATTGAGGACACTTAGGTTCTAGTTCCCCTCTGCCCCTGACTCTGCCCTTCCCCTATCTGCACTGCTGTTGCCCCATTTGTAAAATCAGGATGTGTCATACATGCATTTACATGGTGATTGTGCTCCAAAGGTCTCTCTGTCCCCTCTGGGTTCTGTATCCCAAGCTGGGCCAATGGTACAGAACTCATGGCCTCCAGTTTCCATGACCCCCATGGTCTTACATCTCTCCCTCACAGGAATATCAGGAATTGAAGGGAGACGGGCCCTTCACAGTCTTTGTCCCTAAAGAAGATTTAATGAAGAACTTTACCCGGGTAACTCTAAGAGGAGACACCCCCCTGGGCAGGGCTAAGCTGAGCTGGGGAGGGTGAGGCAGAAGCCTGGGTAAGGCTTGGGGAATAAATGAAAAAATCCGAGGGGAGAGAATGGCTGGACATCTGTCTCAAGGATGGACGGGCCAGACCTAATCTTCTTTCTCCATCCCCAGAGAGAGCTGGCCACCTTCAGCATCCATCGGCAGCTCTTGTTCCGATACCACACGGTGGGGTGTAGGCGCCTGCTGACCCAAGACCTCCTGGAGGCGGGATATGTGACCACCCTGTCTGGCCACAAGCTCCGTTTCAGCCAGCATGAGGTGAGGGGGCCTGAGGGACGAGAGCCTGGGAGGAGAGGGAAGTCTCTGGAAGATAGAGGAAAGGATTGGCTTTGAAGCAGTGAAACCTTAGGCTGGAAGTCCGGAACACTAGAGTCTAGGCCTGGCTCGGCCATTGGCATAACCTTAACCAAATCTTCTTTGGAGACCTCAGCTTCCTCATCAGTAGAATAAAGGGATTGTTCTAGAATCAAGAGTTCACTTGGGGCCTATGAAATTGTGTTTTCAAAAATACCATCAGTTTTCTTTGTAATCTTACACATTTTATTTTATGTACTTAAAAACATGATTCTGGGAAGGGGTCCATAAGCTTCACCAGACTACCCAAGGGCTCCATGTCATAAAAAAAGTGAATATCTTCTGGCCCAGATGATATTTAAGGTCCTTTTCAGCTTTGACACTTTATGTCCTTTACATGAAATCAAGACTCCTCTCTGAGGGTAAACAGAGTTTCCAGAGTGGGGAGTGGAGGGTTAGTCTTTTTTTTTCTTTTTTTTTTTATTTAATATATTTAGTTTTCAGCATTGATTTTCACAAGAATTTGAATTACAACTTTTCTCCCCATTTCTACCCTTCCCCCCCACTCCAAGATGGCATATATTCTGGTTGCCCTGTTCCCCAGTCAGTCCTCCCTTCTGTCACCCCACTCCCCACTCATCTTCTTTTCCCTTTCTTGTAGGGCAAGATAAATTTCTATGCCCCATTGCCTGTATATCTTATTTTCTAGTTGCATGCAAAAACTTTTTTTTTGTTTTTGAACATCTGTTTTTAAAACTTTG
>CM053624.1:316163458-316184205 GCA_028646595.1 Phalanger gymnotis
TTGAGGAGATGCTAGATGACCACTGGGTGATCTAGATGTCTGCCGAAGTCCCTTCTAGATCTAAAATTCTGTGATTCCTCTTCCTGGATCAAGCAGCCTGGAGGGGAGGTGCCTGGCTGGAGCCTGGGCCAGTGTGCTCAGAGAGCAGCGCCACCCTGAGTATTCACACCAACCGGCATCTTTACTCTATTTGCAGGAGGCTCCACTGGCAAGGACCTCCGCTTCTGTAGCAGTTGGCACATCCACTGCACTGGGGGCAGGGCTGGTTTTGGGATTGGTGGCCCTATATTTCCACTACAAAGTCAAGGGCCAAGGATTCCAGTTCCACTATTTCAAGGTAGATGGGAAAGGAATGGGTTGGGGGAGAACTGTCAAGGTAGGAAGGCCCTACTCCCCCTTCAGGCCGTCTCCACCTCTCCTACCTCACCCTGTCCTGCTTTTAGCTTCTGTCCCCCTTTCCTAGAGGGTATTCCCACACCATATATCTCCTCCCTCCTTCTCCCCTTCACTCTGGTCTGCCACCAGCTCTCAGTCTGCCTCTACTTCTAGGCCGAAGATGATGAAGATGACTTCTCACCCTGGCAAGAAGGACCTAGTCCACCCCTGATCTCTGTACCCAACCCCACTTTTGATGGCCATGACACCTTCTATGAACCCTTCGATGTGAGTAGCAGAAGCTGGCCTGAGGAAGGCAGGGAGGACAGGAAGGAGGGTAGTATTGCTGCTGCCGTAGCCCTCCAGTCAGATACTGGGCCTCTGCATGGAGCTGGAGCCCAGAGAGAATGTGAACTGCCAAGCCTCCCTTGGGCTTATTACTTCTCACATACTGCCTGTGTCCCCCTTGACTTCATTCTGGACTTAGACAGTGACAGATGACACCCTGAATTTGCCGCTGCTAGCCTTATGGCCAAGGAGCCCCTTAGAAAACCTGACCTGCTCCAATTTCCTTCCTAGGACTCATTACTTGAGAAGGAGTTCACGGATACCCACAGAATCCTTGAAGAGGAGTAACCAGGGCCTGGGAGGAGTAGTGGCCCCTAGATCAAGCTCTTCCCCATACCCAGCCCTGCCCACCCACCACCACCCCATTCCCCCATAGATGTTTACATGGGCCTCAGTAGCCCAATAGAAGAGGGGTGCATCACCCTTATTTGCACAGCCTCTTCCCGCAGAGGCCAGGGCCAGAAGCAAGCCTGCAGGAGACATGTAGCCTACTGGGGCTACAGTTGGCCCAGGCACCCACATTTTGCTCCCTATCTCTCTCTGTCTCTCTCTCTTACACTCCACCACCTCCTTAGGTCTTAAGGTCCAGCTCTGACCCAAACTTTCCTCAGGGGATTTTTTTGCTGGAAACTGCCCTGGATGGGGAGGCCTGGGGTGGGGGTGGGGGTGAGGGGCTCCCTACTCTCAGGTGCATCCCTGGCTAGAGGCTCTGGACCGAGGTCAGCCATGAGAGGCAAGCACTAAGCAGCTGACACTGGAGCTCCCAATCGGCAACACGTACAACAGTCATTTGACGTTTATTTGTCTTCTATGAGGACTCGGCTACACGGAATGGATGCTCCCCCTGCTCGATGCCCCTCATCCCCTCTCTCCCGCCCCTAGGCCCTCTAGGAGATGGAGGGAAGCAGCAGCCTCCAAAGGCTGGCGCCAGCTTGCCTCCCTCCCCCTGGACCTTTAGACATGGGTGCTGGTTCTTTCCTCTCCTGTATTTGGGAACCAGCCAGAGTGAAGCTCTGGCCTCATCTTGCAGAAAGTATCAATGAGCTACACCCCCTCCCTCGGCCCCACCCTCCGTCCGGACAGAGAGGGGCACTGACCTGGGTCTTAGGGACCTCGACCCTCTATCTGCCCCACAGGGGAGGGGCCAATTGCACGATTCAGCTCACAGTGGCTGTTGTACCTCAGATGGGGGTAGGGTGGGGTGCCTTTGAAAACTCACGTCACTCAAAAAATAAAGTTCTTGTGTCCAGCCTGCTTTCTGTCCTGTTCTTCCCAGGGGGATTTCACCCCAGGGTAGAGTGACTCTCCGAAGCGTTCTCAATTCTCCGGCATGCCCCCCTGAATGGGCCACTTTCCCCCCAGCCAGGGCTGAAGTAGGCCCTAGGCTCAGCTAGGAAATACACAGAACGGGGAGAAGGGTGGGTGACGGTCTGCGTTCTCAGAGCCCACCCCATGAGCCCAGCTTCCAGGGGGTAAGAGGCTGGTCCCATCCTGTCGGACCTGGGGCATGTGGGGTGGAGCAGCATGGGGCATTTCTCTGCAAGGTTCGCTCTCTGGGAGGGCTGCCACCTTCGGGGGGGCCTCAACGAATGTGCACCATCTCCTCCAGGAAGGGCGTCTTCATGCAGCCCGTGCACAGCTGGTCCATCCAGAGCGGGGCCTCGTGCTGCAGCGGCGTGCGGCGCGGGTAGAAGGTGAAGTCGACGCTGTAGTTGAGCAAGCAGCTCAGGGAGGCCATGTACAGGTCCGAGAAGCGCACGAGCCTCCGCGAGAAGTACGTGGGGTTGTGGAACGTGCGGAAGATGCTTCCGAACCGGGGGTTGAAGAGGTTCTTGGTGACAGACCTGAGAGAATGCCCCGGGCGGGCGGCAGCCTGGTCACAAGCCCCCTCCGCAGCACGCCCCACCTCCTGGGCCGGGCCCCCTCCCTCATCTTGGCCTCTCAGCATCGCCTGGACAGAGCCCTGCCTCTCTGGGCCTGTCCACTGCCTGGGCCGCAGTCTGTCAGCAAAGTGAGGAATCCTGACTAGCTCAAGGGCTCTTAACCTGCTACTGGCTCAGCCACTGACTGGATTTTTCTCTTTGGGCCTCAGTTTCTCCACTTGTACAATGAGAGAAGTTGGTTTAGCATCAGGGGATTTTAACCTGGAGTCCGTAACTTGCTGTTGGTTTTTTAAATATTTGAATAAGTATTTCAATAGAATTGATTTCCTTTTTTAATGCTATGAATTTCACATATTTAAATGCATTATTCTGAAAAGGGGACCATAGGCATCATCTAGCCCAGGAGTGGGGAACTTGCGGCCTCTAGGCCATATGTGGCCCTCTAGGTCCTCAAGTGCAGCCCTTCCATATGGCCTAGAGGGAGAAGATTCCGTACTTAGCCTGTGAAATGGGTCTATGACACATAAAAGTCAAAATCCCCTGGACTACATGAAGGCTAATGGTTCAGATTGTCCCAATAACTGGCTCAAAGCCACCTCCCCCAAGAAACTTGTACTGATTAGTTCTTTCCAGCCCTCAACCTGCCCCTCTCCCTCTTGAATATCACTGCGGGGAGGGGCTCCATCACTGCCAAATGACCAGGGGAGGGGGGAGGAGGAGGATGGACTGAATGACCCGCCCACCCGATCCCTTACCTGATCTCTTGGCGTTCTTTCATCCAGGCTGCTAGCACCTGCCTTGACTCGGCATCACTGTAGATCTAGGAAAGAATGTTTGTGGGGATTAGTACAAGGCGCCTGGTCTGGGGCACAGCCCGTGGTAGACAAGGCCTTGTCCTGGAGGATGAGACAGTTGTCTCATCAGGTCTATTGTCCACGTTGGGACACGGCTTGGTGTTTTAGTTCCAATAAGTATTTGCTCAGCACCTGCCTACTCTGTGCAAGGTCCTAGGGAGGGGACAAGCAAATAACAGAATCCATGTCCTCTGTGGCTTACAGGAGGTGGGGGAGATGAGATAGAAAAGAATAAATATGAATTCCAGGCAGGGTAGGATATCCAATGAATCTGCTTATGCACAGCCCTCAGAGAAGTCAACAATCTTGCTGGGTGGAGGTTTTCAGGAAGCAGCAGAGTGTATTGGGGAAAACGATGGATTTTGAGACCCCACAGGCCCCTACCCCTCATGCCCCTGCTGGCACCTGCATCCTCTCCAGTAGCCCTGTGAGGGCCTGCTGCCAGGTCAGTGAGTGCATGTACTGCTCCGTATTGATGATGTTAATCTCTCTCTCCAGTTCAGGAATGATGGCGCCTGTCCTCCAACCATGGCGCAGCATGAGGTCCTGGGTGGTGATGGCAGAAGGAAGGGAGAGAGTGAGGCAAAAATGGGGGTGGCTACAGCCAGGAGAATACCCAGGAGGCCAGGCCAGGCCATGGGCTCTGGTCCCTTCTGCTCCCTTACCCACGTTGTCTGCAGGACAGGAACTACTTAAATGGTTGATGCCTGCTTGCCCAGCAGCCATTTGAGTCCACTGTACATGCTAAGCAGAAGGCTTGGGGTGGTGGGAACATGAAGGGATGAAGGCAAAAGGGGTTTACTCACTGCAAGGTCGCTATAGAGGTGGTCCCCAAAATACAGCACTCGGGACCCCCGCCACCCTGTCAGATGTAGGAAGTCAAACAGATTTCCCTGAAAGCAGAAGCAAGCTCAGAGTTAACAGTGTAACAGTGTGGGGACAGCCCTGGGACCCTCCCTGCCAAACTCACCAATCCCCACCCCCATCCTCAGGCTCTCCTCTGGCTCGTGTTCTTTCATGGGTGTCAGCTCCTTTCAGGCCCTGTGATCCTGAGTGCCTGGTGGCTTTTGGGTTCCAGAACTTGCTGTTCCCAGGCAGTAGGCTCTGCCCTGAGCTCTGTCACCTCAGGCCTCATGAAAAGACCGATAATTCCCAGTCCCTGAGGTCCCAAATCCCAGGGAACCAAGCTGTCCTTTCCCAATCCCCCCTCCAGACCTTGTCAGTCCTGGGAGCAGGTCATCAGCTTATCTAAGAATGAAACTAGCATTTCTCCTCCCCAACACATCAACAGAAGCCTCCATCCCCTATCCTGGGACCCCAAGAAGCTGCCTTCCCACCAGGAAGCCACAGGGGAAGTGTCCATGGGTAGGTAGAAAGATGCCTTGGAACTTGCAGGGAAGATCTTCTTTGGCACCTTCAGGTGGCCTGGGAGGATCTGAGGAGAACTGCCTGATGTTACTTAGTGCCACAAATCTTAACTTCTTTCTCACAAGCTCCCCATTAACTCACAGAAGGCTGATGAGCCAGAGAAAAGGTCCCCAGTGCAGACTCTCCCTACTTACTCAATTTCTGTTCCAGAATAAGCTACAGTCAAGCTCGTGGGAAACAGGCAAGCTTTGGCTTCACACAAACCAGCCTCTGGGCCAAATGCTACATTCCAAAGAGTCAGCCCAGGCGTGGGCAGGACATGGGGTGGTGAGTGACCCAGCTTCTCCCAAGTAGCCCCTCTGCAATCCCTGGTCCCGGGGAAAGCCACCAAGCTGGCTGGAGGCCACCCAGAACACCCAGAGCACTTGTTGGCTTGTGTGGGATGTGGGAGGGGGCAGAAGCAGACATGGGCCGCCGGACCCTTATATGCCCCATATGTAGTATAGGCATCAAATCCATTCCATCTTTCCTTCTGGGATTGCTAGGCAGGTAGAAACAACTACAGAATGAATGGAGAGAGCCTGAGTCTTCTCTCTCAGCTAGCCTGCCATTTTATTCCTCAAGGCAGAGAAATCTGGCTCAAAGTTTTCCCACACCAGCTTTCCCATGGCAAATCCAGCTCTGACCCTAACAAAGAGCACACAGACAGGCACTTTTTCTTTCCTGTGTGGTATGTGCTCCCATGTACACACACACACACACACACACATGCACACACACCCTGTCTACCTTCTGAAAACAGAAAACTGTCCTACGCATTGGGATAGATACAAGTTTAGATAAGACACGGTCCCTACCCTCAGAGAGCTTATAGTTGAGGAGGGGGACAAAACCTAGGTAACCATCATTTCTGCTACTATATGAGTACATTGGAGAAGCTTAAAACAAAGCATTTAATGTGAGATTAGAGGAGGTAAGATTGTGGCCTTCGTGGAGAAGGGAGTATTCGAGGTGGACCCAAGGCCAGAAGTTTAGGGAATTCTAGTGGCCCTTAAAGGATCCCTGTTGGAAAGAAGACAATCCAGTAGAGAAGACAGAGAAAGGAAACAGAGAAGCAGGAGAAGACCTTTAGAATGTGTGTTTGTCCCTGAAGACAAGGGAGGAGAAAGCACCCAGTAGAGACAGTGAACATTGTCAAGTGCTGCAAGGAAGTAAAGATTGAAAGGAAAAAAGGGCGATTCGATTTGGTGATTTTCAGGTTAATAGTGATCTTGGAGTAAGCATCAGAGGGAGGGTTCAGATAAAAAACTAAACTGTAAAGGGTGGGAAAAGGGGTGGTAAGAAATAATAATAGTGCTTTAAGGTTTGCCAAGTACTTTATATGTTACTTCATTTGAAACTCAAAACAGCTCTGTGAAGGAGGTGCCATTATTAGACAGATGAGGAAACTAAAGCAAACAGAGCTAAGCGACTTGCCCAAGGTCGCACAACTAGTAAGCATCTGAAGATTCAAACTCAGATCTTCCAGTCTCCTAGTACAGGATCCTATCTCCTGGGTCGTCTTATTGCTTAGAAGTATTGGTCACAGACAATTTTTTTTCAAGAAATTTGGCCGGGAAGGAGAAGAGATAGGAGAGTCAAGGAAGAGCTTTTTTAGGATCAATAAACATGTTTCTAGGGAGGCAGGAAGGAGACTGTAGAGGGAGAGATTGGAAATGTGCAACAGAGAGGTGAATTGCTGGAGCAAGGTCCTATCAGGAGGCAGGAGGGAATGAATAAGAAAAAGAATAGCTAAGTGGTTCTATGCGGTGCAGTGGATAGAACAGCGGCCCTGGAGTCAGGACGACCCGAGTTCAAATGCAGCCTCAGACTAGCTGTGTGGTCCTGGGCAAGTCAGTTAACCCCAATTGCCTTCTCCACTCCCCAAAAAACCCCACCACCAACAAAGAATAGTCAATATTAATAGCATAGGGTCTTGGTGAGGAACTGGGATCCCTCCTCTATGACAAGGAGGAAAGAGAGAATGTGTAGCACAGCTGAGGGGTTTGGAGGAATGGAAAGTGGGGAACTAAGGGGGCTCACTTGTGAAAACTCCCTGTGAAATCAGTGATGTGGAGATGATGTGCAGGAGGGTGTGGGGTCAAGATGCTCCGTAGGAGTGTGAGGGGAGAGGAAAAGAGTGAGATGGGCAATGGCTAAGAGAAGCAGGGAGTTACGTGTGTGCCACACAGACGTGGAGGCTGACATCGGCTCTTCATCAGCCTTCCCGCTTCCCTGTCCCCGCAAGCGCTGATGCTCTCTGCTTCTTCTTCCAGTTATCTTGTAGATGTTCTTCTCCCCAATTTCCCAGTTCAATCTAAGCTTCTTGAGGTCAGAGCCTGCTGAATTTAGCTAGGATGAGGATCTTTCTTGCACACAGTGGGCATTTTATAAATGTTGAATTGAACTGCAACTCTTCCAGAGACATTCAGAATCTTGGGGGCAGGGATAGGGACAGGAACTAGACCTGTGATTTCACTGATTTAGGGAACACGGGGATGAAGAATCTCCCCCTATCCATGCAGACGGTCACCTTCTCTGCAACTTAGGGTCTCAGAGAAGTTTCTAGGGCAGTGGGAGCCCAGGGCCACCCAGACACCATAGATCAGAAGTTGGCCTTGAGCCCTGATCTTCCTGGTTTTGAGGCTAGTTCTTGGGGAGATATTAGATAATGGGGGTTACTTAGGGATGATGGGAGGGTGGGAGGTTGGGGGTGAGGGAGTATAGAGGAAAGGATCCTAAGAGGGGAGCTAATGAAATACGAAAACGTATAAAACTTGGGGTCCAGCCCGGGGCTAGAGGCCCATGAAGTCACCATAAGAGAGAAGAGCTGGATGAGAGACCAATGATGTGTAAAGGGATTCACTCCTGGTAAAGACAGAGTGAGTTTAGTGGGAATTGGAGTAGGAAGGGTGGAAGGTTGGGCAGCTGAGAGATAGTGAAGCCCCTTAGTGTCATCAGGCTGGTGTCAAGGCCCTCGTACTTCTCCCCGATATGTGACCAGTCTGCTCCCTCAGCCTCTGTTCTAGAGAAAGCAAATTTATCTCCCTCTCCTAGAGGTCAAAATCAACCTCACTTCTCTGAGGAGCCAAGGTCTCCTTCAGGCTTCCCAAGCAACATAAGGAAAAAGCACAATCCTACTGTCCACGGCCAATACTTCCCTATAAAGTGGCAGGTCAAAAACACACAGGGCATGCCCAAAGAAGTGGCTAGGCCAAAAGCATGGCCGGTATAGGTTACAGCAATCAATCAACCAACAAGCATAGATGAGTGCCTAATACGTGACATGTACTGGGTTTAGAAAGATGAAAGTCAAACAATCCCTGCCCTCAAGATGCTTATATTCTAATATAACAAGAGAAACAAGAAGTACATATAAAGGCATATACAGAATATAGAGAGAGAGGGTGAATTGGGAAAGGATTTAGGAAGAAGGTGGCACTTGAGCTGAGTTGTGAAGGAAATCTAGGTATTCCAGGAGGTACAGGTGAGGAGGGCGTGTGTTACAAGCACTGGGGACAGCGATGGGTGGGGCAGCATTGCAGAGGAGGCTGGTATGGTTTTTTCCTAGAGTAGGAAAAGAAGAGGAATGTGCAAAGACTGGAAAGGTGAGAAGGGGTCTGGGCAGACCTTTAAATGTTAGACTGAGGAGTTTCCCTGAGAGATCACAGGATGCCACTAGAGTTCAGTGGATGGGGGCAGGGAGTGGCCCCCAAATCACTTTGGTGGCTTTACTGAGTATAAATTGCATTGGAAAGAGACCCTGAGGAAGGCAGATCAAACCAGGAGCTATCACCACAGTCCAGGCAAGGAGTGATAAGGGCCTGAATGAGTATGAAGGCTATGTGAGTGGAGATGTGGAACAGAGATGACATATGTAGCAACAGATTGGCCCATGTAGATTGAGCATGAGTGAGGAGACAGAACTGATAGTGAGGTTGTGAGTCTGGGCACCTGGAGGGTCACTTGGGCTCTACGTAGAAATAGCAAGTTTAGAAGAGGGCTCGGGTTTGGTCTTGAAATATATTGCTAGACCCTACAAATTGATCTGGAGCATTCTCTGCCACTAGACCCTCCTGGGACAAAGGGAAATTGGAGAAATAGTGGAGGTTTTAGAGACAACAGCAGACATTTTTCACGGCAAAGATTGCTACAAGTAGTAAGCACATGATATCTGTGGAATTTCATATTAATTTTTTGTCTGGACCTGATCTTTCATTGATATAGGGAACTTCTAGGCATGAAAATTTCTCCTTGTACTGATGTCCCCCCCCAGCAACTTGTCTGTAATTCATAGCCTAAGGCACTGAGAAACTAATTAATTTACTTGCCCGGGGCTACACAGCTAGTATCAGAGGCAAGACTGGAACCCAGATCTCTCTGCCTCCAGGGCCAGCCCTCTCTCCACTACACCATGTGGTACACCTTTCACTTAAGCTTAAATTATGGCAAGAAAAATATTACTAGCACTAAAATGTTCTAACTGAATCCCAATGCACATTGTACAAAAGACCAGGATTCCCTGGAATACAATTTGAGGGAAAATGGTCCAAGGAACAGGATCAAGGATGAGGTTTAAGACCGAGGACTTTTATAGTGAACAAAGGGTTGGGACATCAATTTTCTGTTGGATTGTAAGAAGTGTCAGGCTGGAGCTCAGGCTACAGGTCCCTCTCCAACCCAGAAATGTTTCCCTAGGCCCTGCTAAACTGTTGCTGATGGCTGTCCTTTGCGGCTATCAGATGAGTTGTATCTAAAGAGCTTTGTAAACCTTCTAACACCATATACATGGACACTGCCATTGCCTTTTCCGGCAGCTTTTCCAAAGACTCACATCTCCCTGCAACATACTTAAGGGCCAGGTTCTCAGGCAGAACCAGAGGCCCGTTCTGGAGCCTTCTCACCCCTGCCATGGAAAGGTCTTTCATATCCTAACAGAGATTCTTCCTTCATCTCAGGGCAGGGGAAACCTACAGGAGCCAGGTGCCTCATTTCCCATGAGGAGAGATCTACAGTGTTCTGGTCTCCAGGGGTGACATGTCAAGCTTATGCATTAACTTTTATGCCCCTTCCTCTTAACACCCTATCTCCTTCAGATTGGAAGATTAGAGGCCCCTTGGGACTGTTGGAAGCTGGTCTTGAGTACTGGAATTTCTGAATTCCTGACCTAGGCTGACCTTGTTAATCCCCTTTGTTTAGAGCCACTCAGGTCCAGCTAAACCCATTATGAAACCCAAATCCACCCTGGGGATCATTGCTACTACTTCTGTTTGCCAACTCTCCTTCCTTCTCTGGAAGTAAATCAACCCATCCACCTGATTCTAAGCAAGGGGAGTTAGCCTTCCTATTTATTTTCCAGGGTTACATTCTGTGTATAAACAGCCTGTTAACACTGAAGTCAGATCCTGGACCTGCTGGTTAGAGGCTGGGTCGGCATGGCTGATAGAAGGCTAACCCTTCCAGTTGAGTTGGAGGGATCTGCAGGTCAGGCTGGGACAGCATCTTCACTTTATATGGGGATCACCTTGGCAGAGTAGAACTGAAAGTGAGTCCTTCTCCCCCAGGCCCTCCAGGAGGCAACCTTCTGTTGATCCTGCTACCACCTGGTCTCCCTCACTTCCTCTTCCCCCAGCTTTGTATTCCTGACCTCAGTATCTGGCCATTCACTCTACCTAAGGGCCTGAGAGTGGCTATGCACTCTATGGCCCAGTCAGATTGGCCTTCCTGTTCTTGACGTAGAATGCTCCACCTCCCGTCCCCATGTACTTGCACTGGCCGTCTCCCATGCATGGAATGCACTTCTTCCCCATCTTTGCCTCTTGGAATCTCTGGTTCCTTTTAAGACTTGTGTCAAATGACACCCTCTATAGGAGAATTTTCCCGGTCCCACCAGCTGCTGGCGCCTTCTCAATTATGGTTACTTCATATCTGTTTGGCATAAACCTACACAAGTCTCCACTATTAGACCATAAGCAACTTGAGTGTTTTACTTCCATCCTGTGTCCCCAGTGCCTAGAGTAGTGCATGGCATACAGAAGGTGCTTAATAAATGTTTATTGCTTGGTTGATTGGCCGGTCTTCCAGATGGGGAAGGAGTAGCCAGGATTCGTGTCATGCTCTTTAAAGATTCAATCCCAGTGGTCACCTCCAGCCTTTCCAGAAAGTCCCCAAATTTAGGAAGGATTTATATGCCTATATGCATGATTCTTCTCTAACAGGAATGAAAAAGGGACCTCTGTCTGCTTTGGGTCCATTGAGACCTCTCTCAACCCAAGTTGCCCTGGCCTCCATGCAATCTTTCACACATGTCTGACCACCAGATGCCACTGTGGACACAAGAAGACTTCTTCTTTACCCTTTCTCTATGGTTGCTCATTTAAAACTGAAAGGGAACTTAGGGCCCATCTGGTCCACCCATCTTACCTGACGATAGATCGTTCCCTTTTTCAAGTGGCTGATTTTGTCCCACTGGAGTACACCACTTTCATCCAGTTTTCTAAAAGGCCTGGGGTAGAAGGAGGGGATAGATGGGAAGAAGAAAGAAGAAAAGCTGGTTGAGTCACTAGGACGGACCAAAGAACCCACCAGATATGGAATCCCGATGAGTGATTCTGAAATTCAGAAAGGATAACCAGAATAGTGCTGTTACCTTGGGAAAGCTCCCTACTGTTCTACAAAGCAAGCCCATAGAGGTTGACCATCATGACCCTACAGAGAGACAATTCCAAAGACAAACACCAAGGAGCCTGGGAAGCACTTTCCTTCCCAATGTAAACAGGATGAAGCCGATGGGCCCACCCGACCTTTTGGCCCAAAGGTCAAGTAGCCCACAGACAGTGGGGCTACCCAGCTGTGCCACGCATGGTGAACAATCTACTCTGTCAGCTGGGCCCTAGAGACACCCCAGCCCTCACTTCCTCTTTCCTCCCGGAGCCAAAAAGGAAGAGGAAAGCAGCCCCAGCTGAGGTTGAAGGGAAGATGGGATGGAAGTCACGCTTCCCTAGATTCCTCAGGGTCAGTGCTAGAACCACAAGGTTTGGAGCTGAGGTGCCTATGCCCATAGGGTGAAAGCTGGCTCCCATGAGAAGTGCATGAAGGGAAATGGGCACAGTTCCCAGGGGCCAGCAGGGTCAAGTTTCTGTCTGGGGACTTGGCTACTTGGAGGAGGATTTGTGTTCCTTCCTATTCATTCCAGGAGATTGAGCAATAGGCTGGTCTCCACCCTCTCAGGGTAGGACTCAAAAGCACAGAATTCTTAGGGAGAAAGGGGCCAGGACCATCACCCAGCATACAGGTTGGATAAGAAATTCATATTCATTAAGCTATATTCATAAACAAATATTCATTAATTCTCTTCCTAGAGAGGTCCAGATTATCTACTTATCTCTCTCTCTCTCTCTCTCTCTATCTGTCTGTCTGTCTGTCTGTCTGTCTGTCTGTCTGTCTCTCTATCTCTAGACTCACATACAAAGGACAAGGGGGGATCTTCCAGGTACCCTCTAGGCAAGATAGCATTTCCTCTTTCTGAGGAGGCGGGAAAGAGGACAGAGCAGGAACCTGAACCTTCCCCTGTGGGTTCAGTGTCTTGACCACAAAGATGGCATGGCCAGCCACATGAGACTCATCCTTCGTGCTTACCTCCTTTTTGTCCCTCACTTCCCACCCTCCGGTTTAGAGCTTGTGGTTTTAAGAGACTCAGTTCTCTAGCAGGAGACGTTTGAAGAAGGAGAGGAAAATTGTGGACCCCCAGACAGTGCTCGGCTTACTTGCGCCTATCTGTGAAAAAGTTTGGCTTGTCAGCTCGGACAATGACTACATCAAAAAGGTCTCGCCAATCCTTGCCAACCATGTGCTTCATCCCTTTGTTCCTGAGGATGACAGTGTGCAGTAGTCGGAGGAGGAAAGGGAAAGAAAAGAAAAAAAAATGTTTTGAAAAGAAAAGGGAAATCAGGAGACAAAGACAAAGCAACAGAGGGTGCAAAATCCCATTTCCCACCCTTCCCTGGCACGCCATTAATTCCAATTAGATAATCGAACTCAACTGTCAAGTGAGAGGAACCTAGTGCTAGGATCCTCGAGTGAGGCTGGGCTTTGGGCATTTCATTTTAGGAGTGGTATTCCCCTAGAGAGTCTGTTTGGGCATTCCCTGGAGATGTCTGTCCTCGTCTTCTTCTGACTCCTTTCATCAGAGCTGGTCCCTTCCCCTCCCCAACTGTGGGGCTGCAGATAGGGAGGTAGGTTGGTGGTAGAGTGTAGACCTCCTACAGAGAAAAGGGTTCTCGAAATTCTTAACTATCGGTCTAGTCGTGTGACCTCTTCAGGAGGCCAAGCCACTGCTTGGCCACTCCTCAGCAGGGCATGCTGCTGGTACCCAGCCCTGAAAGCCAGGTTCCAAGTTCTTTCCCAGTTCTACAGGAAGAGGCCTGATTCTCCTCCAGGTCACTGGATTCTGAATCCGGATTCCTTCATATTTGGGAGAACTTTTTTTTAAAACAAGCCCTTATTACTTGACAGAGTTTTCATTCATTTACCAGGCTTCCCTGAGAGGGGGAGGAGACTCACACAAAGCTGAAGGGGCTGTTGGTGATGAGGAAAAGCTTCTTGCCATGATTGACGAGGCGGGTCAGGACAGCGTGTGTCTCATCTCCACGGAGTATGTACTTCTCTGGAAGAGAATGGAGGGCCAATGTGGGCTGGTCAATGTCCTGCTCAGCCAGGACTTCTTGCCTTTATGATCATAGTCCGGGGCTTCATTCTCCAAGAACCTTTCCTAGATTGGCTTAGGCCGTCCTGATTCTGAGCTACTCTTTCCCTAATGTGCATTTGTAAATGAGCTACTTAGGTGAACTGCACTTGGACAGGTCAAATTATTTCTCAGGTCAGACTGCAGGTTCCCTGTGGGCAGGGGTCCCTTTTGTTCTAGAAGAACTCTTTGCTATTTCAGAAAGATTTGTGAATGGCCTGGGAGAGTCCAGAGAAAGCTTCTCTTCCTTGACTGCTCCACTGTGCTACAGGTCAGTGAGAGAAAGAGAGCCCTGCACACCTGGGAGAGACTCAGAGGGACCTCTGGACAAGGCGAGAACTGGCCAAGCATGGCCGACTGTGATCTCGTGCCAAGTTCTACCCTTCTAATTCCCCATAAGTGAAGGGCCTGGGGAGACCTGGAACCTAAAGGAGAGGCCTGAGGGCCTACTCAACATTAAAGTAGGGTCTGCTTACCCATGTCCTTCTCGATCCACTGGTACATCAGGCCCTTGATGTGGACATCTCTGATGGCATCCTAGAGGGCATGAACATCAGCTTCTAAGCTGCTAGGGCTTGGGGACTTTCCTGTCTCTGTACCAAGGGGCGAGATTGTTTCCTCTGTTTTCTCCCCATTCTGTCTCAGAAGCTGCTAAGGAACCTGGATATTTCTAGAGAACCTTAGGCCCAGACAACAAAAGGACCCAGATTTTGACTGGGGAAAAGATGTGGGACATTCATGGAATTTTGCTAAGTAGCCCATGAGCCCTCCAAGAGTAGGACTGAAGCATTGAGCCCTTCCTACCCCTAAAGCATGGAGTGCAGGACTGGGGCAGGGTAGGCAAAGTCTTTTTGGTTGATCATCCTGGGGTCATAGCTGGCTCTGTTTGGATTCTTGGGTCAGTTTTCTCAGCACTGCTAGCTCCAGGGATGGCCTGGAGTTTGGAAAGCAATTTGGACCACTCCCCCCTCCCCTGCCCCAGCTTCTGCCTCCAATTTAAAATGATACTCCCACCTCTAACAGGAAAAAAACTCCATAAGTGCTGCTGGCAGGTCTTTTTGACAGGGAGAGGCCAGGGGGATGTCATATCTAGGCCTTCCTGAAGGCCTCACTTCAGAACTCACTCCTCACCGAGACATCCTTGTAGAGATGAGTCTGGTCAAACTCCAAGCTGTGAGCAAGGAAGTGGTCAACCACGGAGGAGAGAAGGGCCATCTCAGGAAGTGAGAAGATATCCATGAACTGCTTGAGAGAAGGGCCCTGAGGAAGGGAAGGAGGCTAGATCTAAGAGACAGAAGCATACTCCGTACCCTGCCTAGAGGCGAGGGAAAACAGCACCCATCTGGCAGGAAGGAAAGGTTCAATAAAGAGGCAACGTCAGAGGCCTCAACCCTGGCCACCTCTGCCTCTCCTCCTGAGTCTAGAGGAGGAAGCTTTCTGGGCTCTTCTGGATTTACGAGAAACATCTGACCTTTTCCCAATCTATATATTTGAATTCTCCTGACCCCCTCTCCGAATGGGGAGGGAAGTGCAGATCAAAACAGTCTTTATTAAACACCCCGTCTTTGGCCATCCCAGCACAGGTGTGTCCATTTCACCACTTCACTGCAGCACCTGATCATACTTGTTTTCAGTTACTTCTCCCCTTCTGGGTGTCCCCCAAAGGCAGGGGCCGAGTTATCTGTCCTGCTCCTCGCTCCCATCTCTGTGGATTAAGGGTATGTGTACACATGTGTGAGTTTGGAGGGGCCAGCCACCGAGCTGCCAGTTCAATGCAGGTGTCACACACATTGCCCAAAGGACTGGACAAATCTTCTCAGGTTGGAGAACAGGGCAAACTTCTGAGACAAAGGTGGAGCTTAGAGGCTCATTTGGAGGGCATGAGAAGTCTCACTTAGTTGTATTGGGGAGGAGGCGTATGGTAAGAGGAGAGAGTGCACACTTACACGCTCATGTGTACTCCTGAACCTCCTGTTCAGTTTTAAAGCCTTTCCCAACCTGGTCCCATCCTCTCTTTCCTGCCTTATCGGACATTCTTCTCCCTCCTGTAGCTTGGAACCCAGCCAAAATAGGCTTCTCTCTATTCCTGACATATAACAATCATCTCATTTCATCTCTGATGTGTTTGCACTGGTCATCCCTCATGCCTGCAACACTTGCCTTCCTTATCTCGGCCTCATAAGCATCCCTCTCTTCCTTTACGATGCAGCTCAGGCTCCATCTTTTTCATGAAGACTTCCCTGATACCTGCAACTGCTAGCCTCGCCCTCCCAAACTGTCTCTATTTGAATACCATGCCTATATTTAAATTTACGCACTATACTGTCTACACTTAGATGCACCCTTGTCTCTCCCATTAGACTGTAAGCTCACTGGGAACAGAGTGGGTTTTTCATTGTTTGTCCTTGTATGCTCAGTACGTACCACGTAGCAAGTACTCTATAAATACTTGTTGCTAGATCTTGAGAACCGTCACCCAAAGACAGGGGTGGGGAAAGGCCTGACAGTGACAAAAGTCCCAGGCTAGGGAATACCTCTATCAGAAGGGAATGAGGTGAGAAAATGATTCTCAGCTCCACTTTGTGGTCAAAATACAGGCTGTCCTCTTTCTCTTACTCCCTGGAACGTTGCAGGGCCCACAAACTCTTAACAGGCCTAGGCAAATGTTCCCACAATCTACCAGCTGTTGGTACAATATGGAACACAAAGCAGAAGATGCGGCTCTTCCTTTTAAGCCAAGAGGGCAAACACAGGATTTGTCCAATGAGACAGAGTGAAGACCAACAGAGATGAACAAAGAATTGGCTGGGAAATCCTGGACAGACTGGCCACCAGGTCATGCTGTCAAGAGCAGGGCGAGGGCCTGTGACTCCAGGAGCATTTTTCAGGTCAGGCTGAAAGAACCCTGGCCATTAGATGGAGCCTTTGGGTAATAACTCAGAGGCAGGGTCAAGGGGACGGGGGAGTTTGCCATGAAACAACAGGAAAGACTAATGCTGCCAACTATTTGGCATTTCATTCCATTCTGACTTAGCTTAGTATTAGTAACAGGCAGTGTAAAGCCACCTCCTAGAGCTACGGACTAAAGTTTTAGCAGCAAGCAACATCTTCCTTCTCCCACCTCACAAAAAGAGAGAAAGGGATGTTAACTGGAGAGACTTTCCACGGTTCCTGTCCTGACTGGGGAGGTGAAGAAGTAATAAGGCAGTTATTAACATTTCTGTTTCTAGCCCTTAGAGAGCTGCCAGGATACAGGGTGCTAGGCAGACAGGTATAGGGCTGTCACCGACTTCTCAGTCTTCATGGGCTATGGGCTAAGAGCAGCTCTAGGATACACCAGTCCATCTTGGCTTATAAGGTTTCCAGTTTGGTTCCCCAAATGTGCTAAGGTCCCAAGAACAAATCTGGGGACATATATTTCCTGGGAAGCTTAGTCAAGCTTGGGAAAAGCTAAGCCTCCAACAGTGTTTGGCTTCACCCACCTATGGATATTTGTCCATAATGCCTTCCTTCCCAACAGAAGGCAGAAAAAAACTGAGCCTGTGGCTGTAGTAAGTGCCCCCAGATTCCACCAACACAGACAGGCCAGCCAGTTTGACCAAGTCCTCAAAGCTTTCCACTTTGATTGAACCACTGCCATGTATTATATATCACATTCTTAGCGGGGAAAATGATAATACTTTAGCTCTTTAAGGTCAAAGGCAAGGACTCCAGATGTGGGAAAAGGCATAGGTTTTTTTTTTTTTCCCAGGCCCAACGAGGACTTCCTTCACAGTCACTGTACTTGACCCTTAGAAATCAACAGGATCAAAGGACGCGGGGAACAACTTGCCTCCCCACTGCCCAGAGTTCTGGGAATTAGTATTAGAAATAGAAATAGTGCACTGGTTTGACCTAGCCCCTCCCGAGCCAAAGTAGGACCACTTTTCAGGGCGAGTGGAGGTTGGAAGGGACATTTAAGCTTCCAGTATGGCTTTAGACTTGAGCATGAGAAAGAAAAACTACTTCATCTCCAAATCCTAGTTTTCTGGTCCAACATGGAGACATAAAACGCACGAGCAGTTTTCTGAGCCTGGGGAATTTTGAATCCCAGGTCACATGGGCTTTTTTGTCTCCAGTACCTTGCCATAGAAGTCACTCATCTGGTAGAGTGGGATGTGCTGGGTTCCCCCATACAAGTCAATAACTTCTTCATCAGGAACAGGCTGGAGACCCCTGTGGGGAAAAAAAGTTTTCTGTTTTTAAATTAAATATTTATTTTATCTTTTGTTCTTACATCACTGAAATCTCTCCCTATATCCTTCCCTCTCTGAGAACCCTTCCTTATAGCAAACTTTTTTTTAAAAGAGAAAGAGAAAAAAAATCAACAAAATACTTGATACATTGGGAAAAAAAATCTGACAATATTTTGCAATAGGAACAAAGTTTTCTATTACTACGTCAGATACCATGAGCCAGGGTGAGTTGGTTCCTGAGCAGGAAGGCCACCCAAGGCTCAGAGCTTCCTCTCCTCAGGCCTTCCTTTAGCCAGAAGAAGGAAGCTTCATGTAGAACCTTCCACCAGAGGAGGCCAGCATGTAAACCCATGCACTGGGCTGAGGCCGTGTTAGAAAAATGAAGCAGACTAAGCTTGTGTGTGTGTGTGTGTGTGTGTGTGTGTGTGTGTATGCGCGTATGTGCACACACGCACATGCATACCTTGAAGACAGAACGTTAGCCATACATAGGAGTAGTATTATGTATGTAGAAGGCCCCGAGTCTAGGTATAACTGCCAGGAAAAGTGAGCATCAGATGCTTAAATGTTTTAGAATGAGTACTAGGTTTGGAGTCAGAGGGACTAGGTTTGAATCCTGCTTCTACTACCCCTGTGGTCTCAGGAGAGGCACTTCCAGGAAGTGCAGAAGATTTCCTTCTCTGCGGGATTGGACCAGATAATCTCCAAGGCTCCTTCCAACCCTGAGTCCTACTTTTCTGGCCAGGGGTTTCCCCAAAGGCAAGGAAGATCACTCCTCTAGCAATCATGAGAAGCCCCCGAGGAGAATGTGTAAAACCTAATCCAAATCCCAGGCTTGAGAACAAGACCTTTCAGACTGACCTGTAGGCTGTTCCCAACTGGACATAATGGAAAGCGTCGATCTTCATCAGAAGACTCTGGCCAAGGAAGAGAGGCAGCACAGATCTTAATTATCTACCATAGTTTTACTGGAGAGTTTATTTTTAAAAGCCAGACTCTTTGTTAAAGTTACTAGCAAATCCCTTTCTAGTTCGCTTATCTGACGTCATCATTGGTCCATTCAGATCCCTATTAAGAATTTCTCCTGCTCTGGGAAGTAAGAGACTCACAGAAGAAAGAACATGGTTCTCTGGGGGATAGAGAGGAACAGACAGGAAAGCCCAGCAGGTCTTTTATTTCTCAGGGGCCTTATTTCTCAAGCCTGACTTTTGAAACATAAGTGTTCTCGTGTAAGTCATCACCCAGAGAAGGCAGGCCCCCACAAAGAACAGCCCAATGGAATAGCAGGAGATAAAAAGGTACATAAAGCAAGAGAGAGCCCTTAGGCCAGAGCAGAGGAACTCCGGAGAGCCATCGTTCTAGGGCTGGGGCACAGGAAGAGGTCATAGGGCTGAAGATGTGGGGCAGACCAGCCACCCTGCCAAGAACAGTGCTGCAGCCCACTCAGCTGCTCCTCGATGTCCATCAAACAAAGGGCATTTAAAGCATCAGCTGGCTCTAGAACCACTCTAGATTATTCTCCTTCCCACATTCTGTTGCTATTGTTTGTCTTTCACTTTGGAAGAGGACCAAGGACATCATGGGGTGCTGTCTTAGCTTGCAGTGAGTTAGATTTAAGTAAGGAAGTACTGCACAAAGTTGTCAGCCTCACTCTCTCTTTCAGAGTCACTGAAGTCCAGTGGCAAGACAAAAGTCAGGATGACTGGCAACGACCCAGGATGCAGTGGATGACCTTGGCATCTTTGACGTCTCACCAGACTCTAAGTGGTCCACAGTGCCTGCTTTAGTCACTGTTGTTACCTTTGGAACAAATTGTTCTCATCTGCCCATTCCTCCAGAGGAACTCTTCACATGCTCTGGGTGGACACCCACCTAGGTCACTGATGTGTTTGAGACCTGTTGGTAACCCTCAACCTGGCTCAGCCCATCAGCTGAGATGGTTTTTACTGGGATGTGGCTGCTATCCATGCTACAGCTTCTTGCAGCCACAGATGAGAGTTTGGTGCCAGGCAGACACCAAAGGTGGATGAGCAGCCCTGAAAAGGGTTCAGTGAGCCCTCATACCAGAGGGGCTAGTCCTCTCTCAACACCCTAGATACCCCTTCTTCCCACATTCTACAGTTTAGCCAAAGTGGATTTTGGCTGTTTTAAACAAATAATGCTCCCCCTCCTATCTCTACTCCCTTGAACTCACTTTCTCCCAGTGCCTAGAATGCTCAGCCTCCTCCTGACTCTTGGCATCCCTGGCTTCCTTTAAAGTTGGCCTCAAGTGGTACCTTTTCCATGAAATCTTTCCTTTTTTTATTCTTTTTTAAATTTATTTAATATATTTAGTTTTCAGCATTGATTTTCACAAGAGTTTGAATTACAAATTTTCTCCCCATTTCTACCCTCCCACTCACTCCAAGAAGGCGCATATTCTGGTTGCCCTGTTCCCCAGTCTGCCCTCCCTTCTGTCACTCCACTCCCTTCCCATCCCCTTTTCCCTTCCTTTCTTGTAGGGCAAGATGAATTTCTACACCCCATTGCCTATGTATCTTATTTTCTAATTGCATGCAAAAACTTTTTTTTGGTTTTTGAACATCTGTTTTTAAAACTTTGAGTTCCAAATTGTCTCCTCTCTTCCCTTCCCACCCACCCACCCTAAGAAGTCAAGCAATTCAACAAAGGCCACATGCGTATCATTATGTATAACCCTTCCACAATACTCATGTTGTGAAAGACTAACTATATTTTGCTCCTTCCTAACCTATCCCCCTTTATCCAATTTTCTCCCTTGTCCCTTTTCGACAGCATTTGTTTTTGATTACTTCCTCCTCCATCTGCCCTCCCTTCTATTATCTCCCCTTTTTATCTTCTTCTTCCTTCTTTCCTGTGGGGTAAGATACCCAATTGAGTGTGT
>CM053624.1:316184705-316214367 GCA_028646595.1 Phalanger gymnotis
AAAAAAAAATACTTATAGTTGTACATGTTAGTTTGTTGAGGGTAGAAATGCTCTATTTTTTGTCTTTGTACCCCCAAGGCCTGGTATGTAGTAGGTACTTAATAAATGCTTATTGGTTGATTGAACATGGAAGATATAGGGGCAGGAAGCAAGTAAGGTACCTAGGTTTTAAGCTTCATACACCAGTGCCCTGGTCCTTGGTCTGTTCTCAACCAGGGAGAGTAACCATTTAATTGTTCCGTTAGGTGGACCTCTCAAACAATGATTGGAAAATCCACATGCTGCATTAGTATCCTCAAGTTTTAATGCAAGAGAATAAGAAGACTAACACTATATTTGGTGGACCCTTAACGGAAGAACATGAGTAAGAATTATGCATGAAAAGGAGGCATAGAAGGGGGGGGTGATTTATTTCCCTGACGGGGGCCCCCACCCCAATGAAATCTAGGCTCTAGGTGTTCATGTGGAAGGGTTGGTGCAAAAGTCAATCTCCTGAATGTCCAAGTCACCTCTTTGTATTTGGTCAATGACACAAAATGCCAACATAACTCCCCTTCTCGCTCTCTGGGCTAAATACTGAGATTATCAGATCCTACCACCAACTGCTTTCCTGCTCTGTTTAGCTTCGGAAAGAGCCAAGGACTGGGCACATGTCTGAGGGCCTGACTGCTTCCTGTCCCACCCTCAACATATGCACACGAATGTGCAGGAAGAGCTTGAGGTTGTGGTCCTGAGAGGGAGGACCAGCAAGCCAGTATTGAGAAAGGGAAAGGAAGTTCTCCCTAGGGCCCTGGGGGGGTGGGGTGGGCATGGAACAAACATCAGAGGCCTGAACTGTAGGCTATCCTGGAATTTCTGTGGCTTGATTTGTAGAGAAGTCCTTGAGGCTGACAATCAGCCTCTAGCTGTCACTGACAATAAAAATACAAGCATCCTTATTCTAGCCTAGCCTAGCTTAGGCCAGATGTGAAGCTGAAAGATCAGGACAGTGGACAGATGACAAGGGCAGCTCCCCTAGGGGAGAATAGTGGCTATGAAGACACTTGCCAAACGCACACACACACACACACACACACACACACACACACCCAGGAGGATCTGGAAGATTACAGGTAGGAATCCACTCATCACACTGCACATGCCATTCCAAGATATAAACTACCTAGGTTCCAGACAAGTTCCTGAATTGGTTGGATGTCAGTAAAATGTAGGGATGGTGACAACGATGGTGATGATGATGATGATGATGATGACGACGACATCTTGAAGTACACATACGCACATATGTATCTATATATGTTTGTATATCTGTACATATAATTTTAAGTTTTGTGAAATGCTACATATATATATAAATATACAGTGTGTATATGTACATATGATGTATATATACATATGTGTGTATATACATATATGTCTATATATATAAAATCTCATTTGATCTGCTGAACAACTCTAAGAGGGAGATACTACAGGTATTTTCTCATCACACAGATGAAAAGACTGAGACACAGAGAGGTTGCCTGTATCTTGCCCATAGTCACGTAACAAGCAAGTTCCAGAGACGCGATCTGAACTCTGATCTCCTCTGACTCCAAGGGCCAAGTTTTGTTCTCCAGAACCTCATGGAAGATGCATAGATCCTCCTTACTCACCTTTTGCACATCATAGTGTAGGCCTCGAATGGCGAAATCTGGGATGTAATCATATTTTCTGATCTCTCCTGGGTACTGTATGGGAAGAGAGGTTAGTAGACACAGCATGAGTCCAGGACAACAACTTCAACAGCCTAAAAACAAATCGGTTGGGATGGGGCTACGTGCCCTCCAGCTGTAACCACAGGGGAAGAGGTGGGGGCGGGGGGTGGGGGTGGGCAAAGGCAAAGGGTGCTGACTTCAGCCAGGGAGGCAGACATTGGGACCAGAATCCAGGTACTGTTTTGCAACACCAATTACCATATCTGAGTGCACGAGAGAAGCACTATGTACTTTTAGGGATGGAGGAGAGATGGAGGTGGTTACTGACTTGGGCATGAGAAAGAAAAAGAGAGAAAGACTGAGAGAAAAAGAGAGATGGAGAGAGAGAAATGTTCTCAGTGTTTTTACCTTATACTGCTGTATCAGGATCTCTCTGGCTGTGTTGAAAATCATGGAGTGCAATGAATCTGAGTATTGAGCTAAGGTATAGTCATAGTCAAACCCGTATACCTCTACATCCCCCAGGCTGATCTCGTTGTTGGCATAGATTGCTGCTGGGTTAAGGAGATTACAGACTTCGGGAGGAAGGAGGTCTAAAAGAAAGGAGGAAACAGGGTGTTTGAACCTTTGAGAAGGCTGAGGCTTAGGACTGTTTAATTCCTACCTCGCCTCATCCCCTAGTTTCTCCTGCCTCTTCTAGAAAGATACGTTTATAAACCTGCCAACAATACCTACTCGGTCCCTTCTTGGTCCTGCCCCAAACATTTAACTTCTACCCATCTTAAATGACTGTGATAGCTTTTTTTTCTGCTTCTAATATGGATGCTAAAACTTAGCAAACTAATTAAAGGATGGTCAGGCTTACTTGTTTTCTGGCCTTCAGAATCAAAAGGTCCTGAGTGGCCACGTGATTAATAGCTCATTTGTTTGTCTAATCTTCCCAAATACCTGCCATCATTTGACCTCTGGCTCCTTCTAATCGGGATAAAGTAGGTGGCTCTTATTTTCTCATAATTTGGGACTAAACACAGAGTGCCTCCAAGATCCTTCCTGGCTCAAGCATTTTCCCAGCTTTGCTTAGCTTTGCTGGCATTTTTTGAAGAGACTCTGGCTCTACATAGACCTCCTTCCACTTTCCACCCCACCTCCATTCTCCCTCCCCCACCCAACCTCCAAGAAGCCAAGATTTTAAAATGTCTAAGACACATTACAAGAGAAGATAGAAAGCTGGCACTGTTTGCCATTATTCTGCAGCTTGAGTTTGGTCCTTTTGATTTGTGTCCTTATTTCTCTCCCATCTGGCTTCCCTAATCCCCTGGAGATAGTGCACACACGGCTGAAGTGGTATTTAACAGGTAGAGTATGGACGGAGGTGAGTGGCTGGCAAGAGAGTTTCCTCTAATTCGATTTTCTTCTAAGAGCCTCCCAGCCAGACCTCTCGTTGATCACATTTCCCAGTATCCAGGCTGGCTGAGAACATTGCTAATTAAGTCAGTAGGTGGGTGTGAGAGATGCCTGGCTTTGCTGGACTGTTACTCAGGCCCACCCTCCCCGATCTCCCTGAGTCTAAGTGATGGCAATCTGGCCCCTTTCCCAGTCCCCAGATGGGCACTAGAGGAAACTTTCGCCCCCTGGGTTCTGAAGACACACAGGGATGTAGCCAAAAGTTTGGTCTGTATAAAGCCTGATTTGTAAGCTGCTTGGGCAGTGGGTGTTTTGTCTGTTGCCTGTGCTCAGTTGCAGAGCTGTGTGTAAGGTCAAATTTCCAGTGCTTACTCAGCACAGTGCCTTGCACATAATAAAAGTACTAAAATACTTTTTCATTAATTTGCGAACAAGATGTGAAGGAAAGAAAAGACAGAAGATGTGGCTTATAGGCTTGTTTAGGTAAGACAGACTGCTAAAATGTAACAAGGGTCAGTCTTAACAGGTACATAGCTTTTCTATTCACTGGTCCCACAGATAACCCAGCTCTGGGTCTTACAGCATTTATACCTACACTCGCAAACTTGTCCTAAGATGTTAACTTTTGCCTACAGTAGTTTAAGTGTGCTTTGGTTCAAAAGTTTGACTTGTGGTGGGGGGAGGGCTCGGATCTTCTCCAAGCCTAGTTGAGAAATTTATATGGCCTACATATATTCCAGAGATCGAAGTATTTGTTCCTTTCATTGTAGTTGAATCAAACATGGCTCTCAGGCCTTAAGGCACAAACATTTCTACTATATCTGTACTTCTAGGGAGAAAGGGCTGGGAGTATTCAGCTGGATGGTATTAAGAAGTGCAAAAGATTTTCAAAGTTTTTTTTGCCCCCCTCCCCCCTCAAGTCTTGCAGTTAAAGGGTCAGAAATAGAAAAGTTCCAATTGCAACACATTTGTATGTCTTTAGAAGACTGTATAGGATGGAGGAAGAAAGAGGAAATAGAGCTGCTTCTGAGTCCCTCTGTGCCTGGTGGAGGCATCTTTTCCTCAGGATAACCTTTATTTTCTTTTCAAAACTTTTTCTAGCCCCAGGAAGCTTCAGATCATCTAACACACCGTAGGCTGACAAGGAGATGGACAGCCCAGAACAGGCATATCAGACCCTCCACTTTCTGTCCCATCAGCATCTTTAATTGGTTCCTCAAAAACAGTGTTGAAAGTTTTAAAGGAACCATGTATATGTAGTTGCCCAAGCAATGTTACAGTGTTTGGGGTTTTGAGGTTTAATTAGGACATAGGTTAAGCAATGTTGAATGGGATGAACTTACTTGGCATATGCTTCTTTCTCTCCAGCCCAGCTCTTTTATTGAGCCCCTCTAGCAGGCCCATGAAGCTTTACTTAAAAAAAAAAGTTACCTGGCTGTCCTCTGTAGGGTATGGTGTGAAATGCCTCAACTGGTCTAGAATGGTACCATGGGATGCCAGTATTGGTTATTCTGGGCTGGCATCTGAGCTGGGAACACTTAGTGTATCACATTCATCCTACTTTCCTTTCCCCGGGAGCTCCAAACCAAATTCAGTGTTAGAAGCATTAGCTGTTCAAATAACGGGAATCCTCTCATCTCTAAGAGTCTGTCTACTTTTCAGAGTCTCTTCCCATATCACTTGAATCTTAGCCCTGTGAGGGAGACAAGGTCACTATTCCATCTCCATCTCTGCTCCTCAGAATTCTTATCTTCCTTCCAAGAAGCCCCTGGAGCTACCTCCTCCTCAAACCCTTCCCTGACCCACCAGGTAGTAATTCTCTCCCACTCCTCAAATTCTTTTGTACTTGCTAGTCTTCATAAATACAGTATCCCCCTGTAAAATGTAAGCCCCTTGAGGTCAGACCCTTTCATGTTTCTTGTCTTTGTAACTCCAGCCCTAGAACATGGTCTTGTATTAGGTTGGAGCTTGAATGATGAATTGAATCTTACACGGAAATGAGCAAGAAGGGGAGAAAGAAATTGTCCCAGGGGTTGCCCAAGGTCACACAAATAGTTTTTCAAGAGGTAGACCTGGTTCTGAATCTGATTCTGCTTGGATCTAAAGGGGATGGTAGAAGTGTTCTGCTCTAGGAATCAGGCATTAATAAGGAAAGGTGCAACATTTGCATCTCTGAATGCCTTGAACCAATAACAGCATTTAATCAGCCTCGACCTCAGCCTCAGTTCTAGGTCACCAAATCAACTTATCCCAGGTCCATAGCCAGGGTCAGCTTCCTTTCAGACTGTAGTAGTAGCTCGTCCATATATTCAGCTGCAAGCAAGTGTCAGCCTCTACACACAGCTCTCATTCTGCCTGCCAACAGCTTCTCCAAATGTCTTACAGATATCTATCAATTCTTTTTATACTCAGACATATTCCAGATGGCCACTAGATAGTTTGGTGAGAGACTATAGGCTAATGTTGGGAGGGAGAATAGTTGGTTGACTTGAGTAACTGGAAACTGGATTCTCTAGGTTAGGGGTACAATCCTAGGTTAAAAAAAAATCTAAGCCATGTTTAAAGTCAGTGTTCTTATCACCAGGTTAATCTCAGGATGACATCATGTTAAGCAGGGTATCAAACTTCAAATTCACTTGTATGTGGCAAGAGTCAATTCTTAGGTCAAAACAAAATTAAATGTGGCGATGTTTATTCTAGAGGCTTGGGCTTTCCCCACCAACCCCTTTCTACAAAGGATGTCCAAGAAGTTCCAGAAAGATACTAAAGTACACAAATATATGACCCTCTCCCCTTACAAAAGAAGATTGGAAAGAGAAGCCTTGCAAAAATTCAAGGCTAGACAAAAATCAGGGTAATGTCTGGATTTGTTTGGAAGAGACACCAGGCTATACTACCCGTGGACCTTCACCTTTAATCCTGTGGCTTTAGTTTATACCATCAGGATCTATAATGAACCATTTGCATGCAATCCTGCGTTTCCCCAGAGACCCTCGGCAGGGTGCCAGAGAGCTCCAGAAGGGATCGAGAATAGGCTTTTTTTTTTCTTGTAAGGTGAGGTGGGTAGGAGTAAGGGGAAAGAAGGGGAGCAGCTCTCACCATAGTCTTCCACCTCTGATGGACCCTAAGGAAGCTTTCCGTGGGGAGGTCATTGAGGGATTCATGACCACTTGGAGATCTGGTGTACTATGTGTGGGGGCCTTGGGCTTGCTTAGAACTGTGGAGACAGTAGGTAGCTATTTGGAAGCCCTGGGCCCAACCCAAGCCTACCCTATTTTGAGCACACATTCCTCCTTAAATCGTCCCCAATCCTACTGTATAGATAAGGAGTGGACCAAGGAGACACAGTCACCTGGGGCATCTTCCTCTATGGATGCTTTGTGACCCAGGTCATCTCTGAAAGGGGCCTGTGAAAGCTATACCAATCCAACCCCCTCATTTTACAGATGAGGACACAGAGGCGCAAAGAAATTTGCCCAAGACCACCCAGACTCCTGGCAGCGCCGAGACGAGAATGCAGTAGGTCTCCTGTCTCTCGGTCCAGTGCAGTCTGTCCCTCTGCCCTCCAAAATTCTACCTATCCCTACTCTTACCGTGCACCAGCTTCCTCATCTCCCGGTACCTAGACCACAGGTAGGCGCTGGGCTCGGGAGACTGGGCGGCAGGGGCTGAGGCGGCACTGCGCTGGGCAACCCGGTCAGGGGATGAGTAGGAGGTGTTGGCGACGGGACAGTGGGAACCCAGGCTGGAGGAGCCTGCACAGGCGGGGCCGGGGGCCGAGGGACCGCAGCCCTGGCAGGAGGAGGTGGCAGCCGCTCGCTGCCAGACAGGGACGTAGTTTCCCCGGAGCGGTAACCAGCGGCACCCCACCGCTCGCAATCCCGCGCCGGCCATTCCCCCTGCCCGGCGACCAGCTTCCCGGCCAAGCGCCGGGTCCGGCTCCTGCCTCGGCCTCGCCAGCTGTGTTCTATTCCGCACGGGCTGCATGTTTCCTTCGCACAGACAGCCAATGGCTGCTTCGCCGGCCTTCCAGTCGGCCAATGGCCGGGGCCCCTGGCCAGGTGCGGACTGCTGGGGAGGGGCCGCGGTCCCGTCTCTCCCCAAGGCCCCCGCTCATTTGAGACAGGAAAGGGGGAGTGGACACGACGGACCGCGGGGGCCGGATACCAGCAGCCAGACCAAGAGCTAGTGTACCCGCACCGCTCCGGCTAGACAGCGGAATGCCTCTCCAGAGGGAGCCATGGACCCGAGCTCTCCCACGGTGCTTGGGACACAATAGGCGTCCAGGAAACTTGTTGAATAGAATTGAGCAGATTCTAACTGTAGCGCTCTCACTTCGCTGCCAGTGGGACTTAAAGGTACTAGCGTGACTTCACAGCAGCAAGGTCACAGCATCCGAGAGATGGAATTCAATTCAGTTCGATTTGACCAGCGCCCACCAAGCCCCTCTAATGCGTGTAAGGCTCTGTGCCCGAGAGCACAGACTATGATAACGGTCTCTGCCTTTAAATTACAATCTAAGGGAAGGGACTTTAGCGTTAGTCCAACCTCATCCTCTTTTGGAGGAGGCTCCGGTCCCGGCTTTCTTTGGTCTGCTGCTTCACAAGCTCTCTAGAAGGTCCAGAATTTGGTTCGTTGATGATATCAAATAATAATAGCTAACATTTATAAAGGGCTTCCTATATAATGGCAAATCCCTTTTGTTCGTTAGTATTGATTATAACAGAATATTATTGAATATGAATGAATATATTTATATAGGGCTTTAACTATGTAATGACATCCCTTCTCCATCAACTTCCTTCCTAGCGTGGAACCTATTGACTTCCCCGACTTGCCCTAGACGCTTTAAAAAAAAAAAAACCCGACCATACATTCTATTAGTCTGCATTTATTTATCTTCTTTTTAAGTGTTCTGAAAATCACTTTGATGTGCCTTTTCTTTGCTCTGCGTCTGCTGAACTGTGCGGGTCACCTTTCATTCAAAACATTTCCATCAAAAAGCATCTGTGATGCTGCACCGGATGCCTGGCAATACAATGGGATTTAGCTACATGATTCCTGGCTGCTAGGTGTACGTGCCTTTGGGTGTACACTAAACATTTTGCACTGGGGAAAATATGCAAAGGCACACATGCCAAAGAATGAGAACACTGAGTAAACAAACACACAGAAATAAGGAATTTATGTTGCTTACTGTGTGAAGGGTAATAGCATTGTTTGTCGTGGGACCTCGAGGCCATTAAGGAAATAAGGATTATTAGCATTTAGTTTCCTGTTCTCAAACTTAATCTCTGAATTTACTTTGCCAGTTTTGCCACCCATAGAATATCCTTTCTATAGATCTTTAGCCTTGGGAAAAGGGTGAGAGAAAAAGCTGGAAAAAGAATGTCTCTGATGCTCACTTTTTTTCCCCTGCATTCCACCATCAGCTAAGGTGATTTAATCACTCCGGGATCAAACCAATTGGTTGGGAAACTGAGGCCCCGACAGGGAAAAACCCAAGATGACACAGAAAACTATTGGAAGATTGGAGACCAGAACCCAGGTGTCCTGATTTGCAGTCCTAATGCTCTTTCCATTATTCCAAAGTGGCTTACAACTTTTCTCCTCCTCTCTACTGTCTTTAAGATTTACAAAGGTGCTTTCCCCACAATGACTCCCTTAGGTATTTGATATACTCATCATTTTCATATCAAAGGAGAAGTGGCAAGAGAGCTTAAGTGATCTTAAACCACAGGTCCTATAAGCAGGTTAGTGTAAAACCCTGGGAACTGAATCTTCTGATTGTAACACGATTCTCTTCACCACCTTGCACTGCCTCCTACTATGCCAAACTACTCTGCTTTTCTACTCTTCTTCACACGTCAATTTCCCGACACCATACCTTTGCCAGGGCTAATCTTTATTCTGGAATATGCTCCCTCACCATCCCTGCTGGTTAGCATCCCTGGTTTCCTTCGAAACTCAGATCGAGCACTACTTACACGAAGGCATTCTTGACTCTTCCCAACTGCTTGTGCCTCCCCGCCTCCCCATCCTCTATTTGCCTTTTATATACTTGTACAAGATGACCCCAAAGTCTAAAACTCTTGTCTTTCCTGATAGAGTAAAAGCTCCTCGAGGGCAGGTATTGCTTCATTTTTGTCTTTGTCTCCCCAGTACCCAGTGTAGTACACAATGTATGGTAGACATTTAACAAATGCTTAATGGTTGGTCGAAGGTATGTAGGTAGAGCAGTGAAAAGATGGTTCTTTCCTATATGAAGACCAAAGGTTCTAAGCACTGCCCAGAAATGAAGCAAAAGGTTTCTGAAATCTCATCCCAGCTTAGTCCCATCCCCTAACTTCACTCTGAGACGACTTCTTTACATCGTATAGATCTTGCACGTACATAGCTGTTTGCATGTGGTCTTCCTCCTTAAACTATGAGCTTCGTGAGAGCAGGAACCGTCTCTTGCCTTTCCTTTGTATCCTCGGCAATTACACAGTGCCAGGCATGTAACGCTTAATAAACTCTAGTAGACTGACTCTCTCCAATTCTCCAGACCACTCCTTCTCTAGCCCTCCTCAGCTCCTCCCTTATCCCACCTAAGCCCCGCCCCTTAATGCTCTATGCCCGCCTCTTTCTCCTGCCCCGCCCCCCCTTACCTCAATCCCCTCCTTTCTGCCCTAGCATTTCCTTTCCGCTCTATCGGTCCCTTTCTCCAGATTCAGCCCCGCCTTGTCTGCTAAGTTGCTGGCCTTCTCCCTCTATAGCCCTGCCTTTGACACTCTAGCGCCTCCTCCTCCCGCCCCTACTTCAACCCTCCCGTTCCCAATCCCCGCCCCCTCCACCGTAGCCCCGCCCCTCACCTACTCTGGACACGTCCCTTTGCTACCTCGATCCCGCCCCTTCTGCTCTAGCTCCTCCCTTCTGCTCTATTTTACGCTTTCTCCAGCCTCAGCCCTTCCCTAGCTCAGCCCCGCCCCTTCATCTCGGTGGCTTGCCTTCTGCCATAGCCCCGCCCCTTTCCCACTCCGGCTCCTCCTCATCCTGCCCCTGCTTCAACCCTCCCTCTCCCAAACCCCGCCCCTCAGCTTCCAACTTCCGCCCTGTCCGCCGCGGGCCGGGCCTGTTCCGCCCACTTTCCCGGCAGCTTGCAGCGTGGCCTCGGCCTTTCCTGCCGAGCTTGGGCAGTCGTAGCCGACTGTTCGCCCGGCCTGCTCAGGTGAGGGCTTGCGGGCAAGGGCCTTGGGAGGCTGGTGCGCCGACCCCCTATAGGCTGGTGCTGCGAGGCCCCTGCGGAAGGCGGCCCGGCCCTTCTCCTCCCCAGAGTCGGGCGGCGGGGTTCTCAGTGGGCTCGTGCCCCAGCCGAGCCGGGCAGCTGCCAGCTCCGGTCCCAGTCTCTCCTTTCCGCCTTGTGCGTGCATTCACATGGCCGGGGTGCACCCAGAGCCAATATTGCCCTTCTGGAATCTCCCTTGCTTTAAGACCTCTGTCAGATGGCCCCCACCTGAAAGTGACCTCCAGTGTCCTAGACGGTTTGCGATGTCATTGAAATGACCACCCACCCATCCTGTGCAGCTCTACGTCATGACTTCCCTAGAGTGGTTTGGTTAGGCCCCTTCTTTGTCCCACGTATATTTTAGTAACTTTTTTCTCTTGACTAAAAATTTAGTGAATTTTTTTAGTAATTTTTTTAGGACCTGGTACTGCTAGGTTGATTGATGAACCCCTCGAAATGGGCGAATGATAATTGGTTCCAGCCTAATGGAAATTTGATTGCTAATGAGAATAATGAGACGACTTAGGAGGAATTACTTATTCCCAACAACAGGGACGAGTTATATGTTGTATGGGTATACATGTATACAAAGAGCTGAGCAGTATCAAGTGATACAGTTGCAAGCCAACATTGATCCTGAGTCTTGTCTGACTCTTCGTGACCCCATTTGGGATTTTCTTGGCAAAGATTTCCTTTTATGGCTCATTTTACAGATGAGGAAACTGAGGCAAAGAACGATGTATATGAAATAGGATTTGAACTCGTTCCTCCCTAATACCGAGCTCAATACCAAGCTGCCTCCCTAAATAGGCCAAGAGTAGCCTGCATTGCTGTTGTAAAATCATACTTCACTTTCACAATAACTTCATGCTTCCTCCTGAAATAAAAATTTATCTTATTTTTTAAAAATGAACTTGATAAGCATCAATAAAAATGAACATTTCCATGTGAAGAACAGAAAAAGAGGACTGTATATGAAACAATATTACGTAGAAATTGTTTCCTTTAAAAAATATACATATAATTTAACAAAGTAGTACCAATACCCTGCTTATCTGGGCCTCTTCTCAACTTCTGTTTTCTTCTGTGTATTTTAAAAATGTTTCATTAATGTTCTTTTTTCTTTTTTCATCTCTGTCACTCTTTCCTGCCTGCTCACTCCTGTCCTCCCAATCCCCACCAGCTCCTTTACCGGTTTTAAACAAGTATAGTTAAGCAAAACAAATTCACACACTGGCTGTGTCTGAAAATATATGTCATTCTCTACCTACTGACCTTTTCCTCTTTGCTAAGAGGTGGGAAGCATTCTTTATCAGATGTTTTCTGGAGTTGTGATGGGTCATCGGATCAGAATTTTTAAGTCTTTCAAAATTGTTTTCCTTTTCTGATTGCTTTGCTTCACGTCAATCCATACAGGTATTCCCAGTTTCTCTCAATTTATCCCTTTCATCTTTTCTTATAGCATAATAATATCCTAATACATTCAGATGATATTGCCCAGTTGATGTGTACCTATTATTTTTTTATACTCTTTCATCCTCCAAATTGCTGTGATAAATATTTTTTGTATGTATGGGGCATTTTCATTTTTCTTTGAATATTTTAGAGTACATGCCTACATACAGGTAATTGTTGGTCATTTTTCAGTCACATCTGACATTTGTGACCCCTTTTGGGGTTTTCTTGGCAGAGATGCTGGAGTGGTTTGCCATTTCCTTCACCAACTCATTTTACAGATGAAAAACTGAGGCAGACTGTTTAAGTGACTTGCCCAGGGTCACACAACTACTAAGTGTCTGAGCTGGATTTGAACTCAGGTTTTACCAACTCCAGGCCCAGCACTCACTGTGCCACCTACCTGCCCACCGACTACAGGTATTCTTGGGTTAAAGGGCATGCATGATGACTTTTGAGATAGAATTTAAAATTGCTTTCCAGAATGGTTGAATCAATTTACAGCTCCATTAACAGTACATTAATATGCCTGTCCTCTGCAAGTCCTTCAATAACTATTTTTTCTTTCTTGTTATCTTTGAAGATCTGATGGATGTGAAGGAACCACAGAGATATTTTAATTTACATTTCTCTTATTAGTGCTTTCCCTTGAGATTCTTGACTGCGTGTTCCTCCACGTGAATTTTATTACTTTTTTTCCTAGCTCTATAGAGTAACGTTTTGGTAATTCAGTTGGCGTGGCACTGAATAAATAAATTTGGGTACTATTGTCATTTTTACTATATTGGCACAGTCTAAAGTTTAACTCTGTTTCTGGGAAGAATGTTTTGTAGATGTATTTATGTAATTATAGTGTGTGCCTTGGTTAAGTAGACTTGTATTTTATACATTCTCATGGTTTTTAATGGAATTTCTTTTTTCTAACTCTTCCTGTGGGATTTTGTTGTTAATATGGAAAAAAGTTGATATCTGTGTGTTCATTCTATAGCCTGCTACTCTACTGAAGTTTTTATTTTTGTTGTTTTTTAGATGAATCTAGAGTAAGTACCCTGAGTAAACCATTGCAAAAAGTATCTGCAAAAAGTAATAATTTGGGGGTTTTTGCCCATGCTTAATTTTTTTTCTTATTACAATAGTTAGCATTTCTACAACTATATCAAATGATAATGATAGCAATGGATATACTAATTTGAGAGGCTGTTAGTTTTTCTCCATTATAGATAATGACTTCTCTTGGTTTTAGATACAATTGACCATATTAAGGAGAGATCCATTTATTCCTTTACTTCTTAATACTTCTTAACATCTTTTTATATAAATGGGATTTTTACTATTTTTCATTTTTCATATAGATGATTATGTTTGTAGTCTTCCTAATTTTGAACCAACCCTGCATTTGTAGTATGAATCCATTCTGGTAATGATATCTGACCTTTTTAATCTGTTGTAACCTCTTGCTAATATTTTATTCTGCGTTTTTGCGTAGCTATTCATTAGATATATTGGTCTATATTTTTCTTTCTCTGCTTTACCTCTCCCTGATAAGGCATCAGGATCATAATTTGTCTCATAGGAGGGACTTGGTAGGATGTTTTCTCTCTTTTTGAAAAAGTTTATATAATATTCAAATTAATTGTTCTTTTAATGTTTGTTATAATTCATTTGTAAATCCAGCTAGTTCTAGTCTTTTTTTACTTTTAGAAGTTTTTTTTTAATGGCTTGTTCAGTTGCTTTTTCTGGGTTCGGGTTATTTAAATTCTGTGTCCTGTTAAACTGTATATTGTATATTTTTATAGTTATCTATTTTACTTATTAATAATTTGCTGACATATAATTGAGCTTCAAACAGTTTCTCTTAATTTATCATGAAATTTTCTTTTTCACTTTTGATTTGGCAAATTTAATTTTTCTCTTTTTACTTTTTATCAAATTAGCTAACAGTTTGCCTATTGTTTTTTTTTTCTTCAAAAAAAAAAAACAACCCAAGCTACCAGTTTTATTTTTCAATTTAATGGTTTTTGTTTTCAGTTTGGTTATTTCTGTGATAAAAATCTATCTTTTTAACGCATTCTCTTTTTTTGACAAATGTTGCTATAAGTCACGGAATGCTCAACTCTGAAAAATAATCAATATAGATGACCCAAAGGGCAATGGAGAGACAGATTCTTTTTTGGATCTGCGAGTCTCATCAATGTGGGTTCTCCTTTTAATGATGCACATCACAAACCATTCTCTGCATTCTTCTGGTCCTCATCCTTTCCTAAATGTCAACATACTGAGGGCCGTCCTTCACATCTTTTGACATTTCATAGATACCACGGGCTGACCATTAGTTATCCTTTGCTCCTGCTATGTGAATACGCCGCCTACATTTCTGGGTTTATATCTTTCTTGACAACCTTTTAATTTTATTTTTCAATTCAGTGACTTTTGCTTTCAATTTGATTACTCCTTCTGCGATCGCATCTATCTGTTTAACATCCATACTCTTCTCAATGGTATGTTGCTATAAATCATGGAATGCTACAACCTCCAAAGAATCCAAATTGTAAGTGAAGAAACTGAGGCCCCAAAAAATCGTAGCTTTGCCAGAGTCGTTTAGCTGCCTAGTTACAGAGTTAATTACAGTTTAGTTTTGTCTTTTGCTTCCATGTATCCTTGTATCCTTTGTAAAATATGGTGCCCCAAACTGAATAGAATACTCCAAATGTGGCTGAACTGGCTCAGAAAACAGTGACACCACTCTTCATAATACCCTGCTACTTCTGTTAGTGCTGGTTTAAAAAACAAAACAAAACAAGTTGGCTTTTAGTGTTGTAGAAAGACAATGGATAGACTTGGTAATGAAGAGAAATGGGCTCTGTCTTTGGGCTCGTCTTTGAAATTGAGGAACTGGGCCCGAAGCCTCTGAGAACCTCCTGGGTCTTGAAAGTGTTTTGTGAACATGAAAGCTCTAGAGAGGGAGTCATGAGGCAGGGTCAGTGAGCTTCCTTGTAAATTAAAAGCTGAAAAATTAGAAGCCGAGGCTGTTGGAGGAGCTGCACAACATCTTCCTTTCCATCTGTAGTTTCAGTTTGTTTCCCACGAAGTCTGGCTGACGCCTTGGAGATGTTCACAAGAAGACAAGTGAAGAGACTTCTGCAGAGGGTACCTGGACAACAGCACTTTGGCGTCTATAGGTTTCTTCCTTTCTTCTTTGTTCTGGGAGGAGCAATGGAATGGTTTATGATCAAAGTCCGAGTTGGCCAGGAGACCTTCTGTAAGTGGACGTAAAGATGGGTACTTTGGTTTGAGCATTCAAATTCAGATCCATCACATTTACAAAGTGCTTACTGTCTTAGGCTCTGGGGTGGCTCATAACTTGTCATTTAACAGGCCACGATAACAGACCTAGGTGTATGCATGGTGGTCTGTGAGACCAAAGAGAAACAAAGTGTTCCTGGAATAGTTTCAACTTTGAGACAGCACAGATGTCTTGTGGGGCCTGGCCTTCCTTTTAAAATTCAGAGCACCAGTCCTGTGCAGCAGTGCCCTGGTATTGAAAATTGTATTTTAAAAATCAAATCTAGGATTTTAGTCATTTTAAAGTTCAAAGTCTCAGCTCAAAGCTGCTTTTAAACTTGCCTGGATCATGTAATCCAGCCTTGCCTTCTGTTCTGTTGATTTGTTTTGCTTCTTGTCTACAGAAGTGTTTGCATGAGACCATACAGTCAATTCTAGAATAATATGTGACATACGTGGCCATATCCACACTTGTGGCTCGTCTGACATCTTTCTGTGTTGTATAGTTGCAGCCTCACATTTCAACCACATGGTTCACATGATCCAATTAATTAGGCCAGCGTCTCCCTGCTCACCTAAGTCATGCTCTTTCCTGCTCTCTGTGCTGTCTCACTGATCCAGTCAGCATTTATTAAGTGCCTTTTGGGTTCATGACGCTGTGCCCGGAGCTATAAACAGGAGACGAGAATGAAGCCGACCTTGCCCTTAAGAGCTTAAATTCCACTGGGAGAAATACAACATGTAAACCAATAAACATACATGATAATTGGAGGAGCCATCACTAACAAGGCCATCAGGGTAGATGGCCTGGAATAGAGTTTTGGAGGAATCTAACGATTTTAAGACTTGCAACTGAGGAGGGAGCACTTTCCAGGGATGGGGACAGCCAGGGCAAAGGCATCGAGGTGGGAGGCAGACTTCCAAATTCTGGTAGACACGAGTAGGCCAGTTTGGCTGGAGTGTATGAAGGGGAGTAATGTACATTAAGCCTAGAAAAAGGCTGGTTTAAAATGCCAAGGTGAGGAGTCTGAATTTTATTGTAGAGATAACAGAAAGTTCTTGAAATTTCTTGAGCAGGGGAGTGACTTGGTCAGATTTGTGCTTTAAGAATGTTATTTTAACAGCTGCGTGGAGGATGGATTGGAGAGGGGAGATGCCATATTCCGAGAGTCCACTTAGAAAGCTGTTGTAATAGTCCAGACCAGAAAGGATAGAGGCCTGAACTGGGGTGATAGCCATGTGAGTGTAGACAAGGAAACAAATGCAAAAGAGGTAGAATCCAAAAACTTGGCAATTGATTGGATATAGGGATAAGGGAGAGGGGACACATTAATGATTCTGAGATTGTGAACCAGGATAGTTGAAAGGTTGGTAGTTAGTTGAGAGGAGGGTGGTGTCCTTATCAAAAATAGAGAAAATTTGGATGAGGGGTAGGTTTTTTTTTTGAGAGTTGGATGTGGTAGAATAATGAGTTCCATTTTGCATGCATCGAGTTTAAGATACTTATTGGATATACAAATGAAGATGTCTAATAGTCAGGTGGCTATTTAAGACTAGAGCTCAGCGGAGAGACTGGGCCTCTATGTCTATGTTTATATCTGTTTCTATATCTCTGAGAGTCATCTGCTTAGAGAGAACAGTAGAACCCATGGGAATTAAGATTACTGGGAGACAAGGTTCAGAGAGAGAAAGGAAAAAGGCCCAGGACAGAAAATTCATTGGGGAACATCCACAGTAGGGGTAGGACGGAGGTGATGATCCAGCAAAAGCTGTTATTTACCTCACTCAGAATCCCTCTCACTTCCAAATGCTTACAAATCCTGCTCATCCTTCAGGGTCCCCTGATCCCTAAATAACTCCAGCCCCTATTCATTTCCCTTTCCTTTCTGCTGTAATGGAGCCTACCTTTGGTGTCGTAATTTAGCACTTTATGTATTGTATCGTATTATTCTCTTTTGTGTTGTTCTCATATCTCCAGCTAGACAATGAACTCCACGAGATTAGTCCTTGTAACTTCTGTCTCATAGCACAAGCAGCTCCTCAACAAATGCTTATTAAGTGACATTAACTATCTAAGGTATAATACAGAACCCTTATTAAAATTAAATTTGTCCTTATAATAGAGACCAACCTTTAGTAGTCTGGAAATAATCAATTGCCTGTAAACATTAATTTTTAATTCTTGGGAGTTTAAAGGATTTTAACTTCTCACTTTTTTTTCCCAAAAGAATAATCAGAATTTTTATTTTTCCCAGATGATGTATATCGAAGAAAACAATCAGAGAGACAGTACCAGAGAAGGCTGGAAGAAGAATCTTGAGAAGCATGAATGATGGAGCCTTAGTTTTCAACAAAATAAGTAGCCTGAACTAAGTCAAATGTGGATGTGAAATGTTACCATTTGGGGAGGCTTCCATCGCGGTAGACGCCGATTCATTGGTGCCCTCTTGTGGCCAGATCATGGATCCTTCTCCTGTTCAAAACATCTATGTGAAGGGTTTTCTAAGTATTTTCATACTTTGGTGTTTCTGAAGCAGTGTAAGGATTCTTCAGGAGGGTTTTCAGAGCAAACTGAATTAAATGAATGTGTTTTAGGTTATTATATAACAATAATTTTTAAACTACTTTTTGCTGAAATCTTAAATAAATTAAATCATGAACAAGTATGATACCAGCATTCTTTTTTTTTTAGAGGGAAAATAAAGCATGACTATCTCAAGATTAACTGAGCCAGATAAATATTTTGCGTATTAAAATCCTACCTTCTGCCAATCTTTAAACATTTCATCTTACTGGAAACTTGGGTTTTCTTTGTCTTAGTCATAATCTACCTTCAGTAGCTCCCTTTTGCCCAAAGGATTAAGTAAACCTCTTGGCTTGGCATTCTAGGCCCTCTATACTCTGGCTCCAACCTACCTGTCCAGCCTCATTTCACATTACTCCTGTTCAGGTGCTTAATAGTCCAGCTGCATACCCCCAAGTCTTCAAACACTTGTTGACCTCTTCTCTCTCCATACTCTTTCCCTTGTTAATCTCACTCTTACAGCTTCAGCTACTGCCTGTGTTCAGATTACTCCCAGATGTAGCTCTCTAGTCCTGACTGCTTCTGAGTACTGACTAGAAGATATCTCCTTTAGGGTGCTCTGCCAGCTCAACAAGCTCGATATGCTTCAAATGGCATTTATTCTTATTATACTGTAGGGGTTCTGTATTTCTTCCAGGGTCAAATCTAAAAATCCTCTATTTGGCTTTTAAAACTTACCCCTTCCTACCTTTGCAGTCTTTTTATACCTTATCTCCAGTATTCTATGGTTTACTGACCTTCATTCCAGGTCTTTTGTCCGCCATGCCCAGGATATTCTCCCTCCTCATCTCTACCTCCTGGCTCTCCTAGCATCCTTCCAGTCTCAGCTCAAATCCCATCTTCTGCAGAAGCCTTTTGCTGGTCTCCCTTAAACAATAGCGCCTTCCCTCTGAGATTATCTTGAATTTATCCCCTGTAGATCTCATTTGTTCATAGTAATTTGCATGTTACCTTCCCCATTAGATTGTAAATCTGAAATCTGTTCTTCCTTTTTTCTGTCGGTGATGTTTTCCCCCATGTTCAACGTCTTGATATTATCTTAACTCCTTTCCCTCATCTCCAGTCTTCCCAATTCTACTTTCCATGTATCTCTTACATCTTTACCTTCTCTATTCCCACTGCTACCTCCCCTAGAATAGGCCTTTATTCTCCCTGCCTGACGTAAGCAGGTGACTTCTTGTAGGTTTCTGTCTTTATGCATTGCCAATCTCATCTTTATACCTGGCCTGGTCCTGTTATTCTCCCGTTTAGAAATCTTTAGCAACTCCCTATTGTTTGAGTAAAGTCTACATTCCTTAAGTTGTCATTCAAGGCTCTCCATAAGCGGGCATCATCCCACTTTTCCAGCCATATCTCACTATTTCACTCTCTTTATTCTATGTTGCAGCCAGATTGGACTACTCCCTGTTTCTCACCTGTACTCTTTTTTTTTGAGGGGGGAATGCAGGACAATTGGGGTTAAGTGACTTGCTTAAGCTCACACAGCTAGTAAGTTTGTCAAGTGTCTGAGGCCGGATTTGAACTCAGGTCCTCCTGACTCCAGGGCTGGTGCTCTATTCACTGTACCACCTAGCTGCCTCCATCTATGCTCTTCTTAAAGGTTTAAATCTCAGATGGCAACTGCCTCTATAACTACAATAAGAACTGATTAATCATATGTACCAGGCACATAAGCATTGGGAATATAGATACAAGAAAAAGAAAGCCATTCCTTGCCCTGGAGGAAGAAACACCCAGAAGGGAGCTGAGACGTTGGGAAGGGGAAGGACAGGGCCCTTTGGAGGACGTGGTGTCAAAGTCTGGAAAGTCAGGAGCACAGCCAGGAGGGAATGAAGGTTGGCCTTGGGAGGAGCTCACCAACGGGAGAAGGGGGCCAGCATGGGGACAGAGAGGTGTTAGGGTAAGAAGGTGGCAGGGGTAGATGAAGGTTGCAGAGTGAGGCAGCCTCAGGTGCTGAGGGGAGTTCTCTGGGGGAGATGGCAGCTCCGGCATGGTGGTAAAGTCCAGGAAGACAGAGGCAGAGCCTTTGGTTTTACACTTGGCGTTGAATGTGTTTTGTTATTCTTATCTGTGGCTGCATCTTACTTCCCTTCAGGATGATGAGCTCCATAAAGGGCAGGACTTTGTCCTATATAAACTTTGCAGCTCCCCCAGCACAGGTCCTGGTCAACAGGTGCCTGATAAATGGGTTCGATTTGAACTTTCCTTTGACAAAAAGATAACAAGGAAAGGCTCAAGACCTTAAAGTTACTATGACAACTTTTTGAAGCATTCAGAAACCCTAGGTTTTTATCTCTAAATTTAAAAATATTACTCGTTTTCCATTTTAAAGAATTTTGTGGTTTTATCACCTCAGCATAGACAAATCTAGCTTAGGAACTGACCAGCAAAAATGACTGCATTTAGGAAATCACATAACTATGGCATTTCAAATGTACTGTGAGAGAAAAGAATTGAATCATGGGAGACCTTGTGGGAGATGAGTAATCATCATTTAAAAAGGAATGAAAGGTAGTATGATGTGGTAGATAGAGAGCCGGCCTCAAAGGCAGGATGACCTGGGTGTGAGTGCCACTTCTGACTCACGTCAGCTGTGTGGCCCCAAGTGAGTCACTTAACATCTCAATGTCCCAGACAACTGTAAGAAGGTACCAGCCTGCCTCAATAGAAGGAGTTTCTTCTCTCACTCGTTCCCTAACCCAATGAAGTCACAGGTCCAATCTCCCAATCCTTTCACTCCTGTATAGTTTTTACTGCAGAAAGGTCTCCGTACTTCTCATGGTGTAAGAATGGCAGCCTTTTGTAAATAGTCGGCATGTAAATATTTGTTGAATTTATTCCGATTGACTATCACATTGCTTGTAGGTACTCTTCTATGAAGTTTCTCTTCTTTCCTTCAACCCTTTGTTCCATCCCCACCTTTCTCTCTGCAGATGATGTTAACCTCTAATTTTCCCAAGATAGGCAGCATCCAAAGTGAACTTCAGCCCTCCTCTCCTCTAAAATTACATCCTTGCCCATCCTCTCTTTGCCAAGGCTGGTGCCTCCTCCTATGGTCTTGATCATGGCCCCTCCCACTTCTGTTCTGCTGCTCCATTCAACAGTCATCCAGTTAACAGACATTTATTAAGCACCAGCTGTGAGCAGAGCCCTGTGCTAGCCATTTGCTGAGCTAAGACATGGTTCTTGTCCTCACTGAGCTTATAGTCTGGTAGGGTGATAGGACACAGAAATAGATAGTTAGAGAAGTGTGGTAGAGAGGTATAAAATAGAGTGTGTGTGTTGACAGCTGAGGGAAGAGTTCAGGGGCAGCTTCAGAGAATCAGTGGAGTTTAAGGTGGGAGTTAACATATATGTGAAGGAGAACATCCCAGGGATGTGGAACAGTGTGAGCCAAAGCACAGAACCAGAATAGTGCAGGCTGTGCTCGTGGAGGATATGGTTCAATTGGCTGGAACATAGAGTGAGTAGAGAGGAGTGATATTAATTAAGTCTGGAAACATGGGGGAGGGTCAGATTGTGGAGGACTTTGAAGACCAGGGAAATTTAATGCATTAGGCAATAATGAATTACTGAAGAATTTTGAGCAGAAGAGTGATGTCCCTAGATCTCAGGATTACAAAGATTAATTTGACCGGTCTCTGGAGGTTTGGAAGAGAGAAAGCATAGAGGTGGAAAGGCCTATCAAAACTCCAGACAGGGTGGCCAGGCACGAAGAGTGACATGGCCGCTCATATTTCAAGGATAAGATAGACTGGGAGTCAGCAACTATGATATTTCTGGTGAGACAGAGGACCACCAGATCTTAACTCTCTTTTGCCATTGTGTCCCAGGGTTTTCCAGGCCTTAGCATTTGCCTTGGCACTATGCCCCCCAGGCCTCTGGGCCCTGCCATCTGACCTTCCATTGTACTCTGAGAACTCTTGAGCCTTTATATCACGACTGAACTCTTAGGAATTTGGGGCTTTTCCACCTGCCCTGCATTTGAATGCTCATAATATATTGTCTCCCAGTTAGAATGTGAGATCCTTGAAAGCAGGGACTATTCGTGCTTTTCTATTTGTATGCCCATTACTTGGCATATAGTAAATGCTTAATAAATGCTTATTAATTCATTCAGAGACTGCTGCAGTAGACCCGGCATGTGGTAATGGGACCTATACTAAGGTGATGGCAGTGGGAATATAGAGTATGGAATGAATGCAGGAGATATAGTAGAGATAAAACCAATAGGATATGACAACTGAGGAGAGGGATATGGTATGTGAGGTGAGGGGAGAATCAACTACAACAGAATATGGCTTTCTAAGTGAATGGTGGTACCCTGGACAGATATTGTGAGGTCAGAGGGAGGAGGAGGGTTGGGAGAAAGGTACTCTGCTTAAGAAAAGCTGGGATTGAGGTGCCACTGGGACATTCAGATGTCCTATAGTCAGATGTCCTAGATATACAGTTGTGGAACTAAGGTCAGGGCTGGAGAAGGAGATTTGGGAATCACTTGTATTATTTCCAAGGAAGAGAATGAGAGGAGAGAATAGTACTGATAACAAAATCTTAGGGAACATCTTGCAAGGACCTAAAGAGGATGAAAAGCCAATGAAGGAAACAAGTGCATGGAAAGAGACGTGGTAGAACTAGGAGAGGGTGATCTTTGAAGATAAGGGATGAAGGATATTCAGTAGGTGAGGCAGCTGGACAGTTTCATGTATTGTGAGAGATCCAACAAGGCTGTGGATTTGGTGATTAGAAGGTCACTGGTGATCTTTGAGGGAGGAGCAGTCCTACCCTTTCATCTTCAGTCTCCCTATTATCTTTCTCTGAGATTTTCAGCGTTTTTTGTTTTTTGTTTACTCCTTGTTCTCCTTCCTTTTAGTAATCTTTTCATTAGATTGAATTAGCCTTGATGTGTCTTTTCATTCTGCTTGTTTCATTTTGCAATTTTTACTGTTTTTCTGAATTCCTCATATCTGTTATTTATTACCATGCAGCAATATTCCATCATTCCAATATTCTATTACATGAATACAGTGATAGAGACTGGACTTTTGACTTCACTGGTATGAAGAAGCAGGCCTGGCATCTTCTTGTCTTGGAGCCTAGAGACTAGTGACTTGCCCTAGATTACATAGCCAGTGTGTGTCAGAGGTGGGACTCGAACACAGCTCTTTCTGGCTTCAACGCTGGTTTTCTATCTACTGTTACTGCCTCTCCTATTCACATACCGTCATTTTTTTTTTTCAGCCATTCCACAACAGGCAGGTACCCAATTTGTTTCTGCTTTCATGCTACTTCAGAGTGCCTAGAGGCAGCTAGGTGGTCCAGTGGATAGAGTTATGGGCCTGGAGTCAAGAAGTCTTGAGTTCAAATGTAGCCTCAGACACTTAGTAGCTATGTGACCCTGGACAAATCACTCTACCTCTGTCTCAGTTTCCTCATCTATAATAAGGGGGTAATAACAGCACTTAGCTCTCAGGGTTGTTGTAAGGATGAAATGAGATGATAATTGTAAAGTGTTTACATAGTGCTTGGCATACAGTAATTGCTAAATTTTAGCTATCATAAAAACTCAGATATGTATTGTGCTTTCTTTGTTTTTATCTTATTTCTTCAGAGTATATACTCAGTAAAGGGATTCCTGTTCAAAGGGTATTATTGACTGATTTTTCTTGCATAATTGCAAATTGGTTAGTGGTTAGACCACTGTATAGCTCCCACAGTAGCATATCAGCATGCCAGTCTTCCCAAAGTCCCTCCACTGACTGTCACCATTGCTGATTTTCGTAATGTTAGGTGAAAGTGATCTGGAGCGTATTTTCATGTGGTTATTTATAGTTTGTGGTTCTTTGTTTGAAAACTTTTTTGACCACTTACCTATTGGGGAATGGCTCTTAATGTATATTTATGTTGACTATCAATGGTAGTATCCGAAGCACATGTTTTTCCTACTCTGTGATTTTTCTTGTCTTGGTTTATTTTGCTCATATGAAAGCTTTTAAACTTTATGTAGTCCAAATTGTCCATTTTGGTTTTTATGATGCACTTGATTCCTTGTTGGGTTGACAATTTTCCCCTGGCCCTAGTTGTGAAAGTTACCTGACTTGATTCTCTTTTAATAAAAATATGGTATGACATTGAATGTTCAGGTCACAGATCTATTTTGAGTTTTCTAGTTTTCTCAACAGTTCTTGACTAATTCATATTCTTATGCTTATTGAGCACTGGACTAGTAATCTCAGTTGTTTTTGTTTCTTATTTATCTAGTCTGTATCACTGATACACTTCTCTTTTTTTTTCTTTTTTAACCAGTATCGGTTTTGATGACCATTTATAATATAGTTTCAGACATTCAACAAGCATTTAATAAGTTTGTGTTGTGTGCTAGGCACTGCGCTAGATGCTGGGGATACCAAGAAAAAAAAAGAAATTGTCTCTATTCACAAAGAACTTAAATTCTATGAGGGAAGACAACATATTCATATCTAAGTATATATGAGTCTCATACAAAGCAGACAAAATTGAATAGGAAGATACTAGTACCAGAGGGGTCCAGAAAAGGCTCTTGAGCTGAGTCCTAAAGGAAGTCAAGGAATCCACCAAGAGGTGGTGGAAGGAGGAGGGAGAGCATTCTAGGCATGGGCGACAGCCAATGTAAAAGCATGGAGAAGGAAAATGGAGTGCTGAATGGGAACAACCAGGAAGTAGGTCGGTATGGCTAGATTATGGATCACATAGAGGGAGTGATGTATAAGGAGATGGGAAAAGCCAGGCAGGGTCAGACAAATGCCAGACAAAGTAGTTTATAGTTGAACCTCTCAGTAGTAAGGAGCCACTAGAATTTGTTGAATGGGGGGGGAGGAGAGGGGAGAAACAGATATTATCAGACCTTTACTTTTGGAAATTCATTTTGACAGATAGATTGGAGGAAGATCCATTAAAAAGGCTATTGTAATAGTCCAGTGGAGTGGTGATAAGAGCTTGAACTAGGACAATGGCAATGTCAGTAGAGAAAGGGGAGCTTTTCCTTCCTTCCTTCCTTCCTTCCTTCCTTCCTTCCTTCCTTCCTTCCTTCCTTCCTTCCTTCCTTCCTTCCTTCCTTTCTTCTTTCCTTCCTTCCTTCCTTCCTTCCTTCCTTCCTTCCTTCCTTCCTTCCTTCCTTCCTTCCTTCCTTCCTTCCTTCCTTCCTTCCTTCCTTCTCTCTGTCTCATTCTCTCTCTCTCTCTCTCCCCCACCCAATCTAAGAAATCAAGAAATGTAGACATAGAAAAGACAAGATCTGGCACCTTCCTGGAAATGTGGTGTGAGAGGTGTTTTGGATGAAACCGAGTTTACAAAGCTTGGTGTCTACAAGGATGGTAGTACTCTCAACAGTAATAGGGAACTTCAGAAGAGGGGTGAGTTTTGGGGGAAAGATAACATGTCCAAAACAGAACTCATCTGAGAACTGGTCATCCACTTTACAATTTCTAATAGACAGTGTGTAATGTGGGACTAGCATTCAGGAGAGATGGAGATATGGATCTGGGAATCATCTGCATAAAGTTGATCACCAAACCCTGGGGAGCTGGCAAGGTCAGCAAGGGAGAGTGTAGAGAGAAAACAAAAGAGGCCCAGGACAGAGCCTTGGGCTACACATACAGTTGGTAGGCGTGACATGGATGGTGAACAGCAAATGAGACTTAGGAGTGGTTGAACAGGCAAGAGGAAAACCAGGAGACAGCAATGTCACAAGGAGAAGGTCATCCATAGTGTCAGCTACTGGAGAGAAGTCAAGAGGCATGAGAATTGAGAAAAGGTCATTAGGATTTGGAGAGGAGTTTCTATTGATCAATAAAGTCAGAAGTTTACAAAGAGACTGAGGCGAGTAAAAGTGTAGACTCTGAGCACAGACAGCTTTTTCAGAAGCTTTTTTTTCAGACAGCTCTTTAGAGGGGGAGGATTTACACACACACACACATACATACATATGTATGTATGCATACATATACATATATATACACACATATAGAGAAACCTATTGAGGATGGTAGGATCTAGTGAATTTTTTTTTTCTTAAAAGAAGGAGACTTGGGCTTGTTGGTAGGTATCAAAGGAGCCAGATAGGGAATGCCTGAAGATGGGGTGGGGGGAATGCTAATGGGGGTGGTATGCTGGAAATGGAAGGGATGGACTCACTCCAAGGTAACTAATGATCTCTGAGTTGCCAAATCCAATGGCCTTTTCTCAATCCTCATTCCCCTTGACCTCACTGAAACCTTTGACACTGTTGGTCACCTTCTTGATATTCTCTTCTCTCTAGGTTTTCAGAACACCACTTTCTTCTGGTTCTCCTCTTACCTATCTGACTGTTCTGTCTTCTTTGCTGGGTCCTCTATCCACAGGTGTCCTTCAGGGTCCAGTAATCAGGCCTCTTCTCCCTCTATATTATTCCATCATCAGCTCCCATGGATTTAATTATCATCTTTATATTGATGATTCTAAAATGTACCTCTCCTGCTCCAGTCTGCTGACCTCTAGTCTCGCATCTCCAACTGCCTTTCAGAATCTTAATGTCCAGACATCTTAAACTCAATACATCCAAAACTGAACTCATTTTTAGTTCTCCTAAAACCTCTCCCCACCCTTTACCTTCTCTGCTAATTTAGAGGGCATCCTCAGCCTCCCAGTTCCTCAGGCTCACTGCCTCACAGTCCTCCTGGACTCCTCACTATCTCTTATCCCCATATCCAAGCTGTTGCCAAGGTCTGTTGATTCCACCCTTGTAATATCTCTCTAATATGCCCCCTTCTGTCCTCTAACACTGCCCTCACCCAATTGGAGGCTCTTATCACCTTGATTATTGCTCTAGCTGCTGGGGAGGCTGGCTGCTGCATGTCTCCCCTTACTTCATCCTCCATTCAGCCACTTAAGTGATTTTCCCAAAGTGCAGGTCTAATTATGTCCACCCCTGCTCAGTAAACTCCAGTGGCCTCCTATTGCCTCCCCGAGCAAATACGAAATGCTCTGTTGGACATTCAAAACCCTTCATAACCTCGCCCCCTCCTACCTTTTCAGTCTTCTTACACCTTCCTCTCTGACACATACTCTTTGTTCCAGTGACATTGGCCTCTTGGCTGTTCCTTGGGCAAGACACTCCATCTCTTAGTTCTGGGCATTCTCTCTGGCTGTCCCTCATGCCACAAATGTTCTCTCTCTTCCACTCTGATTACTGACCTTGTTTCCTTTAAATCCCAACTAAAATCCCATCTCCTACTGTAAGCCTTCCCCAACCCCTCTTAATTCCAGTGCCCTCCCTCTGTTATTTCCTATTTGTCCTGTGTGTAGCTTGCTTTGTATATGTTTATTTACATGTTGTCACCCATTAGATTGTACACTCCTTGAGGGCAGGGACTGTTTTTCACTTGTTTCTGTATCTCCAGCATTTAGCAGTGTTTGACACATAGTTGGCACTTAATAAACATTTGTTGAATTGAATTTAAAAGTATTTATAGGTATTGGTTTTGGTAGGAAGGGCTACCTCACATAAGACTGCAGTAAAAGAAGAAATTGTGTGTGTGTGTGTGGTTGTAGCAATAACTGGGCTAGCAGCTGCTGTGGTGGGGTGAAAGACCAACACAAGCCCAATAACAAGAACACTGCCAGGAAAAGTTCTTTTGATCTGCTCTACTAAGGAAAGCAACATTAAGGGGTTAATTAACAATCTTACTTTAATCCAGCATATACATATAAACTCACTTAGTTCAGGAGGAAAAGCCAGCAACCTGAACTTCAGAGCAAGTACAAACAAATTACAAACATACACAAAATAAACAGACGAAGTCACAATTCATAGTTAACAGGAAAGCATCAACATCTGGGTTGACAAGCCAGGAGGCTCTTAGAGTGGCTGCCCAGAGTATCCACGTCAACACTCCTCCAGGAGTGAGAACCTCAAGCAAACAACTCTGTTCTCTCTTTTTATACAGTCTTTAACTGTCATCAAATGAAATCTGAGCGACCACAACTCAGCCTGCTATCGGCTCTGGTCTTAGCAACTCCCCTTAGAGCCCTGGGGGCTGTACACCCACATCAGCTTAGAACCAAGTAATTAGGGGTTTAGGCCTGGGGCTTTGCACCTAGTAAGGCTCAATCCAAGACAATTAATTTAGCATTCTAAAACAGTAAAAAGGTGCCACCTTAATTAATATTACACTGGTGTGTGTCAAGAGGTTATGAGAGGAGGAGGGGAAAGTGAACTTGTGGCAGATGACCTCAGTTTTCTTGGCAAACTATGAGAGGTGAGTAAAGGTTTGGAACAGCCTCTGATTGAGTGGGATTGTACATCAGTTAGGGAGGAGTACAAGATTGCCTTGCTTTGATAACATGAATTTGTAGCAGGCCCAGTCACCATGCTTCTGTTTTTTTTTTAAAGTAGCTTCCTCTCCCCTGATTCCCTTCTAAGGTTCTGCCCTTGGCCCTCCTTTTGCATGGTTCTGCACCTAAACCATCCAATCTATTCCTAGGGCTTTAACTAACACCTCGTTACAGGGGGCTTGCATGTGTACATCCGTGAGCTCCAGCCCTATTTTCAATTGCCTACTGACGTCTCACTGGAACGTCAAACTGAACAGCGACCATTCTGAATCCATCTTTTTCAGAGACCTTTTCTTCTCCCTGACTTTCCTATTTCTATTGATGATATCATTTGCTAGGTGTTAGAACTTATGGCTTTTTATGTATCCTCCTCCCTCACACCCCATATTTCATCATCTGCCAAGTCCTGTTTCTACCTCTGCAGCTTGAGGTATTGGAAAGAGCATTGGGCTTGGTTGGAAATTCTGACCCAAAAGTTATTAGCTGTTAGACTGCCCTGCCTCAGGGGCATGGACTTCCATGGCTAGTGTGCTTTCCTCCTCAAATCTTGAGAATAATTTATGGAATATAGGTTCTAACAGGTCTTTGAAAGTTTGATAAAATTCTTCTGTGAATCCATCCAGCAGGACTTTTCTTCTTTGGTAGCTCCATGATAGCCAGATTGATTTCCTTTTCTGAGATTGGGTTACTTAAGTTCTCTATCTGAGCTTCTGATATTTTATACTTTGGAAGGTATTCTGAGATTTTTTTGGTGCTTGTGTGTGTGTTCTCAGTTTTGCTAGCATATAACTGCATAATATGTTCTGATTATTCTTTTTTATTTCTTTTGGTTTTGCTTTGATTTTTACCTTTCTCATTTCTATCTTATTGATTTTTCTGCCCTCTTTAAAAAAATCAGATTAACTAAAGATTATTAATTTTGTCTTTTTAAAGAACTGATTTTTAGTTCTATTCATCATTTCAATACTTGTTTTTGTTTCCAACATCTATTTCCCCTCGAATTTTTAATAGCTCCTCTTTTGTAATTATTTTAGGTTTATTCGTTGGCTTTCTAATTTTTTAAGTTAGGTATTAAGTTCATTAATCCATCTTTATTCTATTTCATTAATGTATGTTTGTAAGGATATGAGGTTTTCCCCAAGTACTGCTTTAGCTGCATTCCAGAAACTTTTATATGTTGTTTCATCATTATAATTTTCTTTTATATAATTATTGTTTCTATGATTTGTTCTTTGACCTGCCCATTTAGGATTTCATCATTAAGTCTCCATTGGTATTTTTATCTTTTGTTTGTGGTCCCTGAACCAACTATTATTATTGTATTGTAGTCTTTAAAGGATTTATTAACTATTTCTGCTTTTTTACATTTGTTTGCAATATCTCTGTGCTGTAGTAAATTCTATGTGGTGCTGAGAAATATGTGTATTCTTTTACTGTACTTGGCTTCCATGGGCTGTACCTTAGGGTCGTCTCCCCCTTCCTTCTCCAGTGCAGACCTCCCAAGTCCCTCCTCCCTTCCCAGGGCCTCCCGTAGGGTAGCCAGGTTGCCACAGTTTCTTTACAAGCTCCCATTCCTCCTGCTTTCTGTGAGCTTAGCCTTCTGAGGTCTCGAAGGATATATCC
>CM053624.1:316214867-316347547 GCA_028646595.1 Phalanger gymnotis
AAAAAAGAAGGGAAAAAAAGAGAGCAAACAGTTTGCTTCCATCTGCATTCAGACTCCATAATTTTTTCTCTGGATGTGCACAGCTTTTTCCATCATGAGTCTTTTGGGGCTGTCTTTGAACCTTGCATTGATGAGGGGAGTCAAGTTTATCAAAGTTAGTCTTTACAGAGACCATGTATCTGTAATCGTGTATATTGATTTCCTGGTTCTGCTCCCCTCACTCAGCATCAGTTCATGTAAGTCATTCCAGGTTGTCATGAAGCCTGTCTGCTCCTCATTTCTTATAGCACAATAATATTACTTTACAATCATATACCACAACCTGTTTAGCTATTCCCCAATTGATGGACATCTGCTTGATTTCCAATTCTTTGCCAACACAAAAAGAGCTGCTATAAATATTTTTGCACATACATCCCTTTTCCACTTGTGTGATCTCTTTGGGATGCAGCAGTGATATTGATGGGTCAAAGGGCACGCACATTTTTATAGCCCCTTGGGCATAGTTCCAAATTGCTCTCCAGAACGGCTGGATCATTTCACAACTCCACCAACAATGTAACTATGCTTTGATTCTTTAATAGCATGCACACTCCCTTCTACTCTATGCATCTCAGTGGTTCTGAACCCCCAGAGGGCAATGTACAAACCCCATTCTCCCTAATTACCATCTCCCTTATTCCCATACACATTAAACCCTACCTTGGCAATGTCTCCCTCCAGATCTGCCCACCCTTTTCACTGTGCCCTCTGGAGTGCTTGCTTCATAATTAACAAACTTGCTTTCCTCTTAAACCTTTTCCTTTCTCACGCATTATATCTTGTGGCCCTTACTGACACCTGGATGCCACTATTTCCTTTACCATCCTTTTAAAAACTGGATGTATTTTCTCTCATACTGCCTGATTCACTGATTGTGGTGGCGAAGTCAGACTACTCTTTGTTCTCTATTACCACATTCAGACTTTTTCTCCTACCATCCTTGGCAACCTCTCCTCCTTTGAGGATCATGTCATCTGAATTTATCACTCAATCTAGATCCTGGTTGATAGCTATTTATTGACCCCCTAGGAATCCTTCTTTACTCGCTGCAGCGCCTGTCTCACAATCTCTCTCTTCTCCCCCATTGCTGCCCTGATACTGCGGTCCCTCATTATACATATTATTGTTCCCTCAAATACCCAGACTTCCCAGTTCTTCAGTATAGTCACATCCCATGATCTACTCCTTCACTAAGCTGGCCACCCAGAGATGGTCATACCTTTGACCTCGCCATCACATACAAGTGTTCCACTTATATGCTCATAAGCACTGAAATCCTTGTACAGGGACATAATCTTTTCATCATTCCTTCTCTCCCTGTGCCTTACCGTCCATAACCCTGTTCACTGTCCTCTCCATGACCTTCATTTCTTTCCATAGCTTCTGCCCTGGCAGTGCTCTCCTCTCTTCGACCCCTTGGTGAACCAACTCGACTGGACACTGTTTTCTACTTTCCGATGCCACTGGCCCCTTGTCCTATCGCTGATCACGTTTTGGCAACTCCCCTAACTCTGGATTACTCTCACCACATGCCACCTTCAATCCTATTCCTGTGCTACTGAATGGAGCTTGTGGAAAACTATGCCCACGGGGTCCATTTCCTCATCTTTACTGAGGTCCGTGGCGATAAAGCAATCAATTTGCTCCTTAATTAAGTCACTACCCCCTCTAAACCTTTTTGTTTCTCCTCAAGTTTCCCTCACCCCTTAGCTGAGGTTCATAATTAATTTCTCCCCCCAAATTGGGGATATTTATTGTGAGTTCCCCTTCTCTTTATAGCATCACCTTCACTCTTGTCTCAGATGAAGAGGCAGCCCTTCCTCTTGCCAAGGCTAGCCCCTCTAACTGTACCTTGAAGTGATTTTTACTTTGAAGAAGAGCATTTCTATGAATATAACAAAACACAGAGGATTGTTTATGACACCATGAATCTCCATTTCACATCGGCCTTTTTTTTTAAAAGTACAAATTTCATACATTACTTTCAAAACTTGTCTGTACTTCCATTTGTACTTCCTTATTTAAGATTTTTAATGGTCCCCTTTTTGAGGAACATTCCCCAAACTCCCCCTTTTTACCTCATCCTTTCCCAATTAAAAACTAACAAAATAGAAATCCTTGTAATGAATAGGCATAATCAACCAAAATTACTCTATACAGTAGCTCCAAAAACTTCCCTGTTTTTTGTGCATTTGAAAAAATGTTTACATGGCCATCCCTTTCTTGCATCAAATCCCTCCTCCACCCAATTGAAAAGCTGAAAAATAAAAACTTTTGTAACAAAAAGTAATCAAAATGAATCCACACAATGGCCATGTCCAAAAACATGTGTCTCTCTCTGTACTTTGAGTGCATCACTTCTCAGGCAGGAAGTGAGTAACATTTTTCATTATAGGTCCTCTGAAGACATGGTCATTGCATCGATCAGAGTTTTTAAGTCTTCTCAAATGGTTTTTCTTCTCCTTGTATAAACTGTTTTCCTGTTTCTGCTCGTCTAACTCCGCATCAGCTCACACTACCCAGAATTCTCTGCAATTATCTTGTCCTTATTTATTATTCAGTATTCTATCACATTCACATGCAGCAACTTGTTCAGCCATTTCCCAACTCATGGACAACCCCTGGAAGGGAAACCCCCTTAAGAATGTAGTTTTTTCTTTTTAAGACCCCCTTTAGGATCAGGCAACTTGCTCTGCTTCAGCATTTTTCCTTATCTTATACTACCCTCCCTCATAAGCTCCCCTCTCCCTGTGCCCACTAGTTTCCTTGTTGGGTTTGATGTATTTCTGCACCAAGTTGTGTGTTTGTGTGTATTCATCACTCTTTGGGCTGTTAGATGACTGAGGTTCTTATGATGCCTGCCCACACACTCCAATTAAAAGGAAAAGCAAATTCCAAACCTTTCTTGCTCCTTTTTATACCAATATGCTGTTTTACCCCTTCCCCTCCTACGACCCTCAGAACTGAACATATCCACTCCTGCTTTTTTTTTTTAACTTAACTCCATTAATGAAGACATTAAGGTTCTGAAGGGACACTTGTTTCTTTTCTATATATTAGAATCTTAGGATTACATCACTGTTCAGCTCCTACCAACTGCTCAAATAACTTTATCTTTCTAGGTTTTTCTGGACTCTTGTGTGTTTGTATTTCAATGTTCCTACTTGGCTCTGGTCTTCTCATCAAAAGTGCTTGAGAATCCTCTGTTCCATTCAAGGTCTACTTTCCCCCCTGTAGGATTATACTCATTTAGGAAGGTTAAGTAAGGTATTCTTCATCATATTCCCATTATCTTTTCTTTTTTGGAATATTATATCCAAAGATCTCCTTTCACTTTTCGTAGAAGCTGTCAGGTCTTGTATGATCCTTATTGTAATTCCTTGGTATTTGAACTACTTTTTTTCTGTTTGCATTTTATTTTTCTTTTGATGCTGGAACACTGAATTTCAGCTGTAACACTCTTAGATCTTTGAGGGTTTTTTTTTAGGAGATGATCAATTCTATCTTCACTTTACCCTTTGATTCTGATAGCTCTGGACAGTTTTCATTTATGACTTGAAATACAGTGTCCAGACTTTTTTTGGGAGGGGGGGCGGGGAGGTGGTGTGTGTAAATCTTGGTATTCAGGGAATTGGATGATTCTTATCTCTTTGACCTGTTTTCCACTACAGTTGTTTCTGTCGTCAGATTTCTTACATTTTCTTCTATTTTTTCAGTCTCTTGATTTTGTCTTTCTTGCTGTCTCATGGAATCGTTGACTTGTTTGGTCTGTTTAATTTTTATAGGGAGTCCATTACTTGGTTTATATCTTTTTCTTCTAATCTACTTGTTCTCCTAATTTTGTCCTTGAGGATTTTTCATTTCATTTTTTACCTCTTGCTTCATTTCTTCTAGATATCCATGTAATCCTTGTGGAAAATTCACGTTTTCCTTTGAAAGTCTGCTTACAGCTATTCATGGAGTTATCACAATCTTCTTTTGGGAGAATCTCTATAATCGCACTGATTTTTGATATTGGCCTGTGTCTTCTTTGGCTCACTTATTGCTCCCTGAGGCTTTTTGTCAGGGCCGGGCTCTTCCCCCGATGCGCTTTTGGGTGAAGGGGTTAGTCCTGGGTGTCCTGGATTCCCCTCTTCCCAGGCTGTGTTAGCCCTTCTAGATCTTTGAGATTCAGAATGTTGGATCCTCAGCATCCTTTCTGGTATCTCAGGACAGAGTACTAGGGACCTGGTCTGAGTAGTGCTTGGACTAGTCATGGCTGCTCTGTGGAGCTTACAAGGAGAGCTGGGTAGCCTGCTTAAGTTCAGGCAGCCAGGCTGGCCAGAAGTTACATGCACATTCATGATTTGATTCCCTTCTGTCTTTCCTAGCAGACTCCCTTTCACTTATCTTTAATCTCTATCTTCTGGCTCCCTGCTACTACAACCCTGCCCCTACCTCTCCCATCCTTAAAAAAGCCAACCTCACCCCTGAACCCACCATCTCATCTAGGTATTGCCCCATTCTTTCTCTCTTCCTTGGCCTCTGAGAAGGCAGTCTACAGTCGGGACTTCTATCTCCTTTCCCATCACTTTCTTTTTTTAAAAACCTTTGCAGTCTGGCAAATGATTTCATCATTCAGGTAAAATTGCTCTTAACAGTATTCTCTTAACTGTGAAGTTTAATGGTTTTTTTCCTCAGTCCTTATCCTTGACCTCTCTGCAGCAGGTAGCACTAGATAATACTCTTCTTCTCTCAATTTTGGTGACCCTAGGTTTCTCTCAAGGCTCTATCTTGAGCCCTTTTCACTCTCACTTGGTGATCTCCTCAGCTCCCACTAGCTCAAGTAGCATCTCTAGGTAGGTGGTTCCCCTAGCTACAGATTCTCTCCCCATTCTCTCTCCTGAGGTCCTGGACTACTCATGGCCCTCTGGACATCTCAAACTCAAGTCTCCTAACCTGGTCTTTTGCCTTAGCTTTCAAACCTCTGCCTCTTGGCTCCCTTCGAGACTAAGCTCAAATTCCAACCTATTCAGGGGCCTTGGTCTCCCCTTCTAAGACTGCCTTCTGCATTTGTCTTGTCATTTACATGCAATCTCCTTTCTTAGAATGCGAACTCCTGAGGGCGGGGACTATTTTTGCCCTTTTATAAAATTTCCACGGCTTACCTGACACCCATAGTAAATTTAATAAATGCCTACTGATTGACAACCACAAGAGCCCCACCTTCCTCATCTTAAAATTTGCACTGCTAAATCAGCAGGGTTGTTGAGAAAGTACTTTGTAAATTCTAAATAATATCCTACAGCTGGTAGAGTTCTTAGCAGCCTTCCCAATTCTCCCCCACTCCTCTCCAAACCCCCACCTTTCTACTTCCATCCTAGTCCAGAACCACATTACTTTTCACCCAGCCTTCCTTCCTCTAGTCTTTTATAACAGTGCCTTCCCTTAGTCTATGAACATGCTTGTCTTTAAAAAAAAATCCGTATCACTTCTTTTTTTGAGCTACCTATTACCGAATGTGTTAAATTTAGTCTACACGATCTGGCTTTGGAACACCTTTCCTGCCGTATCTCAAACTGCTTTCCTTCGTGTTACCAAATCCCAAACTTAGGATTTCCCATTCTTACTTTGCCTTTTCCTACCTCTACTTTTGTTCATCATCCCCAGTGCCTGGACCACACTCAGACACTACCCTTCCCCCCGTGAATTTTAAAATTCTTTTTGACCCCCAATTCTGGGGCCATTTTCTCCATAAAACCTTCTCTGCTTCCCACCAGCTAGAAGCGATAACTCTGCCACCTCTGATTTCTCAGGGCATTTTGCCTGGGCCTCTCCTTTGCATTTATTACATTTATCCCTTACTTATTCATGTAACATACCACATCCTCTCATGTAAACTCTGTGAAGACAGGGAATGTTTTATTTCACCTGTCTACCCAGGCCCCAGCACAAGATTTTGCTGGACAGAATGGAGTCTAACCTGCGGCAGAGGGAAATACTGCAGGGATCTGTGGGAGAGAAAAAAGATGTCTCGTCTGAATATCAGCCACCAAGCTCTAAGTTATTGCACCGAGCTTGAAGATTGGGCTATGATGACCCTCTAGTTTATTTGGTTACAATGAAGTCTGTTTTAGAAGCATGAAGTCTCTGAAACAGACAGGCTAAGGATGTCTCACTACTGGTTTGGCTAGAAAAAAAAGCACCTGCTTTAAAATGGCAGCCACACATTGAGGAGTCAGAGTGACTGCTGAACTGGTCATATGGCCTCCAGCACCAAGGAAACCTTGATTAGTGAGTGATGACATCAAAACACATTTCTGGTCTTTGTCTTCTCTGGGTAGATGGCTGTTTCCTTTCACAGTAAAAACATTTAATGAGATCTCATTAAAAGGTAAGCACTAGCAGTTCACATTAAAGAGCAGAACGATAAAAATATATGTTATCATGAAAGGCAATGTGGTTGAGTAGACAGAGAAGTCTGACCTTAGAATGAGGAAGATTTGGGAGCATAATGACTAGCTGGGGGAACCTGGGCAGGTCACGCTTCCTTGTATCCCAGACAATTTGATAAGTAAGATACAGAAAAGTTGATTTTCATCGGTGGAGGGAACTTTCACTTGGGGAATTCCCTCTACTGCAGATGAACTCACATGTCAACAGTAGCAAAAAATGATTAGCAAATGCCTGTTGCTGTTAATTTATCACATTTTCACAGGTTTTAGATTTGGAAGGGATGGGTCACCTCTAACTCTCTCATTTTACAGATAAAGAAACTGAGGCCCAGGTTAATTGCCTTGACTATCTTTAGGCAGTAAGTGGTTTTCTGAATCTAAATCTAATGCTCCTAATACTACATGACACTACTTCTTAACAGAGCAGAAAATCTGTAAGATCAGAGTCATATTCCCCCAACATCCGAAAACACAGTCTGGCAATCCTCTCAAAGGGGCCATTCATTTCTTTTCTTTTCTTTTTTTTTGCCTATGACAAAAACGATCATTTTTATTTATCTCTGCAGGAAAGAATCCTACCATTTTCCTTGGCAACTCATTTTAATGGCCATGAGACTATCAGGCAATAATGTTTTATCTAACCTAAATCCTTTGTACTGTGACTTAATCCCATTTCTTCTTCCTCCATGATGAAGGTTAATACATTTCCCCCAAAGCAATCTCTTCACGGGAAGCCATTCAAGTTTGTCTAAAACGAATGAATATCTATTCTTACAGGTCAATAGCATTCACAATTCAACCAAGGATTTCCTTTAGTTTGGCAACAAGATTGCAACTCTTTTTTTGGGTCAAGAAAAATTATTTCCCCTTTGCTTACTTTGTACATTTCCCAAGTAAGGAGAAGTAGACTATTTTCTGGTTTCTCTGTTTTCACGATGCATTCCCTCCTGAGACTGGAGGTCCATGAAAAGGTAGCTCCAAACATTTTACTGCTCATTATATTTAATAGTTTTTAAAGCCTCTAACTTTTTTTGGATATCAAGGAATCACATGGACTTTGCAAAGTGATATGAAAAGAATTGGTTGAATTTTACCAATGCTAACAGTTTCCTTTAAAAAGTGTTGCCGTAGATACACCAAAGCCACACATTCTCATCCATATGTGAGTGGCGTACTTTGCCTGCTACAGCATTATTTTTTATGGATAACATGCTCTCTTTACCCTAGAACTGAATTTTAGCTTCTACTCTACTTTGAATTACAACCTCTACTTAGGCCTGTGTTTCACATTCTCTTACAGCCCCAGGCTGAGTCAGGAATCTCCTGACTGCCGGCTCCTGTGGCAGCAGTGCTGGGCACGCTGGGTCAAGTCCCACTAGGCCAGCACCAATCAGCATGCAGCACCAGAGGGTCGTGGTGGGCCTTCTTTCCCACTTGCTATTTCCTTCTCCTGTACGACGGGCATTCCCAAGGCCAGACTCCGAGTCTTCATCTTTGTTAAGCACGTTTCAAGAGCCATTACGTTCTTGAAGCTAAATTCTGTCAACAAAATCTTAATGGAGCCATCAGACCTGATTAATCTAAATCACTTTGCAAACTCCATTTTTATTTGGATTAAAAAGCTTCAGATGAACAAAATGATGGTACATACATATTATGACTGGTTACCACTTTAAACCCTTTTGATACAGAGGTAAAGATAAACCAACCATGACTTAACCAGGTCTGAAAACGTTTAAGCTGAAAAGTCACCAACACCAATTTTGAGATTTTGCACAGGTACTGTTTTTGTTTTTCTCTCGAAGGGGAAGGGGTTTGTGTGCGTTGTGTGTATGTGTGTGAGATGCAATTAATGGTTTTCAACCAGTTGACTGAAAATACATACACTATTTTAATCTATATTCTTACTTTGCATATAAACCCAATTTTCTCCCATACATACTTGCACTTTAAAAATAATACAATGCTGTTTAGGCCAACATATTTTCCACAGCCATACAAACCAGAGGTTCTAAAAACCACAGTAAAATGTGTGGTTAATTTATTATTTTTTTAATCACTTAAATTAGAAAAAAAAATTTTTTTTGGTTAGGTATGAAATTCTAGACTGCAGACCTCAAATTCTATCTCCTAAATTTCTACTGACATTCTCCACAGAAATACACAGAAAGACATGATTCTAAAATAAATACACAGTTAAAACAAAACAAAACAAACAAAACTTGATCGGGCCCACAAGTGGCCTCGATGGCACTGCTCTGCATGACCTTAAAGGAGACCCAGGGTTGATTTGGTTAGTTCTTACAGTGACAATGAAGCTGGTAAAGGGCTTGAAACAGGAGTGCTCCCAGCTTCTAATGCCTTCAATAACAGCAACCATTCCACTGGCTGAAATAAGTGTTTTTAATAGGTTCCCAAAAGGAGTCTTATCCAGGCCCCAAATAAAATAAAGTAAAACAAACTTAAAAATAAATAAATAACTTAACTAAAATTAATTCCAGGCTCTTTGGTGTAATTTTGTTAATGTCTAAGAATAAAAGAATCCGATTTTAATATACAGTCCATGATGGTGGTTGGATGGCTCAGATAAACAGAGAACTAGGACATGTTCATTATCTGATTCAGTTCAATGTCTTAATCTTTGTGGTGAAAACAGCAAAAACTCTAGTCGCTGAGATGTATTCTAACAAGACAGCAACATAAATTTTTTAAAAAAGTGTTTGAAATTACTTAGAAATACTTGATGAAGATTTAGATCCAGTGGTTGACTATGGCAGTTATGACGGCCTACTGTACTTAAGTATATATAGAGACAAAAGAGTTTCTCTGTTCTACAGTCATGATTTAATAAGAATGGCATTTAGACATTGGGGTAATTAATGCCTACTAGAAAAAAACAGGAGTTCTTCTGGGGTTATGATATGATAAAACCACTCTCAAAAACACAAATACCCCCCTCCCCCCAAAGTGATGTGATGTAGTCTATAGCAGCATGTGAAAGCTTTGTCCAGCTGCCTGGGCATTTTCCTGGATAGATGCTGTAAAGGTAAGCTGCCACCTGAAGAATGTTCACTATAAGGTTAGACAGGGAATGAAGTACTTCTAAACTTACGTGTATGGGATCTGTGTGGCCTTTTCAGAAAGCATTTTCTTAAATAGTGATTTTTCCCCAGCTCTAAATGCACTTATTACCCCCTGAAATTCAAAAATTTAAGCTAATATTAAAAATATTTCTGAAACAGAAAAGTTGCAGCTCATAAGTTTTTGGCTGAAAACGTGTAGCAAGTCCTAAATGGTAGAAAGTTACAACCTTGAAACTTGGGAAAAAAAATGCCATGCGTAGGAATGAAAAATGGGGAGGGGAAGGGGAAGGACTGTGAGTAACTGATTCTCATAATTTCACTTTCAGTGTAGGTATCAACTGTTACACACTGCTGTATTTTATTTTTAAAGCAAGGGTTTTATGTTTTAAAAACCACCTCCATCTACCACAATACTCCAGTGTGAACAAATGCTTTTTAACATGGTTTTGAAAACTTCACAAGAGCTAACAGAAGATGTAGAGACAAACTGTGAATTCTTTTTAAACAGCTGAAAATGTTCTATGCATTCACCTGTTAAGACTCAACAAGATTATGCATGTCTTTGTAAAGGTCAACTACTACCCAGACATTTAACGAAGCACAAGAAAATATGCTTGCTGTACTGGACTGGTCTAGGGCAAAGGCGCAAGTTTCAGAAGAATGCCCAGCTCCCCATTAAGCAGCTGCTGATCAGATCGAAGTCTCTGCAAATCTGTTGAATCTCTAATATTTCTTCTTAAAAAGCATTTTAATTCACCTGTAAGCAATGGTTTCTGCTGGAAGTGCCTTAAAACACGCAGGCACGAGAACAGACATACCTTTCCTACAATGTAAACTAGGACTAACTTCACATTTCACTGTCATTTTAAACTAATTTGTAAACAGTTGTTTTTTCATGGTTTTTTTTTTTGGTCTGTTTTTCTTTTATAAAAAAAACCCCCAATGGTATCAGACTCATGGCAACAAGTAAAAAGATAACTCCATGTCTACACATACAACCAAATATGAAACTGGCTTTCAAACGAAGGAAACATATGCAAAAAAATCTTTGTGTATTTGATAAAGTCAACTTAATATAACAAAAACAAATTGAAATATGCTTATTAAAAGTGTCCTTATATAAAAATGGTCTTGCAATGTACAATAAAATGCAATAAAAATTATTGTTTTGTTATCCCCCCCAGTAACTAAAACAGCTATTGTTCCACAAAACTCTTTTATGTTTGTATCAAAGAAAGTAATTTATGCGATTAAACATTTTCTATGTTGTATGCTTGGCGAATGTTAAGGGTATCTCGAAGCATCAAGTCACGAAGGCGCCAGAGGGCATCTGCCATGGTGGTGTGGGCCCCTTTACTTTTCAGCCAATGGGAAGGAAGGCGACTTTCTTGTTCTTTTGATAGATGAACATCTCGTCTTCGGGCTGAGAAGTAAAACAGAGTGATCACCTAACCCCGGTTTCCATTTTCTTCAGGTTTACTACATTTATTAAAGTAGGGAACAAAGTTTGTGAAGTTTCACTATAGAATATTTCCAAACCCATTTTCTGTACCACTTGAGTTGGTGTCCATTACAGCAAACTCATTAACCTTCCTAACTATCACCTGGCGGCTGTGTGATGAGGAGCAAGTCACAACCTCTGAGCCTCAGGAGCCTTGTCTGTGAAATGGGGGATATCGCACTTCACATTTCTATGGCAATTTGAAGCTGACAAAAACAGTTTTTTTCTCGTTGTTCTGAAAAGTAGGATAATTAAACTAAGGTTTGGAGAGGTTAACCAACTTGTCCCAGGTCACAGAGCTAGTTATTGTTAGAGCTGGGAACTAAAGCCAGATCTCGTAACTGACTCCAACATTTTTTCCACTGCAACCTGTTCACTGCCTGTCAAAACTCATACTTTAGACTGTTGGGCTAAGGAAAACACTTTGTAACCTTCTATGTGCTACATAAATAGGTTATTATGATTCCCATTAATAATAATAGTAAAAAAATCAATGTGCTTTAATGGAGTTCTGCACTATTTAAAAAACAAAGAGCTTGAATACTAAGTGAAGCTGATAATCTGATTTTCTGTAGCAGTTATCACTTTAGGATTTCAAACTAATGGTGCTGTTCTATTCTAAGAGAGTGTAAGCTCCTGGAGGGTGAGTCCTGTGTTTTCATTTTGCCTTTCTTTGTACATCCAATGCCAACCAGAGTGCCTTGCACAGAGCGGGAAACAACTAATTACTTGTCTGATCCTGAGGATTGGGGAAAAAGACCTCCTCAACCTTCCCTTAAAACTTGGCAAGAAAAGGAAGGGTTAGCACATTCTCCTTGATTTAAGCTTCCTGGGTTCTCACTGTAGATTAGGTTGACGCTTCTATACTATGGTCAGTGACTCCTGAAAATACACACATACACACATACACACGGTAACATTCAATACAAAATGCAACACTAAAGTCCAGCAGAAAGAAAATTTCATTGTGCTGTGTAGTACCTACCTCACATCACGAAGTTCAAGGCCTGTAGCTGAAACGTTTTGGGATTTCTTTGTACTTTTCAGTGGTTAGTAAGTGTTTAATCAAAAGTCATCATACGAATGAATGCCTCTAAAATTTCAGCACCAAAATATAAACTACCGATTCACATGCCGTACTAATTGCTTTGAAAGTGAAAATGCCACGAAATGAAAATGCCAAATCCGAGCAGGCATTAGCTTTGGCTGGTGGAGATACTCTAGTCTTACCTGCAAGGGTCTGGTCCCACTTGCTAATACTGTTTGATTCGGCACTGAGGCCCTCAATGTATTTCAGGTAGGCCTCTGAGTGCAGAAGCCGTTGTGTCTTTGGTGGGGGAGAGACAAACATTGGCGTTGTCGGCTGCTGCATGACGGGCTGGCCTGCTGGATTCTGGCTGGGATATGGAGGTGGCGCTTGCTGGCCTGGGGGCCCAAGAATTCCCATCTGAAATGAGATATAACCAAGGAATGAGCATATCTGTCTGCACACAGAAGAAGGTTCAGCACACAGGGCACAAAGGCATGCACACAATCAGACAGGCAGAACTCTGGACATTGGGGAAACCAAACTAAGTGATTTACCTGTTGTCCATAAGGACTCCCTCCCGGTGCTGGAGGTCCTACAATGGGGGACACTCCTTGGCCCATCACACCTATATTTTAAAATGTAATTAACACAGTTAGAGATTCAGGGATTACAGGGATAGACAAATCACTCTTTGATAAGAGATTACAATATTTATACCATGAGTTCCTATGCCTTTTTGTTTTTATGGCTATGTCCACAATACACTCGGTACAGCTTTACAATACTGTTTAACTTTGAGGGATAGTAACTGAATCTGCCATTTCTGTGGTATAGGGAACTCCTGGTAAGGAAACTCCTGGATCTGGAATTGGGGTGAGCGCTTTTTTTTTTTTGCAATTGAAGTCTTCTGGAAGGCAGAGAGGTGGTGTAGTAGGAAGAACACTGGCCCTGGAGTCAGGAGGACCTGAGTTCAAATCTGGCCTCAGACACTTAATAGCTATGTGACTCTAGGCTAGCCACTTAACCCCGTCAAAAAAAAAAAAATGTCTTCTAGAGTTGCCCAGAACACAGAGAAGTGAAGGGCCTTGTCCAAGGGTCCCCCAGCCAGTGTGTGTCAGAGATGGGGCTTGGACCCAGGTCTTCCTGGTTTTGAAGGCTCCTATTTCAATGAATAAAAACAGTGACCTAACTTGAACTTAAATATCTATGTTCGGTACCTTAATGAATGCTTAAAACCTTTACAAATCCTCAGTTTTTTCCCCCAAGGGGATATGGCCCGAGGGAACCTTTATGTGTAAGGTGTCTTCTATCTGACAGTACAACCCTTAGATCTAGGATTTTAATACGTGCAGTAAAGTAATGGGTGATATTGGCATTAAACTCAAGACTGTATAAAGTGCTAAAAGAGGAAGGAAATTATATATGGATGTGTAAGTGAAAAGTGGAAAGTGCTACAAAAATCCAAAGTCATATCATCACTATTATTATTATTCAGCAGGGCACCCCAGTGGAATATGCAAATATATACCAGAAGATGAAAATACTGACTTTATCATTATAACGGTATATAATTATAACGAGCGCTGACTGGCACCAAAAACATTTGAATCTCACATATTTATGCTGTCACCAGGCATTAGACAAAGCATTATTGCTATGACTGAATATTCAAAATCACTAAGGGCCTGATAGAGGCAGACTTTGGGCTACTGTTGTATTTATAACATCTATGACAGTATCTATCTTTTAAGCTCCTTTGGTGACCTTTCACCAGCAAGTCTTGTCTCACAGGTATCTGTTAATATTCTTGTCAATCTCAGCCCAGTTTTTCAGACTTGTTTCAATCCCTAACTCATCCACTGGCTTTTCTGAACAAACAAGGACTCAGTTCCTGTGAGAGCTCTTACTCATGGTTGCTTCACTTTTGGTCTCTTAACCTGCGGCACTGATGGTGTTGCATGGGATTGTCTTTCCCTGGACATTCCTATTCTAATTCACCCTGTTTTACACTGAGTGCAGATGTTTCTGCACGGATGTAGGGAGGCCAACTTTCCTGTGATGTCACTGGCTAGATATTGTTTTCCGGTAGTATTTGGGGCTCTTTTTTGTTGTTTTGAGGCAAGAGAGAAAATAACTATGAGCTGACTTGAGGCAAGCAGCCGCTCCACTACCTGTGATGCTTACATGAATCTGCCACAAATGTTGGCACAGGCCATGCCAACGCCTACTGGATGCCAGCATTGACTGTGCCATAGAAAGGCTTTCAGGCTAAAGCAAAACCAATCCACTTTTTGCCTTCTGTTTCCTTGTCGCAGATGCTCATGTTGCTGTTGCTAACATTCAAGGTGGTGGCCAGAGAGAACATGAGTTATCTAAATAGCACTTGTATAAACTTGCTCATCTAGCACATTAAGAATCACACTATTACTCTCATGAAAAGTCTTATTACATGTAAGAACTGTGACCTGTTATTTTAAGTCTATATAAACATATCCGCTTTTAAAAAAATTTGTAAGGGTGGGCATTGGGAAGGGGAAGCAACAGAGAAAACTTGACCACTGATCACAAAGTGTCTGCTTGTCTAAGATGCTGGTGTTTTTGATAGTTTCTATTAGGATGTGGATAAGTGGATAATCTGGATCAACTTAACAGCAATTAACTACTAAATCCATGAGGCAGCTATAAGGTATGGTTAAAAAGTAATGACATCAACTCTTCAGGCCACACGTGAAAACGGGCTACATAACTTCATACTGTTGGTACAGTTATACAGAATAAAACATCTCCATTCCTCTCTGGTAGCATTTCCCTAGCCTTCACTATTTTAATGACTCCTTTAACAACTCCTAGCCTGGTAAGTATCTTCCAGTATCCCTTTTTATTTAAAAGAAAAAAATTAAACTTCTTTTCACCATCAGCACCCAATAGTTCTTGGGGATTCTGGCTTCTCTATAGATTTCAAGCTTTTAGTGTAAAAAGGCCCTAGGAGTCAGTACATCTGGATCACACATCCCACAAATGCTTAATGTCATCTCCTTAGAACTGTTTGGAGCTCAGTAATTCTCCCTGAGACTCCCCTTGAAGGTATGTCACTTAACTTTCCTAAAGCTTCAGGGAATCCTAATCTAAAGTATGTGAGTATGTGAGTGTGTGTGTGTGTGTGTGTGAGAGAGAGAGAGAGAGATGAACATAGTAGATATTTAATAAAATTTTGCTATATTTAATGATCACATTATTAACTGAATTTATAGTTTATAATTATACATAGTGGACTAACTTTATAGGGTAATAAACTTGAGCTGGAAGGGATCTCAGAAGCCCACCTATCTTATGGATAATGAAACTGAGTCCTTAATGGTTAAGTGACTTGCCCAAGGTCATCCAAGTGGGATTTCAGAGCTAGTCCTCTGTTGAGAGGTGCCCAGCTGCCTCTGGATTCATTTGAAAGTCATAATTCTCAGAAGACAAAACAACCAGATGCCCAATCTTCCTGGGTCAGAAAGCAATTTATGTACTTTTCCTGTCACCTAACACTTCCAAAACATGCTCTTTGAATCTTTAGGAATTCTTGTAAAAAAGGTCAAGCTGAATAAAATCATTTTGGTATCATGTTGCTACCTAAGATGCTAATCAAGTGAGTCAGCACACAAGCCAGGGTATTCAGTTTGCTGGAATCAAGTGAGCTAAATTCAGCTGGGACACAGGAGCTCCCTTTTCTCCATCCTTCAGCTTAATTAATATTCTTTCAATCTATTACAAAATGCTAATTGGAATTTCTGAGGCATTGCTATTTTCGGATGATTTCCCCCCCAATTTCTTTTCACAATTGCCCCTTCACAATCCATTTAGAAGGAGCAGACAAATAGGAGAGGGAAACGGTGACTTTCTTTTGTAGTTATTGAGAATGGTTCCTATGAGATAAGAACTGCATCAGTAAAGAACTGCCATCAGAAAGTGCCAAGTCCTTTCACAGAAATAAGGCTCTGGAGAATTTTGGTCTTTGTATAGTCTTTCCTAGGCCATGCTTGTTATTTTTAGGCCCTGGTAGGACACAGGTTTTAGATGAGTTTTTCCACTCTGCCCAGTTTCTGCTGTAACTTGCTGTTCCTTTTAACTTTAACTTGTAACATGCTGCTCCTTTTAAATCAGATATTTATAGGGACATGCTCAGTATCTGCAGCAACATAACACTAATTTTCCTGATGGGTATTACTAGCGTCTTCCTCAAGGGTGTCTGAAGAAAAAGGGGCAGGTATTCCCTAAAATACCTGGCTGTAGGAGGAAGATGAAATAATGAAGATGAGATAATGAGTGAATGAGGATGATTTCTTACCCGGTGGTGGGATGCCTGGGATGCCTGGCATACCTGGCGGAAGGTGGTGGGGTGGGGGCACCCCAGGGTGAAGTGGCTGCATGCTGCCCATGCTAACAATGCCATCAACTGGCCCCTGCAAAGGTGGCAGGACTGGCGGATAGCCACCTATCATGCCTTAAAGGACACAACAAATTTCAAACATGCATCAATAACATGCAACATGATCTAAATAATTAAAAACAAAAAACCCCCCAAAAAACCACGTGCACTACTAACGAAAAGCACCTTTAGTACTGCATGATACAACAGCAATTAGTATCTTGCAATAATGAACAAAATAAAAAGTTATAAATATGAAATACACCTTTCTGGATGAATTAGTACTTAGTATATTATTATTTGTTGCTGTATGTTCATCCTGGGTGAAATACACTGTATATTCTTAGTTAAATATTAATAAAAATTAATATTACCAGCCATACCAAGATCATTACTAGTGCAAGCTGTTCATACATTGCAATCAGTTCTGCCAACTGCAGTCCAGATTAAACGGCATAATACTGATTTCACTCAACTCCATATGCGCCTGCATGGTGCTATCATGCATAAAAATGAGGGCCTGCCTACATGGTTATGAAGTACCCCATGTCATGAAGCATGGTTTTTGCAGCATATAGCAAGGGTCCTACCCCAGGACAAGGTAAGTCACACCAGAAATTTACACCTGTCTAAATCACAAGACCTAATAATAATGAATTGTTTCTCCTTAGACTTTAAATCGTGACAAATGAAATAAAACAAAAACCCAAATTGAAGCCCCAGGTAGCTGACTGCCCAATGATAAAAGCACTGGGAGAAGTGGCTGGAGAGTGAGAACTCAGATGAATGGGGGGAAAGTTCCAAGAAGCAGAAGTGACTCATAAGTGCCATTTCCAAGTTTATGCATGAACCTGTCATTTCAGTATTAAAGGAGAACATTTTAAATAAGGGAAAGGGCCTCTGGGCACAGAGGATTCCATTCCTTTATTCACAATACTCATCTTTGTGTAAAGTATTTTCTGTTGGCTAGGGAAGAAGGTTAGTGAATAAAATATGAAAATATTTGGCAAGCAACAAGGATGAAGAGAAGAAAATGTCCTCAGAATGGCAAGGACTCACTTATAGCAAAGTCTTTAAGGAGACATAAAAAAAAAAAAATCAACATTTTTTTTTTTTCAGGTTGCCTAATCTCTCTTTTCTAGAATGATTAACACGATGTTAATAATGGGCTCCAGAACATTCTCCATCAATACCCTCAATTCCCCCAAATAAAGCCACCTACACACCATAGCCTCTTCTGCAAAAGTGAGGTTCAAGGGAGCCTGTAGCTAAGAACACTACTGCCAAGCCTCATTCTTACAAAACAGTGCTATAGGTTTTTAATTGCTTGTGGAAAGAATGAGTGGGAAATTCGAGCTTTTTAGAGTTTGACCAATCAGACAAATTCTTAAGAAATGAATAATAAATTTAAAGAGTCTGTCTTTTATAGCTATTAAATAACTCAAACTACTTACTACCAAGGACCAGGGTCAGTCAGGACTCACAGAATTCACCTTGGCCAACTTTATTGGTTGGCCAAGGAAATCTTGAATTAGTTGAAATTGATTTAAATTAATGTAAACAAATTCATTTAAATGGCAACATTTCGGAATTTTGTAAAGAATTTGAGTCTGAATTGTAAAATTTCAAAAATGCAAAGGGAGAAAAATAAAAGATTACTTAGGAGCAAGAAGAATCACTTTCTAAGGGGTGACACAATGCTACCACACTACCAGATGCTGCTTCTTGGACTAAGAAGATACTAATGTAAAGAGTGCTGTAAGGCTTTGCTTTCAATTACAAAAGCCCATCTGAATGCAAACTTCATGGGCTGCACCTAAAGAACTGTTTACAACTTAGCTGAACTATATACGTGAAGCTTTTTCATTAAACTGTACTTTGGCATTTACTATCCCAGTCACATTTGTTCAAATGAGCTTTGGTGTTTGTAAGCAAAGCTAGTTCCAGGCAACAACAAATCCAAGATGGCATTAGGCTGTTAATGCCATTTGTAAGACCATGAAAAAGCATCCTTTCAACAGCATGAGGCACTGGCAAATGACACCTTATTTTCTTAGTGGATTAAAGGTTGGTTATATTAGAAATCCCATCTGACCTGCTCCCTCCACACTCCTGGGGCCAGTGAGCTCAGAAAGCACACTTTTGCTAATGGAACCAGGGTGTTTTCTAGTTGAGGATATCTGTTTTTGTCCAGTGTATGGCTATTCTCCCAGTCTATAAAATCTGTATGACTAAGGTACCTTTGGACTTGACGTTGTTATTCCCCAACAGGGAGCTAAAATGCTGCAGCTGCTGTTCTTTAAAAAAAAAAATCCACATTAAAAAAAAAAAGTTGTATTTCTTTTGCGAAAGTGTCCTTAGGCATTTTAGCCAAGGGCACGATGCTAAAATTTAATGCATAAAATAAAGTCAATTTTGACATTAATGAGGGAATGATTTCTAGAAACCTCAGAACCTTATTAACCAAAATGGGCCATGGAATAGAGCAAGCAACTATGCAACTTGTTAGCTTTACATCAGCTATGATAAATGCAATCATTTCAAATGCCATGATTCATATGTGCTTTGGTGAGTGCAATTACTGACTTAAGCGACAGTGTTTGAGAATTTTGCCATCGCAAAGATGAGAGCACCAACAGAAAAATGTTACCCTGTACGTATCATTCCATTTTAAAAAATGAAAACAACAACAAAAAAGAAGTTAAGACTATATTGAACACCGCTGCCTTAAAGTCACCACAAAAAGGGAAAAAAACTGCTTGCTTGACAGCGGAAACATGGAATAGCTGAAAAGGTACCTCGTCTTCTATCAGAAAGTTCTAGGGAAGCTGTTACAGACCTCTGAAGTTAGAACATGCTAAACGATAATAAATTAAGAAACGGCCAAATTTGCTATGGCTATAAGAACCAGAGACAACACACACAAGCAACCACATTCACAATTAAAAAAAAATATGTGACTGGGATACTAACAGAAAATGCAGTTTAATGCAATAAAATAGGAAAGCATTACAGAGTGGGCGTGATGAACTGAATACAGAATATAGATACATATTCAATTTAGCAGTCATGCACATAACTGATCAGGAAAGGATTTAGAATCAAAGTCAAAAATCCTTTAAACGATCAGTGTTTTAAAGATGGCTGCAGTAAAACGAGGCCAACTGAATACTGGTATGAAATAGGGAATGAACCACACTACTTTGAGTTTAATTTGGCAGATTTTTCTGAAAGGTTTTTTAGGACAGTACTCAAGGTCTAGTTACCTTTTTGCTTACAGCAAGGATAATCTGGGGCGGAGAATATTACTAGACCATCCCCACAGCCAAGGCTGAATTGTTCCCTATGAATTCTTCAGTGTTGGGCCCAGTTCCGATGTTTATGGGGAGGGTATTTTCTGTGTGGGAGGGAGCAATAGAGGAAGACACAGATGATCTCAAACTTTGAAAGTAGACTGATCATGAGAAAAGGCTGGAGGAGCCTAAGGCTCATTTGGAACTGGAGGGAAAAAAAAATGTGATCCATTATGAAGGAATTTCTTAAAGTGGAAAAAAATGGTCTTAGCTCCTGCTTTTACCTGCAACAGGTGTCAACTGCTGATTGAGCATCGCCATTGGTGTTGGTGGCGGCACCACCCCCATGAGCGCCCCCGCGGGGGGGCCCGCCCGGGGAGAAGCACTCGGCTGCGGTTGCTGCGCTGCGCGCTCTCTCTCCTGCTGCTCAGCAACTTTAGCTGCCCGCTCTGCAAAGGCATTTTAGATTTTCAATTCTGCTTTTAACCCAGAAGTTCACAACACCATCCATTTCATTCAACAGGACTAGCAAAACACAGCGACAGTTTCATCTAATGGAAAGGCACAGAGCAGAGGCCCGTTCTCAACCCAGGATACAGCTGATGTCGTTGGGTGGGTAACCTAGTGGGCATTCCCAGCTTTCCTAGCTCGTCGTGAGAACTTGTCTGCAAAGATTTCAAGAATGTTAAGACTGCAACACACATTCAGAAAGCACAGGTTTTAAACATGTCACCAGCATAACCAATGTAGTTAATTAATGTTGATGAGGCACCCTGACAATGAAAGCGCTAATTGTGATTACTCTATTATTAATGGCATCACGGATTGTTTAGAATTTCAACAAGAAGCAATTCCATGGCCCATTATAATTTTTGGCACAATCAATACTTGGGTTTTCATGATTCCTTGTACCCAGTCTTACAGAGACCTGGGCTTATTGGTGTCCTGGGGGATAGCAGCTGAAGAAAATTAACTCTGTAAGGGAAGAGTAGTTCACTTCCTACTTTCATAAGCTTTCAGGTAAAGCTGATGACTAGATCATACATTCTGATGAAGCAAAAAGGATTGTGTTAATAACTAAACTCCAGGGGGAAAGAAATGATTCCTTGTATACTTTTCTGCTGTGGTGAGATTTTTACCAAAAATAATCAAGTTTCTTGAGGCTAAATTGTTCAACGGTTAGATTAAATTACCCCATGCAGCTGCTCCTCAAATTAGCAGATTCTAGAACTCAATGCTGTACATCACCTAATGTCCAGGAATAGCAATATCTCTGTTCAAATTCTCTGAAGTCAGACATTGTCTGCAAGGTGAGTATGTTCCTTCAAGCTAATCTTTCTGCCTCTCCAGTTCCTGATCCTAACAGCTGTTTTTCCACATAGGCCCACCTGCAACTAATAGGCTAGATACAAAATACGGACTCTCCATTTGATGACTATGACTAGCTAGAGACTGTTCAATGCTTTCGATTCATAAAACTCCACTGATTCTGGATTTATAATGCTTTACAATACAGGTGAGATGTTTTCCTCATTTTTCACATGGGTAAACTGAAGAAGAGACATTTGGCGACTTTCAAGGATACAAAACCAACAGCACCAAGGGGAGGAGATTATGAGATCTTGAATTCTAATAGTATATTCCAATCTCCACACATTGACTCTCCAACATGGAGGCTCAAAAGAATGATACTTGAGCTAGGGCAGCAGAAAATTTATCTCCATGTCACACATGCTTAAGGAAAATAATGACGTGAAAATGCCAACTCTTCTTTAGTTTTAAGAGGGTCAAAGCTGTAAGAGCCAAGGTCTCTTTGCCTATGCTAGAGTAACTACTTATTAATGCTAGAGTTTAAGGGGCTAGTGATTTTCTGAAAGGTCTTCTAAATAATAAATTATAAGAGAAGGGACATGTGAAATCTAGTTATGGTTGGGGCAGTTTGAACACTGAATACTAAGAAACTAGATCCACCGAGTAAATGGGAGAAGAAAATGCTGGTAAAAGAAAAGACAAATTCAGGCTTAGATGTAGATTAAGTTTCTAGCTGAATACACCAGCAGCCTCTTCTTAGGTGGAAATCAATCAGTGCTGCTAATCTACTTACCCTGGCTGACCCCTAATGGAGGACCACTTCTATTTGACTTTCACATGCTAAAACCCGAGAAAGTTTGGCTTTTCTGACTGAAACAGTACCTGAAGATAATACCATTAAATTCTGAGCGATTCCAGACTCCCCTTAAATTCTGGATCCTGAGATCCTCTCTCTTGTCCTTCTCTTTCTACCTGTCTACCAGTCACTGTTATCTTTCTCCCCCATGCATAGCCTGAATGATTTTGCTTCTCTTCCCACAGGACAATCCTTGCAAGTCCCCATTTTCTATTCTTGTCCAAACCCTGCCAGTACATTATGGCCTTAAATCCACCAAGTCCTGTAGGTTTCCAGATTCCTATGTTATAATCTGTTTGGAGTAAGTCAGCCTGGACTAGAAGGTACACTATTACTTTTTTGGTATTCTTAAGGAGTCTTCCACAAAAAGTCCACAGGGTGGATTTTTGACTAAAGCAACTGAATAAAAAGGCAGCTTTAAACATAGCCATCTTTTTTTTTTTTACATCTCCTGCCAAACAAACAAATAAACAAAACGCTGCCTTGACTCAGCTTATCCAGCCTGTACCTACAGAAGGGAAGCTTGCTCCAATTCCATATAATGAACTAATATGCAAAATTCTTGGTGGCAAAAATGCAGCCATGGGCCAAAGTCTGTTCAACCAGCTGGCCTCACTTTCTACTACTCTTTTTTAAAACAAAAGACACATCCCACAAGTACTTGCTTCTCAGTTAAGGCACCGATCCTAGAAAGCTGACTCACTGCCCCCCAAAAAAACAATTTCCAAGTGGAATAAAAGAAAAATAAAGATAAGTGAATCTCATTATAGAAATACTAGTAATCTTAACAAGAAAACGCTTATACATTCAGAAAGGATATATGCTAAAACCTGCCTAAGAGACCACCCATTTTGGCATGGCATCTGCCTAAAAGCCTCAATACTCCCAGTCTAGAGTCAAACAGAGGTATTTGGGTCCTGTAATATATTCTGTAATGTATTTAGTAGTTTTTTTTAAAAAAAGACATTATGCTTCAGGTGGTCTCCTTAAGCAGGTTTCACTATATTTATCTTAGAGGCTATATCTGACATTCTTTAGGACACACAGCTATTGTATCCTCCCCCCATTTTACCTATTACGGGCAGCTGTTCAGGGTACAAAGCAAGGAGGAAAATTTGCCTTTTTAGAAAGGCTTTCTGTATTTTGACAACTTTGGCTGAGGCAAGTGGAAGGAGAAATGAATAGATTTGGATTAAGTAAAACGGCTGCTGTCATCAGATCGGACCATGCTGGAGGTGACCGTGCTGAATGTGTACTTATTACTTGAGATAATCCTCAAATAGAAAAATTTTGTATTTCTGAGTAACACACAATGACGAAGGGCAAAAATATGGGTAAGTGGTTTTAGAAAAGGCGTGATCCGATGAAAAATGTGACTAAAGTCTGTTTACCTTCATACTCTGCTTTCTTGGTTGTCTCCAAGTTTCTCCACTCTGTTCCTACAAGCCTACTGAGCTCCCCGAAGGAGTAGTCCGGATGCTGAGCTTTGATCACGGCTCTCATCTCGCTGCTAAAGAGGATGTAGCCACTCATGTTGATCTTCCTCTTGGAGCCTTCCTTCTTAGAGCTGCCCTTGGCAGACTTAGGAGTAGACTGCAAGACAGAAAACCCTCAACTGTCGACAGCGCGAACGGAGTTTGTTAACTGCCTAAAGTTTCTGGACTCCAGGAAAACATGGTTTGTTGCTTCTCTTGCGGATTGATGTTACAGAGATGTCAGGTTTCAAGCTGACCATTTTCTTGGGGGTGGGGGGAGGGGAAGAACCCAGGCATAAATAGTACTTGGTACTTGTTGTAGTATGTAAGAGATAAATTAATATTCCACTGGACTCAAGCATTGCCACCTGTAATAGTGACCTCATAATTAGGGCCTGAGAAAATTCTGAATGGAAAAACATTATCAATAATCATCTCAAAACACGGCAAGATAAGTTTTCCAAACAAGGGCGGGCTAATGGAACACAGATAGTAATAAGTGGACGGCCAGTCCTATGGAAAGCCAGAGAGAACAATGAAATGTCACGCCTTAAAGACAAAGCAGGACAGATATTCCTATGTCTTAAAAAGCTAGTGCTGAAGGTTTAAAACAATAGGTAAACTGAATCATTTTAGTTCATTTGTGTCTTGGTAGCTTACTATATGGAAGCCTAGAAAGTACCATCCCAGAGAACTACAGATGAAATCCTGTAACAAGTTTCTTCTCTCCATTAAGTGATTTTCCATTCTGACTCCCTCTTTTCCTCTCCCTGTACCTCCCATTTCCCTCCACCCAAGGAAGGGCTTTCTTCCACAATTAGAAAAACAAAGCAACCCTATTCCTTCTGCTTAGTGTGTGGCTAGAAACATGTTATTTTCACCTGTGGGGGAGTGTAGGGCATAATGTCTAGATCGCTGGCCAGTGGAGTCTGAAGCTGCGGCAAAGAGGGGGCTTCAATGACCTCACCCTCCTCTTCTCCCATTTCCTCAATATCATCCTCTCCACCTTCCAACTCAGCAAATTTTGCTTCTAGCAATTGAATCTTCTTCTCCAATAATGGCGAGGGTTCCTTTTGTGGAACTATGGGTTTTCTGAGACAGAAATAGCAGAAAAAATAACAGAGAGCACAGGGCACAACAGGTTCCTCTCTAATTTCCTGCTTTTTACTTCTAGACAGGTATTCTTAAATCAGAAGGCTACACTGTAGAGGAAATGCTGTTTCAGATACTTGCTTAGATTGTCATGTATCATATAAAGCATTTGTTTTTAAAACATTCTGTTAGGTACCTCAAAGTTTTGGTGGGGGGGCAAAAAGAACCTTACTCCCCTAACAACAATGACATGGAGAGACTGTGTATTGCCCACCCCAATCCAGTCTCATCCTTTTCACGCTTTTTGTATTGGGCCATCCTTCCTACAGCAATTGAGCCCAAAGTTGGGTCTTGATTGCTCAAAACAATGAGAATAATCTTCAGAATCTATATGGAATCTTTACAACTACTTATATCAAGATTATTACCTCATGGCCAAAAATGCTAATATAATCTTAAGATACATTAAGAGATGTGTGATGATCAGGACTGGGGGAATGACTGTTCTCCCTGTATTCTAGTCTGGGTTGACCACATTTGGGATATTACGTTCAGTTCTTCTGAGTGTCACATTTTAGGGAAGGGCATTAATAAATTGGAGAGTGTACAAAGAACAGAAAGGGAAAGAACAGACTGGGGCGGGCCATGCTGGCTGTCTTCAGGAATCTGAGGGGCTGTCCTGTGGAAGGATTAGAGTGGGCTGTAGAGAGAATTTCTGTTGGGAGTGAGGGTGCATGCTGGGCTCTGGAGATGACCTCTAATGTTCCCTGGAACTGATGGTGTGACTGAACTCAGCTGAAGCAGGCTGCTTAAATACAGAAAATAATTTCCTTTTCCTGTTTTATTATTCCCTATTTCCCTACTTTATTTTTCTCTTTTAAGTTTACGTATACCATTCTGTAAAATCAAGAGTCACTCAAAAACAATTTTGACTACACAATTTTGATGTTAACCTACTGTTAAAAGCCAAAGAAAAGGTTTTTCCTTTAAAATGCTTTATAATTTACCTGAAATAGTAGATTTCATCATCTACCACTTTAGCAGAGAGCGAAAACCTCTTCAGCCCTTTGAATTTCTTCATTTGTTTGTCACTCTCATTGTAGCGGCTCTCACAAAGAAGAACATCATTTTCTGGTATTTCAGTTGGCCTGCAGGACAGGAAATCCTTGAACGACAACACAGCACACTTTCCTGAAAAAAAAAGTAGGTTAAATCAAGCACATCCTGTAGTCATGTGGAACACTGCTATCTAAAAAACCCAAGTATTTCTATGCAAGTAGGAATAATTCTGGCTACTTAGCACTGTTAGGGCGACCATTTCTATAAAGCACCTTTAGGAAGGGGCAGCTTTTGTTACCATGTTAGAACAAGTGAAAACTGAGACCAAGACTAAGAATGTTGCTGAGGGCCCACACCTCAATGTGTCACCAACTCAGGGCTCCTTTGTTATCACAATCAGGGAGGAAGGGAAATTGAGCTGTACAGGCAGGGAGGCAGCAACCACTGCCAATCACTTTTCAGGAAGGCATCAGACTCTCTCACTCTGAGGCTTCCTGGTGACGATGGATAAAAGCAGGGCAACCTAGAACTTCTGGCATGGTACTACTGTTAGAACACGGGCACCTGTTCCGTACACAATTCCAAGGGAATAGTTAAGGGCCCAGGAGGTCAAGGACATAGGTGTCAAAAACCTTGTGATATGGAGTCGTCATATCACAAGCCCTTTGATGCTCTCTGTAGCTAACAGCTTATGGCCCAGCCTAACACTCAGGCATGTGGAAACACTATACCTCTTGGAGCCCTCTCCCCTATGCAAGAACTCTGTGCGACAGACAGTATGGCTGAGGGAAAGGGGAGGTCAGGGGGCTTTATGATTACTGGGGGTGCTTCCCATATATCTGAGTTTATGTTTCCTGTGTTGCATATGTCCCTAGGGAAGTCTTGTGTGCTACAAGCTGGACAAAGAGCTGAGGCAATGATGAGTGTTGGGTTCTTGACACTGCCCAGATTCTTTTCAGTGTGCTTATATTAGTTTGGAGTCCCAGCATCTTGCCTCCAGACCGACATAACACATGTCTGGCTAGGACGAACAGCAAGTTCCAGAGACCTTGAGTAAGTCTAAAGACATCAAAATGTCTCATTTTGTGCAAAATTTTTTAAAACGATTATTCATACTAAGGACAAAGTTATAAACATGTGAGGAACTCATCTAGCAGCTACTCAAAGTGTTTTAGGACTTCATACTCCCAGCACTTCCACTCCCTAAAGGTCTTTCAATTTTATCAGAAATTAGTTATCTAAGGGGTGGAAATGGGAGTCCTACCCTCCTACTGGAGACTATGTTTGAAGAAGAGAGGCCCTTCTTTGAATTCATTTCCAGTCTTGGGGACACATGTGCCATGCCTAGCTGTTCTAAACAATTCCCGCATATATCGAGAACTGAAAGAAGAGCTAAAAAACCAATGAAAAAAGAGATTTCTATTGAGTAAAATGAAGCATTTCATCTTAGGAAAGACTGGGGAAAGACACTAGTCCCTCTGGAAAAAAAATTCATTTGGGATCCCAGAAATAAAATTTATATTCAATAATGATTATATTTAAAGGAACAGTTAGACTGCACCTCCTATAAAGTTAAAATTCCTAATAGTTTCTTCCTATAGAAAAAGTTATTTTTGAAGATGGTAGCTATGATAAGAAATGAGTTGCAGAAGCAAAATAAAGAAAAGTTTTGGCTGGCACACAGCAGGTGCTTAATAAATTCTTAATTCCTTTGCCCTTTTTACCAACCTCTGCTATAATGAATTTCCTTTAAAGTGGGAAAAAGTAATATGTTTAATATAAAAAAGTAATGAAATCTATATGTAAAATCTACTGTTAAAAAAACCCTTTGTTTGATGATAGTTCCTTTTTTTTTACTTTAAAGTTAAACACAATCAAATTTAAAATATATGACAATCCCAAAATCTATTCTGATGGATTTAAAAGGAGGGATGTAAACTGTGAAAGAAAACCTAGATTATCAATAAAAATGTCCTCAGTGCCAGAACCTATTAAACTAGCTACAGTAATGTTGGAATAAAAGTGAAGAAATTGAGAAGAGCAAAGTCATGTGAGCAGGCAAGAAAAGCATATTAGGGTGAAGACCCAGTAAGCTGACTATCTGAAATCAATGACACTGGCTGGCTGTCTCTGACTTTTTGGCAACTATAAAAATGATTTTGATAGAGACAACAAAAGCTCTGGCCCACCAAGATCTCGAAGTGTGAATACTTACCCAGGATACATGTCATAGGACAGGTTTCTTCCAAATTGCTCAGAAACACTTCTTTTTTGTAGAACATTTTTGTTGGCTCATGTTCTGTTTCTTCAGGGTGAATGAAGATGGGGCCAAAGAAATAGGCAGCACCGTCCCGGACCCATAGCTTTTCAATTCTACAAAGAAGAGAAGTTTCCAATAAAGTAGGAATCAGATTGTATTGGAAAGGGCTAATCTATTAAACTAAATTTTAAAAAAATCAATGATCATTTCTATGCAGATGATTCTAAGATCTGACCCATCCCTAACCTCTTGCATTTCCAACTGCCTAGTGGGCATCTCAAACCAGATGTCCTATACAGCCCTGAAACTCAGCACATTCTACATAACCTATGAGCTTGTTCATCACCTTCTTCTCTGACACCCTCATGTTTCTAGGGTTTTGTGATACTGCTCTCTCCTTCTACTTGTCTAACTGCTTCTTCTCAGTCTCCTTTGCTGAATCTTCCTCCATGTTAGGCCTACTACCATGGTGCCCGCTAAAGCTCTGTCTCATCCTCCTGCACCATCTCACCTGGTGGCCTCGCCAGCTTCAATGGACAATTATCATTTCTATGCAGATGTTTCTTGGATCTATTTATCTAGCCCCAACCTCTTTCCAGACTTTCAATCACATCACAGTCTGCTGGACATTTCAAATTGGATGTTCCACAGACATTTCAAATTCAACATGTCTGAAACAGAACTCGTTATCTTCTTCCCAAAAGCCTTTCTTCTTAACCTTCTTTACTGTTGTCAAGGGTACTGTCCAGTCACCCAGGCTCACAACCTTGCTATCATGCTTGATTCCTTATTCACACTCATTCCACATAACCGATCTATTTGTCAAATTTTGTCATTTATATTTTCACAAAATTTCTTGAATGTGTCATCTTCTCGTGAAACCGCCACCTCACTGAGGCTTTCCTGCCTAGAATACTGCAACGTCCTTCTGGTTAGTCTCCTTCCTCAACTCTTTCCCTATTCTGGCCTATCCTCCACTCAGCTGCCAAAAGAACCTTACTAAAACACAGGCCTGATTGTGCCGCCGCTCCTACTCAATATATTTCCAGGAGCTCCTGTTATCTCCAGGATCAAATATAAACCTTCTATTTGCATTCTGCACAACCTGACCCCTTCCTACCTTTCCAGTCCTCTTATACTTTACTCCCTACCATGTATCCTATGGCACTGGCCTTTGCTGTCTAATCAATCAACTAACAAACATTTATTAAGTGTCTACTAGAGGCAGGTAGGTGGCACGGTGGATAGAGTACTGGGCCTGGAGTCAAGAAGAACTGAGTTCAAATCCAGCCTCGGATGCTTATTAGCTGTGTGACTCTGAGCAAGTCACTTAACCTTTGTTCGCCTTAATCTACTGGAGAAGGAAATGGCAAACCACTCTAGCAGCTTTGCCAAGAAAACCCCGTAGTAAGTCTGGTCCATGGGGTCATGAAGAGTCGGACATAAGTGAATGAATAAACAACAACCAAGTGCCTACTACATACCAGGTACTATGCTAAGTGCTATATATACAAAGAAAGCTAGATACAGGCTAAGTAAGAAACAATTAACAGAGCGAAGGCATGAGAATTGAGAGGAGTTGGGCAAGTTTTTCTGTAGAAGGTGAGATTTCAGTTGGGATCTAAAGGAAACCCGGGAGGTCAGTAGAGCAGAGAAGGGAAAGAGCTCCAGGCATGCAGAACAGCCAAAGAGAATGCCAGAGTTGAGAGATGGAAATCTTGTCATAGAAAAACCAGGAGGCCAGTGTCACCAGATTGAAGAGCATCTGTTGAGGAATAAGGTGTTGAGAAGACTGGAAAGGTGTCAGGGGGTAGGTTATGAAGGGTTCTGAATACCAAACACAGCATTTTGTATTTACTTCTGGATGCAACAGGGAGCCACTGGAGTTTATCTGTGGAGGTGGCAGGTGGGTGACGTGACTGGACCTGGCTTTAGGAAAATAATTTTGGTGGGTGAATGGAGGTTACACTGGTGAGAGACAGGAGACAGGCAGACCCACCAGAAGGTCCCTGCAATAATTCAGACATCAAGTTATGAGGGTCCTTTGAACAACATACTCCATCTCCCAGCTCCTTGCCTTTCTGTTGGCTGTTCCCTGTTTCTGGAATGCTCTTTCTCCTCGCCTCTGCCTCCTGGCTCCTTCCACAAGAAGCCTTTCTTGGTTCTCTCTACTACTAGTGTTTTCCCTCTGGAATTACCTCCCATTTACACTATATACATCTTGTATGTAAATGGCTGTTTGCATAATGTCTCCCTCATTAGAATGTGAACTCCTTGAGGGCAGGGACCATATTCTTGCCTTTCTCTGTGTCCCCAGCCCTTGGCCCAGTAAAATTCTTAGTAACTGGTAAATTCTTAGAAATGAAAAAAAAAGGCAACATCTCTTGAATATTCAGATGCTAGGCACCATATAGGGTGATTTCAGTGGTCACTTTCATGATGGAAAGAACATTTTCCTGATTTTTAAAAGTAAACATGTAAGTATGAGCACACATTGATGAAAGAGAACAGAATATTCAGCAGCTCCAACTAAGAACCGAAGTTTCCTGGCTCCACAACTTGATGCAGTGATGTCTGACTGCTATACCTTGGGCTGGACAGTGCTATGGCCCAGATTCCAGGATATGGATGCAAAGGAGGCTAAAAACCTTTCACATAGGCTGCCACCTCAGGATTCAAATGACCCTGCAGCTCTGCTTTTTAAATCTATACCATATTCCTTATTACCAGTCTATTTCTCAATGGACTGCTGATTTTTTTTATCCATAATATTTTTTATAGCTATGCTTTTCTAACAGGGAAAATTCCAAATACTCACCTGCCCACTCGAGGACGCACTAAGCCGTGAGATTTTATGAAAACACAGTCTCCGACCTTCAGCCACATATCATTGTATCGAAGTTGTTCAAAATAGTGGCAGCCTGGCTCCCCATTAGACATTTCTACTGGAACATCCTCTTTCTCCTACAGTAAAAGATTCAGTTAAAAGATGATATGGGAAAGGAAAATGAACATCAAAGAAAATATTTAGGGATGTGAAAAGGAAGGCAGATTTTCACAGATTAACTAAAAAAATTAAACTTCCATCATGGATATAAATGTTGAAGTTAGTAAACCAAAGAGCCAGTCCTGAAATGCATCTTGCTATTAATCAAGATTTTTAAACGTCTTGTAGTACTGGACATTGAAACTTTGTTATAACCTACACTAATGTATCTAGAGGCAGCTAGGTGGCTTAGTGGATAGAGTGCTGGGCCAGGAGTCAGGAAAACCTGAGTTCAAATCTGCCCTCAGTCACTTACTAGCTGTGTGACTCTGGGCAAGTCACTTAACCTCTGTTTGCCTTAATCCAGCGCAGAAGGAAATGGCAGACCACTACAGTGTCTTTGCCAAAGAAATCCCATGGACAGTCTGGTCCATGGAGTCATGGAGAGCAGGACCCGAATAAATGACTGTACAACAGTAACAGCAGCGTATCCACTTTAAAGTTACAAATGAGATCGATATAAAGGCACTATCACAAGGAGATCTTTCAAAAATACACATGTAAATACAACTACAATTAACTAAAGGGAATTAAGGAAAGTCCTATTTTAGTGACAGGACTAAGATTACAGCTAAACATAACAGAAAAAAAGAACAAATTTAACAATGGTGACTTTGAATGAAATGACTTCGCTTAGAAGAAAACTTGTTCTAGAATGGATAAAAAGGGTAAGATCCACAATATGTTGTTTATGGGAAAACACTTAAGGTTTGAAATGAGAGGTTGGAAAAAGCTTATTTTATGTCAGCTGACTCTAGAAGATGAGGAGCCGTAATTAATATTTCAAAGATGAATTAAAGTTGGAGAGCTGAGAGATAAGCTTGATAATTAAAAGAAACACTGACAGTCAAAGTATATTATCTACATGTATATATATATTTGTACTCTCCTGCCCGCTGCCAAATAGCACAGAACTAAATTTTTAAGGGAAAAGTTAACTGAAATGCAAAAAGATCTGGATGAAAAATATTAATTTTTGGAAATTTCAGTATCCTTTTGGGTTATAAGTCAAACTATACATGCATATAGACACATAACATATATGTGTATATATACATCTATACATATATCTATAAGTATATGTATACACACACACTTCTCAATCCTCATTCTCCTTGACCTCTTCGGTTTCTGGACACAGCTCTCTCCCGGTTTTTCCTTCTACCTATCCGACCACTTCTTCCATCTCCTTTGTTGGATCCTTCTTCAGAGCAAAGACTCTAAACCACAGGTGTCCCTCAGGGTTCTGGCCAGGCCCCCATGTGGCCCTGGTCCCCGTGTGTTCCTCCTCTTGCTCTCACTTCTCTACCCCTGGCCCCCTCCCTCCAAGGTGCACATACCCTTCCTCTCTCTCTTCCTCACCTCTATGGACAAATTCATATCGCTTTATATCAGGGTCTGCAGAAAGTTTGCTTATGGGTAAAGTGAGGTCTGTACAAGGAAGTGGCAATTAAATGAAATACCAGTGTACAGGTTCTTCTTGGGGAGCCAAGTAATGGAGCTGGCAGAAGTTGGCTTTATCGTGCATCCAATAGCAACAAAAAATGTCATTTTATGAGACTTTTGGTAATCTGGAATCATGGTATTTATGATGGGCATAAACGTGCAGTGGCAAGGATCTGGAGGACCAGGACATCCAAATCCTGACTCTGCCATTTTATCCTGTGTGACTGTGTACAAGCCATAACCTGTCTAAGCCTCAGTTTCTTCCTTGGTAAAATGAAGGTGTTGGATTGGACAGCCTATCAAATCCCTTTCAGCTCTAAATCCATGAACTTACAAAGAAAGACCGTTAACATCCATGCCAGATAATAAGGAGATAGAGAAATTCTATGAAGATCGTACTAAGATTCTGCAAAGAAAATCAACATATGCTTTACATACTTGGCAATTTCAAGGCAAAATGGACATAGGAGAAGGTGATAAAAAAAACATACTGGAAAATATGGCTCAGGATCAAGAGGCCAAAGGCTGTAGATTACCCAGAAATCTTGTGCTTATGTAGTTTTCATAATATTTTCTTTTAGCAGAAGAGAATCAGAAGGTACTAGATCTAGAAAGCACTAAATACCACACATACAAAAAGAAATCATATCGATAGGCTGCCGCACTGGTTGCCAGGGTGGGATTTGTTTTTGAATCAGTTGTCTGTGTATAGTTAGACTTCCAACTTGTATGAACAACAATCAAGCTCAACACCAAATGAGTGAAGAAAAATGAAAGGATGATATGGAATGCAATCAAAACAGCACCGCCTGACCTACTTAAACATGCTACTAAAGAAAAATGAGAATGGATAAAGCAACTGACACCAAAAGACTCACACATGACAGAGAGACTACTGGATATGGAACCAGAGGCCCTGGGTTCAAAGTTAGGCCTATGCTGTTGAGAACCAACTCAAGCATATCACTCCCAAAACATTTAAGGATGACAAAGAGATGAAAAATGGAAAAGATCTGTCAAGATTTTGATAATAAACTATTTTTTCCACTAATGGTAGTGAAGACAACCCATCTGAATTTTAATCACAGTTCACAATATGCTATAGAAGGAAGGAAGGAGAAATGTTACTACAGAAAACAAAGAAGGGAAAAACAGCTGGACTAAACTATACACAAAATGCACGTTAGAGGCAACATAACTTTGAAGGCATTGAGGGATCAATTCCCAAGCACAGTGGGATATTGTTTCTTTATGTTGACAGTATAAAGATATAGTAAACAAAGAGTGCTATGAGGAATCTGAGGAGGTCAGATCACTTTTAGTGAAAGGAAAATCAGGCATGAATGTCTTCATGGAAGAAGGGGAACTTAAGGTAGACTTTGAAGGAATAAAGTTTTTAACAGGTCGAGTTGTAGAGGGAGCTTATTTTAGGACTGGGGGGGGAAGGGGCAAAATGACTTGAACAACTGCACAATGGGAGAGGCCCAAAAAGATGCCGGTGTGATGAGTCCAGTCTGGTGGGAATGTAGATTGTGACAAGAAATGAAGCAAAATTAAAGGTGCAAAGACTCAGATTGCGGCTCTTTGGCAAATCTTTGGATGCTATGATAAAGAGTACACATTTATTCTATAGGCAATAGAAGCGACTGAAGGTTTTTGAGAAGGAAAGTGACATGGTCAGATTTGTATATGTGGAAGATTATTTTGGCAACTATGTAGATCACAGGACAATAGAGACCAGAAGCAGAAAGAACCATTAGGAAGATATCTCCGGGGAGGGGGGCGGGGATTCTTAACTTAGCACAGTACCCGGCACATAGCTGCGATTCTTCAGCTATTTTTCAGTGGTGTCTGACCCCATTTGGGGTTTTCTTGGCAGATACTGGAGTGGTTTGCCATTTCCTTCTCCATTTCATTTTATAGAGAAAGAAAACCAAGGCAAACAAGGTTAAGTGACTGGCCAGGGTCACACAGCTAGTAAGTGTCTGAGCCCAGATATAAACTTAGGTCTTCCTGCTTCCAGGCCCAGTGCTCTATCCGCTGTGCCACCTAGCTGCCTGGGTGGTTAAAAAATTCTGGTTTATGATCTGACTGAATACCAAACTCTTGAGCCTAATTATTAAGAAAAATGGCAATTGAGAGACCACAAAAACAAAATGTTACAAATGTAGTTAAGCAAAACAAATGCTTGAATTAACCATATATATAAAAAAGGCCTCAATCTGCACTCAGTCTATCACCTCTTTATCTAGAGCTGGCAGTGTGTTTCTTCATGAGTCTTTTTGAACTGTGGGAGGTCATTTATTATAGATTGGAGTTTCCAAGCCTTCAAAATTGCTGGAAAATGTATTCACATAGTACAGCTACACAAACTAGTTATTTGTAAAATCATAAAGCCAAGAAAAGCCACTTTTAAAGAATAGATTCTCCCCATGAATATCTCCTACTGCCTCTTATGAGCACAAAAACATAACTTGCTTGACACTGTTGTTGAGAGAATGTTTCTCAAGGAAGAGATTTCTGGGGATCATTTCATTCATGACCCTGACTCCGGAATTGTACTTAAGTCAGTTAAAATGTTAGAAGAGTCTGCCTAATCATAAAAAAACTCCTGAGAAGGACTGATAGCAGGATACTCGCTTTCTTAACTGTGGGTGGGGATAGGAGCAGGAGGATGTGGAAGGGTGGGAATTTAGAACTGAAAATAAAATAAAAATTGAATGAAAAAACATTGCCCAACAGATTTAGGCTAACATCTTATATCAAATACTCAAGCTTAAAATGAATTCATGACTTGAATATTAAAGGTCATACCATTAAAAAAAAAAGAAATTAACAGATCAGGTACTTTTCACAGTTATAGCTAAGAGGAGAGCTCTTAACTATGTAAGGGATAGAGATGATTACCAAAAAAAACTAAAGGAAGTTGAAATGCTTTTGCATGAAATAATCAACATAACTAGGATAAGAAAGGAAAAGGTCAATTTGGAAAAAAACTTTTTACACCAACTATCTTTGATGAGAGTCTGATATTTAAGATATATAGGAAACTAACAAAAATACTGCAAACATATAAAACCAAGAGTCATAACTTAATGGAACTGCAAACTATTCATAACCTTGCAAAAGATCTAAATTGCTAATACTAAGAGAAATACAAATAAAAACAATACTGAGATTTTCATCTCATTTCCAGCAAACTGGCCAAGATAACAAAAGATGGGAATAGACAATGTTGAAAAGGATGTTGAAAGACAGGCACACGAATACACTGTTGGTGGAGCTATGAATCAGTCCACTAATTCCAGAAAGCATTTTAGAATTATGTTAGAGACTAAAATGTCCATAACTTTAGCCTCAAAGACCCCAAATGCCAGGTGTATACCCCAAAGCATATGATGTATGGCAGCTAGGTAGCACAGTGAAGAGAATCAAGGCTGGAGTTAGGAAGACACAAGTACAAATTCTGCCTTAGACAATTTTTAGTTATATGACCTTGGACACGTGAGAGATAAAGTGCCTGGCACATTGTAGGCACTATATACATGCTTGTTTCCTTCCTTCCCCTTTGCAAGGAAGCCTAAGATAGAAAGGCTTTCTTTGTAGTAACAAATAAGTAGAAACAAAGTAGATGTCCACTGACTTGGAAATGGCTAAATAAATTGAGGCACATTAATGTAAAAGAACACACTTTAGCATTAAAAACAAGGAATATGACGAACTCAGAAGAGGCATGGGAAGACTCATGTGAAATGATGCAAAATGAAGTTTTTCCAGGAAAATAATGTATACAACAACAACAATGTAAATGGCAAGGACAACAAAAATGAAACCGAATGATGTCTAGTTATAATGCCCAAATGTGGCCTTAGAAAAGAGGCGTGGAGACATAATTCCTTCTCTTCCTTGGAGTTTTCAGGGAGTGGAGGAGGGGAGGGGAATGGACTGTGGGTATGGAACAGAGCATAAACTGTCAGACTCAGCTCATGTGTTGGACGGCTTAATCTGTTGCCTCTTTTTTATTCACTGTTGTAAACAATAGCTCTTTGAGTAGAGGAGGGGGAAAGGGACATACATAAAAATAAAATTAATTTAAAAACAAAAAATCAATAAAAAATTTAAAAATACATTAAAATTTATAAAAGTTTAAGCAAAGGAAGCTATAGATCAGAGACAAATTACTGATCTCCAAACAGTCTTTCATTGTTAAAATTAACTTGTATGATTCCTAGGAACACTGTTTAAATTCTTCCTTGTTCACCCCTCTCATTATGGGTAGGATACCAGAAAGAATTGTTTTATGAATATTTTTCTTCTAAAATGTAAAACTCCTTGTGACTTTTTTCCCCATACCTTTTCCAGGTTAAGGAAACTGTCTGCTCCTTTACTGTCCTCTGAAGTTTCAGTGTGTTTCTCATCATCCAGTTTGTCTGTATTTGCAAACACAGAAGCAACACGCACCACAGGCAGAGGCACATCACGTGGGATAAACCTAACGGAACTGACAGGCATGGTCCACAGCTTAATTTTCTTGAAAGATTTTGTTTTGGCAGAATATCGTGACTCACAGACATAAACATCTTCATCTCGAAAAGTTTCTGGACACAGTTTAAAGTATTCCTGTTAAACAAAGCAACAGCATTAGATTATTTAATGAAACTAAATTACTAAGAAACTCCAAAATGACTAAATACTAAAAGCTATTTTTTTCTACAAAGACAAAAAATGAAAACAATCTCTCTTCTCAAGGATCTTCTAATTTATTACAGGAAACAACATCCATACATGACAACGTAATGAAATACAGAATAAAAATATACAAATATAAGGTGGCTAAACACAAAGTTGTTAGGGAGAGAAGGCCGTAGTAACAATGACAAGTAGCTCACATCTACATCTATTTAAAGTTTGCAAAGCACTTTTCTCACAACTACTCTATAAGGAAAGGAGTCTGATAAGTATAATCTTTAAACTATAGATGACGAAACCAAAGTTCTGAAAGATTAATGATTTGCCCATAATCACTTGGTATTAAGGAGGGATTCTGACTCAGATCCCTCAACTGTAGGACCCCGCTGCCTCTCAAAGTCATGACTGACCCCATTGAGACCTCTTCTGACCTAGCAATAGCCTGGTGAAGTAGCACTCTCTCCACTGCCCCACACTGCCTCTAGGCCTTAGTATCCTGGTCTGTAAAATAGGAGTCAGACTGGATCTCTAATGTTCCTTCACACTTTACATGCTATGTCTGCTCTTACGGTCTTTTCTACTCTCCTTTTCCCCTAGCACTGGGATACAGCAAAATGAGAATCTAAATACAGACAGATCCCTAACAGTTAATTTCAAGTTTTTCTTTGAAAATCTCTTCTTCAACTGAGAAAATACACCAGTCTGATTAAACATTTTGTAACTGGCAATTCGTTTTTATATGAAAAAATTAACATTCACTCCACATAAAATGGTTAATCTTAAATTTTTATATGCAGTCACACAGACTAATTTCAATTAGATTAATGCACGGTTCCTCCCTTCCAGAGTTTCAAGGTTGCTGGTGTGTGTGCGTGTGCGTGTGTGTGTGTTGTTTCATTATAAAACAGGTGATGAATCTGGGGGTAGTAACTCACCTTAACAAACATGACTACACATTTGCCTAGGATTTTGCTAACAGGTACTTTGTTATAATAGTCACTTTTAAAAACTTCTTTTTCCAAAAATTTTCGTGTAGCAAGATGGAATGTTTCGTTTGGCCGATAAAACCAACAGCCACACAACCATTTTTCACCTAAAATAAATAAAAGGGAAAAATACCACATTAAAGACAAATGTTAGAAAAAGCAAATTAATCTACTAATCCTTTTGGGACCTAAACCCAGTAATGAGAGCCTGTATAGCCTTTAATTTCATTGTCATTGCCTGCTCAAAAGAGTTAAGCAAGCCTTTTACCAAATTTCTACAAAGAGGTAAGCAAGGAAACAGTAGTTTAATTATACTATATGCTGGAAGTTTGACTGTCCTAAGAAAAGTGCTCTGACAGGTCTCAAAGGAAGAAGCAACTCAAAATGTGAGTGGGTTAATCTTGTATCCTCCATCTCTCTGTTTCTTAAAACATAGGGACTCTCTTTACATTCTATTACTTCTACCCACAGTAGCTCTTTTCCTCCTGCCTGCCAATCCATGCTCCTCTCTCCTCTTCAAAACCCATTTGTAAACATTCTTTTCTGAAAAGAAGCCTTCTGGCTAGACCTAAATGGTGAGGTAACATAGCTTACTCAATATTTTCCTGTAAATAGACTGCTTTTTAAAGTATTCCTTTCATGTGAACATTATTTCAACTTGACTGCAAACTCATGGATAGCAGGAATCATGTCTTTTTTTTTTTTTAAACTTGCACACTCCACAGCAGGTGGGTCCAGGGTTTTACAAACAACGGGTGCTTGATTACCATTCAGTGGTAGATTATGCAAAGGCTTACTTCTACTTAAATTACATATGCTCCCAAAAAGTCCTGTGTCCCTCTTCCTGACAGCCCTAGTGAGATCTTGGTACTCACCAGCAGAATCTTCCCACAGTCTTTCAATGCAGACTATGTGTGGTTGGAGGTTGGCTTCTGCTGGCTCCACGTAGACATAATCCCCAACGTGGTACATGCTGTTCTTGAAGCTACAGTCCTGGCTGTACGTTCGATGTAAGATAGAGAGGCCTGCTCCTCCAGCAGAGTCCTCACTCTTTTCAGCTTCTTATTTCACAAAGGAGAGAAAAAAAAACCATTAAAGAGAAAGTTGAGAATAGCAAGGGCTTTACTTTTATATTTACTGGAAAAGGTTCTACTATATCTACATTGGATATGGTGTTTGCTTTTAGTTTCCGATAGATATTTTTTCTTGTATTAAAAATATCCCTCTATGTCTATATTTTGAAGGTTTTTTTTTTTAGCATAAATGGGTATTATACTTTGTTAAAGGTTCTTTCTTCATGTCTTGAGATAAATCATGTAGTTTAGTGCTTTAATGTGATGATACTGATTGTTTTTCTAATACTGAACCATCTTTGCATCCCTGATATATATATAAAAAAACCCAACTTGGTAATAAAAAATGATTTCTTAAAAAAAAAGATTTCATGGATAACTCACTTGTAATCTGTTTGAGACACTTTTGTTTCTAATTTTTGAATCAATATTTATTAATGATGTTAGCTTATGGTTTTCCTTCTGTATTTTATCCTTCCCTGGTTTAGGTATTAAGACTATATTTGTCTCATGAAAGAATTCTAGTAGGGCGCATTCTCAGTTTTTGAGAACAATTTGTGAAGTAGGGGTATTAATTGTGTTTTAAAAACTTGAAAGAATTTTCCTGTGATTCATCAGGACTACTAGTTTGTTTCTAGTGTATCTATTTCTCCTCTAATTCTTAATATTTCTTCTTCTGGGCTTCTTTTAGGTTTTTTATTTGTTGGCTTTCTCATTTTTTAAGTGTATATTCAGTTCATTAATCCCCTCTTTTTCCTATTTTGTTAATGTATGTCGAAGGGATATGATTTTCCTCCTGAGGAAGATTCAGCTACATCCCAGAAATTTTGGTATATTGTTTCTTCATAATCACATTCTTTCACATAATTGTTTCTATGATTTGTTCTTTGACCCATTCATTATTTAAGCTTTAATTTTTAAGTCTCTATTTGGATCTATCTTTGTTTGTGGTCCCTGAACCAATGACTATATCATCGTGTTACGGTTTATAAAAGATGTATTTACTATTTCTGCTTTTTTAAATTTGTTTGCAATGTCTGTGATATGATATGTGATCAATTTTTGTTAAAATTCCACATAATACTGAAAAACACATATATTCTTTTGCAGCCCCGTAAAAGGTATCATAAGTCTTTCAGCTTTAGTTTCTCCAGCAATTTGTTCAGTTCTATATTTTCCCTTTTATCCTTCTGTTAGACTCATCTAAAACTGAGAAGGCTACTCAAAGACCTCCTGTCACTATAGTGTTACTGTCTACGCATTCTTACACCTGTTAATGTTTCCTATATGACTTTGGATGCTAAGACATTTGGACTATATAAATTGATAGTTGTTTGTCTACGGTTCCTTTCAGCAAAATGTAGTTTCCTTGTCTGTCCCTTTTTTCTCTTTTTAATGTTTGTTTCTGCTTTGTCAGACAGCATGTTTGCAACTGTCTTTTGTGGGGGGTGGGGAGGGGTACGACTTAAATTTGTTTCCATCCCCATAGTTTTATTCTGTGTACGTCTGTCTTTGGTTATTTTTAACTGTGTTTCTTCTAGGCAATAGATTGTAAGGCTTTGTTTTCTTATCTAATCTGTCGCTTCTTTTTGCTTTGACTGTTTAATCTATTCACATTAAAAGTTACGAGAGCTGGGTTTATGTTTTCCTCCATTTGTCTCTATGCAGCTTCAGTTCCTTTAGCTTAATCTTTTAGGATGGCCCAATTCTTATTGGCTCTCTTCCTCTCTCCCCTAATCCCTGCCTCCTGTTTGCTCCTCCTTTCCCTTTGGGGTTTTACTTGTTTGCTCCTTCTTTCTTCTAATTATTTCTTTCCTTCTTTTTTCCTTTTCAGTTGATTTCCCCTACCTCTCCTCCCCTTTAATTAGTCCTGTTTGTTTCTTAAATTTCATTTTCCTCCTTCATCCTCTTCACTCTCCCTCCCCCCTTTCTGCCCACTCTTTATTTTCCAGTTTATGGCCTTTATGCTTATCTAGTCCCTTCTTATTCTCTGCATTCATAATGTAATCAAAACTTCCAAGATATCCCTTCTAAATCCTCCCCTCTAAACAGTTTCTGCCATTTTATTGTAGAGCTTTGTCCTTAATCTCTCTTTTCCCTTCTGCCTCATTCCCAGAATGATGCCAGTTCTTGCAGTTGACAGTGAGAACACTCTCTGATGGCAGGACCTCCCATCCCCTCATGTCCTTGATTATACAGTCTACTAGTGAGTTCTATGCTTTCCCTGGTCATGTTGCTTCACCATTTGCCTTAAAATCTCCTCCATGAATCCATGCCCTCCTACTCCCTTAGTATCAGTAGCCCCCAGAAGTTCCTCTCATTCTAAGGCAAGATGAATGGTATTTTCAAGCATCAAAAATTTGCAACTTCCAAAACAAAGTTTCCATCTCCCTTCACATTAGTTTACCCCTTTTTTATTTCGGTGGTCTTGGATGTAGGAGAAGCAAATAATTTCTTCAGGTATGGTTTTCCTCCTAAAAATGTTTCGCATTTCTCTTTATTATTGAATATTTATCTTTCATTCATTACAAGCTATGCTCGGATTTGTAGGGCGGGTCACTCAGCACATTATTCCATTCCCTTCTGAGTTTTCTGTGGATTCAGAATAGTCTTGTGTTACTTACATCTCCTTTCTTTTGTATTTGAAGGCTTTTCTCCTAGTCACTTGCAGAATCTGGTTTTTTTTTTCCTCATTGGAATGATTAAATTTAACCACTATGTGTCTTGAAGTTTGCAGCCTTGCTTTTCTTCTGGAGGTAATCTATGGATTCTTTTAATGAGTACTTCATTTTTGTGTTCAGAAATTCTAGGCAGTTTTTTGTAACATATCTTGCATTTTGGTATTCAAGTTTTTTTACCCATTGTGTTGGGAGACCTGTAATCCTTTAGTTCTCTCTCCACATCCTCTGAGATCAACTTTTTTTTTTTGACAGAGAACATGCTTTCTTTTAACGTTATTGCTTTTTGCTTCTCCTAGACTGTCCTTCACTTTTGTGTATCTGCTTTCTCAATCAGTTATCATTTGTTTCTTGATTCATCATTGCAAATTCAAGTTTTTTTTTAATTCTGCCGATTATTTCTGCTATTCAGGCCTTAAATTCTGCTCTCACAATAGTCATTTCTCTTTTAAATCACTCAGGAACAGCAAGTTGTGGTTCCATTTTCACCTCATATTCTATAGGGTCATTTGTCCCATCAAGTGTTGAATTGTTTCTCTTTCTTTTGCGGTATTTATTCATAGATGCTTGAACTCATTTATGAGACCTGGAATCCAAATTTCCTTCCGCTGTTAATGTTTTCTCTATTGATTTATCTATTTATGCTGAAAGTCTCTGAGTTTTCTTTCTTATGAGATCTTTGGTAATTTCAGTCTCTCCTCCCCTGCCCCCCTCCATTTTCCCTTTATTGTTCAATTTCTGACTCTGGTGGTGGTTTCCCTGGGAGCTGAATCTCAAAGGGTCTCAGCTTCCTCCCATGGTTTGCCAGCACAGATCACTGCTCCATGACTTTTGGAGGGCCAGATCTGGCCCAACTAGGATGCTGGGCTCTTACCCTCAAGCTTAGTGGAGTGCCACACAGATTTCCTCTGTATCTCCATCCCAAAAACCATCTCCATCCCCAAACCTTCCAACTCAGTGATGTTCTGGCCTCTTCTTTCTGCTCCTTGGTTCTCTGTCCCAGCAGAACAGAGAGAGCACTGCCAAACTGATGCTATTGAAGCCTTGGCTGATTTTTATTCTTTGGAATTTGGATCTCCCTTCTCTATAAGGAGGAGAGGAGTGGGAGAGGACTTGGGGTATAGTTTGTACTCTATTTCTTTTTTCTCTTTCAATTAAACAAATATTTAGTATTTTATTTTTCTCAATTACATGTAAAAACAATTTTTTAAACATTCATTTTTAAAATTTTGAGTTCCAAATTCCCTCCTGTCCCAGCCTTGTTGAGAAGACCAGCAATTCGATATAGATTATACATGTATAGTTATGGAAAACATATTTCTATATTAATCATATAGTGAAAGAAAACACAGGCCCTCCCCAAATAAAAAAACAAACAAAAAAACAAACCCTCAAGAAAAATAAAGAAAGTAAAAAAAAGTATGCTTCAATCTGTATTCAGACACCATTAGTTCAGTATAAGTCCTTTAGAGTTGTCTTGGATCATGTATTGTTGAGGACAGCTAATCATCTTATAACATTTGTTACTTTGTACACAATACATTTCACTTTGCATTAGCTCATGTAAATCTTTCCAGGTTTTTTCTGAGTGCATCCAGCTCATCATTTCTTATAGCACAATCACAAAGCACAATTTGTTCAGCCATTCCCTACTTGATGGGCATACCCTCAATATCCAATTCTTTGCCACCAGAAAAAAAGCTGCTATAAATATTTATGTACATACATGTCCTTTTCCTTTTTGTTTTTTAATCTCTTTTTGAATACAGTCCTAGTAGTAGTATGGTTGTACTCTATTTCAAACCTAGATATGTGTCTTGCCCCTTTCCCTCTATTTCTTTACAGAGACCTTTTTATTTTTTAATTTTAAAAAATTTCAGTTCTAAATTCTCTCCCTCTCTTCTCCACCCATTGAGAATGCAAGAAATGATACTCATTACATATATGAAGTCATGCAAAACATTCCCACATTAACCATGTTGCCAAAAAAAAAAAAAATAAAAAGGCAAGGAAAAGAAAGTGAAAAAATGCTTCAATCTGAACTCGAGTTCATTAGTTCTCTCTCTGGAAGACAGCATTTTTCATCATGATTCCTTTGGAAGTACATGGATCACTGTATTGATCAGAGTAGTTAAGTCTTTTACTGTTAATCATTATTATAATACTTCTGTTATTATGTAGATTGTTCTCCTGGTTCTGCTTACTTTACTTTGCATCAGTTCATATACGTCTTCCCAGGTTTTTCGGGAGTTTTTATTACTTCTTACAGCACAATAGCATTGCATCGCAAATATATATCCAACTTGTTTGGCCATTCCCCAGCTGATGGGATGCCCTTAGTTTCTACTTCTTTGCCACCGCAAAAAAAAAAAACAAAACACAAAAAAACAAAAAAAAAACCTGCTATAAATATTTCTGTATATATGGGTCCTTTTCTTTTTTCTTTAATCTCTCTAAGGCACAGCCCTGGTATTGCTGAGTCAAACAGTATATGCAGTTTTATAGTCCTTTGGGCATAATTCCAAATAGTTCTGCTGAGTGGCTGGACCAGTTCACAGTGCAACAGTTACCTATTTTTCCACATCCCCTCCAGCATTTATCATTTTCCTTTTCTACAATGTTAGCCAATCTGATATGTACGAGTCAGTACCTCTAATTATTAGTGACTTAGAGTATTTTTTACATGACCATTGATAGCTTTGATTTCTTCTGAAAACTGTTCATATCCTTTAACCGTTATCAATTGGGAAACAAATGGTTCTTATTTTTATAAATTTGGCTCAGTTCTCTATGTATTTGAGAAATGAGACCTTTATCAGAGAAACTTGCTATAAAGATCCCCCTCCCCACCTTAGTTTCCTGGTTTTTTTTTTCTTCTAATTTTGCCTGGATTGATTTAATATAATCAAAATTACCCATTTTACCTACAATGATACTCTTTATCTCATTTGGTCATAAAAATCTTCCCTTATCCATAGATTTGACAGGTAAATTTTTCCATGCTCTTCTAATTTGCTTATATCACCCTTTATGTCCAAATCACATACTCATTTTGAACACATCTTGGTATATGGTATGAGGCGTTAGTCTGGGGGTGGGATACCCGCGGCCTTCTAGATCCTTGGGTGTGGCCTTTTGACTGAGTCCAAGTTTTACAGAACCGATCCTTTTATTAAGGGGATTTTTTTCTATGAAGTTTGGATTCAGTCAAGGGGCCACATTTGAAGATCTAGAGCACCACAACGTGGCCTCGAGGCTGCAGGTTCCCCGCCCCTGTGTTAGAATAGACCCAGTTTTTACCAGATTGTTTTCCAGTTTTCCTAGCAGTTTTTGTTGAATAATGAGTCCTTGCCCCCAAAACCTGAATCTTTGAGTTTATCAAACACTAGGTTACTGTGGTCATTTACTGTGTATTGTGCATCTTTTTTTTTTTTTTGCAAAGGCAGTGCAATTGGGGTTAAGTAACTTGCCCAAGGTCACACAGATAGTGTGTCAAATATCTGAGGCCACATTTGAACTGAGGTCCTCCTGACTCCAGGGCCAGTGTTGTACTTGCCGTGCCACCCAGCTGCCCCTGTAATGTGTATTTTAAGAGAGGCAGCTGGTGGCTCAGTGGACAGAGCACTGGACCTCGACTCAGAGAGACCTGAGTTCAAATCCAGTCTTAGACATTTCTTGTGTGTGACCCTGGGCAAGTCACTTAACCTCTGATTGCCTGACAAAATGGATCCACTAGAGAAGAAAAGGCAAACCACTCCAGTTTCTTTGTCAAGAAAACCCTAAGAGGAGTCAAGAACAGTTAGACGTGTCTGAAACAAGTGAACAACATTAAATATCTAATCTATAGTACAGTTTGAGATCTGGTACTGACAGGCTGCAGGCATACCTTATTTTATTGTGCTCTGCAGGCACTGTCTGGTTTTTTTTTAAAATTAACTGAAGGTTTGTGGCAAGCCTGTGTGAACAAGGCTCTTGGTGTCGTTTTCCCAACAGCACATGCTCACATCGTGTCTCTGTGTCGCGTTTTGGTAATTCTTGTCATATTTCAAACTTTTTCATCGTTATTATGTCTGCCATCTCTGATCAGCGATCTTTGATGTTACTACTGTAATTGTTCTAGGGTGCCACAAACCACACCCGTATAAGAGGCAAAGTTGATTGATAAATACTGTGTGTGTTCTGACTGCCCCACTGCCTGGCCATTCCCCCAACTCCTTCCTTCTCCTTGGGTCTCCCTATTCCTTGAGACACAATAATTCTATAGAATATTACACAAACTTAGTTGATAAAGCAGCAGCGGGGTTTGAGAGGGCTGACTCCAATTTTGAAAGAGGTTCTACTGTGGGTAAAATGTTATCAAATAGCATCACATGCTATAGAGAAATCTTTCATGAAAGGAAGAATCAACCGATGTAGCAAACTTCATTATTGTCTTATTTTAAGAAACTGTCACAGCAACCCCAGCCTTCAGCAACCACTACCCTGATCAGTCAGCAGCCATCAACAATTGAGGTGAGACCCTTTACCAACAAAAAGATTCTAACTTGCTAAAGGCTCAGATGATGGTTAGCATTTTTTTAGCAATAAAATTTTAAATTAAGGTATGTTTTTGTAAAAGACATAATAATACTACTGCATACTTAAAACGATTACAGTATAGTGCAAACATAACTTTTATATGCACTAGGAAACTAAAAAATTCACTTGACTTGTTTTATTGTGATCTTTCCTTTATTGTGGTGGTCTGGAAACGAACTTGCAATATCTCCAAGGTATGCCCACAGTACTTTGGCCCACCTGTGAGTAATTAATATTTCTCCAATTGTTTAGATGTATTTATTTGTGTGAAAAGTGTTTTGTAACTGTGTTCCTTTGGTTCTAGTGTGTGCATTGGCAGGTAGATTCCCAGATATTGTATACTGTCTGCTGTTATTTTAATGGAATTTCTCTTTCTCGCTCCCTTCCTTCTGGGTTTTGTTAGTATTGTATAGAAATGCTGACGATTTATATGGGTTTATTTTATAGTCCTGCAGAGATTTTTTGCAGCACAGAATGCAACCAGAAGATATGGAAAGTCTGAATATTAGTGAGAGAGAAGGGATGATAGAAGGGGAATTGCTCTTATGTGTTTATATTGGGAACCAATTTCTTCTCTATTCTGGAAATGGCTGCATCCTCCTGTTCAGAATGTAAGTTGCTTGAAGCAGGCCGTTTTTGCTTTTGTATTTGTATACCCAAAGCTTAGCACAATGCTCTGCATGTAGTAAGCACTTAATACAGGGTTTCCTAGCCTAGTGTATGACTATCTTCAGGGGGTTACGAGAAGCCTGTTAAAGAAGTATGGGGAGTACTTAGCAAATAACTATATTATCCTACTGAAATATTCCAAAAGTAGTAGGGTTAGTAGAAAAAATTGAATTGTGAAGAAGCAAGGTATGAGTAGGAAAGTGAGAGAGCACTATAGTACGTCTGCAAAATCTGAAAGAGACTGCAGATGGTCTAATTCCTACTGACTGGACCAAACGGAGTTTTGGATATAAAGATCTTTTAATAGTAAGCTAGGGAAAAAAATCAGTGACAGTGACCCAGTAAAAGACCAACTACCTGATTTCTGCAATAACCTGAACACTAAAGTGATTTCCAATCAATAAAGTCACAAAATTTGTGGCAAAACCTTGAAGAAGCGTATTCCATCTTACCAAGCATGCTCACACTTCCATTTATAACTACTTATCTCTGTGAATTAGAACTTCCTGTCTCATTCTCAAAGAGGCAGCTTAACATGATATGTGGCTCTTCGAATACCTATACCGAGACTAAAACTGTCAGGTGCCAAGGAACAAAATTGAGAGTCTCAAATTAATTTGATTGTTCTGATAAACATCTAACAAAATTAAGAAACTAAAAATTTTATGTACTTAAGTTTTCTTTATGAAAAATTAATCTCTTATTTCTCATATTAAATAGTTTACTGAAAGCCAAAGGGTAGAGGGACAAAAAAAAGGTTGGGAACCCATGGGTTAATAAATGCTTTTTCATTCATGATTGCAAAACTGCCCTATAAATTGATCTAAGATTTATTGCCTTTTAGTATTGTCTTTATATAGGCTGTTGTAGTCATTCTCTTAAAAGCCCATGAGAAGTCTTCTTTGATCTCCCCATTTAGTAATGTTCTCTTCTTTTAGACCTTAAAAACACTTTTTAAAGGAGAAAAACACAAAACTGTGCTACCTGGGTCTGCTACAACTTTATGTTACATAATTTCGACTGGGCCCTCATGAACCTGAGGTGATCCTTTTACACCTCCCTAAATGAGTCACTCTATCACACTCATCACGGTGGCTTTCAATCCCTCCTCAAACTTTACACAGCTTCCACTTCTTCCCACCTCTCAGCTAAGGATTTTGACTCATAGATATTTCACTGAAAAAGCAAGGCCAAATCTCGGAGAGCTTCTCCCCTCATCACTCAGATGTCTTCTATAGCTTTATTTTCCCTTACCCGGGTCTCATTGAAGACACGGCTCTTCTTGCCAAGAAACTCTTTATGTGCTCAAGTGATCCCATTCCATCTCACCTTCTCCAGGAGATTACCACCTCTCTCATCCCTGCTCCCTCTCATCTTTAATCTCCCTTCAATCAACTGTTTGCTTCCCTATTTGCCTCCAAACATACTCATGTCTCCTGTCCTACGTGCCCCTTCCCTTCTTGAGGGGCTTTCTACAATAAGTGTCTCCATTTCCTTTCCTTTCGCTACCTTAACTTTTTCAGTTCTGCTTCTGACCTCATCATTCAAATGGAACTGCCGTCTCCAAAGTTACTCTGATTTCTTAACTGCCAAATCTAAAGGACTTTTTTCAATCCTCATCCTCTTAACCTTTGACATTATTCATCATTCTCTTCTCCCTCATGCTTTCTTTTCTGTAGGTTTTTGTGATACTGCTCTATCCTGGTTTTCCTCCTACCTGTCTGGCTGCTTCTTCTCAATGTCTTTGCTGGATTCTTGTTTATGTCAAGCCCACTAATGGTGAGTGTCCCCCCAGGCTCTGTCCTGGGCCCTCTTTTCCTCTCCTTCTATACTATTTCATTTGATGATCTCCTCAATTCTCATGGATTCAATTATCTTCGCTATGATGATTATTCTCAAAGATACTTATCCAGCCCTAACCTTTCCGCTAACTTGCATCTCTCATTTCCTGGTGGATCTCAAACTCCAAACTGAACTCTTTATCTTTCCCCCCTAAACCCTCCTCTCTTCCAAACTTCCCTATTACTGTTGAGGGTACCACCATGCTCCCAATTATCCAGGCCACCAACGTAAGTGTCTTCCTCAATGCCTTAATCTGTTTCACTGCCATTCCCTCGAAGTCCCATTCCAATCTGTTGTCAAGGCCTGCTGACTTGACCTTTGTAGAATCTCTTGTATACTCTGCCTTCTCTCCTCTGACACTGGCACCTTACTGGTACAGCTCCTTATCTCCCTAGACTTGAACTATCACAATAACCTTTTGGTTGGTCCCCCTGCCTCAAGCCAGCCCGTCCTCCACTCAATTGTCAAGCTGATCTTCCTAAAGTATGGGTCTGATCACGTCACTCCCATATTCAAGAAACTCCAGTGGCTCCTTATCAGTTCCAGGATCAAATATAAAATCCTTGGCTTGGCATTCCAGTGACACTGGCCTCCTTGCTGTTCCATGAACAAGACACTCCATCTCAATTCTTTGCCTTTTTACTAGCTGACCTCCATGCTTGGAATTCTCTCCCTCCTCATTTCTACTTCCTGACTTCCTTCAAATCTCAGCTAAAATGATAACTTCTAGAGAAGGCATTTCCTGATCCCCCTTAATTCTAGTTTTTTCTCTCTGTTGGTTATTTCCAACTTATCCTGTATATAGCTTGTTCATACATAGTTGTTTGCATATTGTCTCCCCATGATACTGTAGAGTGCTGGAGAGAAGAGACCTTTTTCTGCCTTTCTTTGTATTTGAGCACTTAGCAGCACAGTGCCTGGCCCTTAATAAATGCTTGTGGACTGACATGCATTATTTTGCATTATAGTTATCTATGCATCTGTTGAATTTCTTGTGAGCAAGGATCATGTCAACTAAATTTTATATTTTCATTTAATGTCTAGCACAGCCCTCTATATGAAGCATAGTACATATTTAATCAGTGTTTTCTGATTTGAAATGAAAATGCTCAAAGTAAACAACTATTGCATATAGCCTTTTCATAAAACAAAAACAAACCAAAAAATCCACAACACTTCTCTCTTAAACCAAGCTCATTCATGACTAAATTATACATCGACTTATTTTAAGGTACACAAGAAAGTCTCCATACTTCTAAATATTTGGTTTCTAAAAAACTCACTATCCCATCAGACAACCCATCTATTCCAACTCCACAACAGCTACTGTTTGTGAATCCTGTGAAAAACTATCTTGTGTTCCTTCTGGATCTACTGCTGGAATTTACTAACAAAAGATTCTCACATTTGGCCAACAATAATTGAGGAGGCCAGCGTGAAAACAAAGATATCTTTTCTACATAATGTATTATATAAGCTACTCAAAAGAATGATTCATTTCCAATTTAAAGATAATGCAGGACTGAAGATCTGCCCAATGATTAAAGATCAACTAGCTCTGGACATATGTTATCTTCAAATGCTTAAAATTCTTCTATAAGCAATGATAATCAATGCGAACGTTCAGAATAATTTTAAGGACCTCTTTTTTGGTGGCACTAAATACTTTCTGGATGAAAAATATGCTCAGCTTAATTTAAACCATACAACTCAGTAGAAAGTGTAGTGTAGCAAAGGAAGCACTGCATTTGGAATCAGGGTGCCTGGATTCAAATCCAGGCTATGGCACTTACAGGGCGGCTCGTTTTGGCCCCTGTGGAGCTCAGTGTCCTATAAAATGAAGAGGTGGAACTAGATGACGTTAAAGCTCTTTCTAGTTCTAAAACTATGATATGATGACCTGGTTACATGTACTCTGTGTGAGAACATGCTAGGTGGCAGCCATGAAGATAGTTTAACTAATAAATGACAAATCAAATTTCTCCAAAATGAGCTGCTGACCACCCTTCCTGAAGTCCTTCTCTGATGCCTCATTGTGGTATGGAGATGACCCTGGACTGGCAAAAATGACTTTAGTGGAACACAAGTTCTGAAGGACTATCAAGCTGAAAAGGCTCAGAATATTGAACTATTTGTCATTTGGGTATCAGCTTAAGGTCACAGAGGTGTGTCACCAGGTTGGCTGTGGAGGGATGAATTTTTTTAGCCAAAACAACTCTTTAAGACGTTCTAGGAGGTTGTAAAACATGATAATAATAATAATGGTGATGATGAATGACAGCATTTATATAGTGCCTTAGGTCTGAAAAACCCTAACATGTTGACTCATTTGATCTTCACAATAACTTTGTGAGGAAGGTTCCCCCATTTTAAAGATGAGGAAACTAAGTAAGACAGAGGTTAAGTGACTTGTTCAGGATCACACAACTCGTAAATGTCTGAGGCAAGACAGATCTGACTGTAGGTCCCATGATGGAACTCTGCACCCCTTAGCTACCTAAATAGCGGTAGCTGAACCTTTTGGACACACACAGTCAACTCCACTGTTCAGGTGCTCATGGTCCAGGCCCCGAGCTTCTCCTCTTGAGACTTCATATTAGAATTTCCATCAAAGGCTGTGCTGGAGCAAGGAGAAGGAATCAACTTCAAGCGAATTAGTTTTGCTCTTTGCTTATGTAGAAGTTATTTGGGTGGAAAGACTGAAGTAATGAGCTAAAAGGAAATCTGTACATTCCAATCACTCATGATTCTAGTACAGAAAAAATACTGCAAGTTAACTATAACACAAATCTGTCTGTAATGGTTACAAATCTGACCAAAAAAACTCTTGAGTCCTTAACTGGTTACAAATCCTGGCAGACAGTAGCAAGCTCTGGCTGATGCAGCTAAAACAAAATTCTTAATGATAAATATTCAGTTAAATGAATTCTTTTCTAATCTGCACATGAGCAAGATTCTGTCTCATTTTTAACAAATTAGAAAAGCTACTCAAATTCAAGTATGTGTCTTGGTAGAAATACAAGCGGGTATATGACTGACTTACTTTGGAAGAAACCCTATGAAAAACAAAGAGTGTGTAAATGCTTCCTAGCCCTATTCAGAGTTTTAATTGCTTGTCAGTCTACAACATTAAGAAGTTCTCAGTTCTCTCGTGAACTTACCATCTTCTTTCCTACAGAAACAGAGAAGGTATCTTTGTCTGCTATGTTGTACCTAGATTTCTAAGCCTTTTAAGCCCTGTAAAAAAATCTCACAGTGATGATGAGGAAACATTGTTCCTCTTAATGACCTCGGTTGTAGGAGACATATTTTAAATTATGATTCTTCACATTTACAAACAGGATACTTTGATACAGAGGGATTTAACTACAAAATAAACACCATATTTCTTGGTCATAAAAAAATGAAAAGAAACTCACCTCTCTTTTCTTCTTCTCGTTTTAATTTATCTTCCTCTATTTCTTTGGGTAACTTTTCCTTTTTCTCCTTCTCCACATCATTATGGAGATGCTTTGTTGTATAACTGAGTGCTGGGGAGAGAAGGATCTCTCCGTTCTTGCAGAGCTCGTCACGAATTTTAATAAAGAACTGCTGAAGCTCTACTGCATCTTCATATATTTCTGAATCCGTCCTGGAAGGACATAGGGTACATTTTCAGTTGAATTATTATCATTACTCTTCCTTTCCTATCTTTTCTCATCCATGTCAAATAGCATTAAAATGAGCATTTATTTTGAGTGATATTGAATACAATTCAGGGACAGGGAAATAATGTGGACACATTTTGAAAGTATTGCTAAAAAACGGCTCTAACCTATTTAACTACTATTTGTAATGTGGTCTATCCACTTCATATCACACATGGACATGTCTAGCAAACAGATAGATGGCCTCTCAAGTTGAAAGGAGAATTCAAATTCAAATATTCAATGGTAAATCATATGTTTTTGTTATTATGAGGTTTTGTTATGAGGCTTAAGGGGGTTTTCGGTACAAAATACACCAAAATCCAAACACACCAAAGCTAAGCATCTAAATGTTTGCTACACAGGACATATACTACTAGATTTTACATAATTCTCACTAAATAGCTAACTTAGGCTCTTTGACTCTACAAATTATCCCCTAATTAGGGGGCAGATGATAATGTGAGCTTGTACCCTTTCAATATTCCTTGTTTGTAACACTGGCTGTGTGGGCTAGTGGCATATATGGTGATATTCAAAAATATGAGTTATAAGACAAAGAATTAGACGTGGTTCTGATAAAATATATTAAAGGGGTTCTGATAAGTTATATAACTTTAAGAGAGGCAATTTATTCCCAAATACCAGTTTTTATTTTAGTTTCATTTTTGTTAAGGAAAAATAGTGTCTGGACAACTGGGAGGTTGTGAGAGGGTTGTGAGAGTCTCAGAATGGTTAAGTGACTTGGTCCATGGTCACATCACCATAAATGTCAGGCTTGATTCATATCCAGGTGTCCCGACTCAAAGTCCTATTCAACACATGCTATCATGTGACCTCTAGCAGTTTGTTAAACTTTTTTGGGCATCAGTTTCCTCATATAGAAAATGAAGTGGCTGATATATATATATATAAATGCACTTTGAACATTAGGCCATGAAAGTTATCCAAAAAGCTAGTTGCTAGTCAAATATTCTATTATGTAATTATGTAATCATTTTATCAAGATATAAGGAAAGGACACTTCCGGGTCTCCATATCATCATGAGAGGAGCTGGGGGTTGGTAGAGAGGGAAAGGAGAGGCTTGTTTTTATTAGCTATGACAGTGCTGTTCCTGGGACAGGGACAGTAGCAATGCACACAACAGGTTTAGGTCACAAGTGCCTCTAATCAGAGGAATTAAAAAAATAAAACTACTACTAAGCTATTACTTGAAACTTAAACTGTTTTCTTAAGAACGAACAGAAGAGTATGGTAAAGAACTTAATGAGGTTTTGCTTGAAACACAATCCTTTCCGGATACAGAAGTAGTGGTCACTTTTAGAAACACTGAGAGTCATGTTTTTCAGGATAAGTGTTATAGGTACACATAAACGCCAAATTCACCTTTCATGCATGTTTTGGATATTCTGAAATCTAGTTATCAAAAACATCAAATGGATAACTGTGGGTAAATAGTTTGTAATTATAAATTAAAAACTAATTGTGTATTCAGTGACTACATCTCAGAATAGGCTGGTAACTCTAACAGAAGAACTCTTGTGTGTGGGGATGGTAAAGAAGCCTTCTTAGTGTAAATGGCACCAGGAAAAGTAGAATAAAAAGGTAAAAATAAAACCCCTGATTCTGTATTCTAAGGCAAGCATTTTGGCTACTTTGTAGGAAACCTTTTCAAAGGAAGCAGACAATCTGAAAAAGAAATGGCGGATTTTTTAGGGTCCTTGCCATATTTCCCTTGTTCCTGAGTTTCTGTGTATTACACAGGTCTTAGCTGTAGAACTCTCAAAGCAACAGGGTGGAGCACTTACCCTGAAGAATGCCAGCAGATGAAGGTGGAGAGTGGCCAACTGTATGAAACTATAGATCAAGCAGAAAATACTAGACATTTTTCTGTAAAGTAATGAAGGCTTTCCTCTACGAGTCACCCTTGTACAAAATGCTATAGTTCAATAACTTTTTTTACAAAATGCTACAGTTCAATAACTTATCCAAGTATCTCCTCTGCCAATGTCATGAAATGCAGAGGGCCAAATGCCTTTAATCACCTACATTGGTAGTCACCTTTTAAAACCTTTTTGTTCTACTAAATTCATTTTCAAATTCAATCATGAAACTCCTTGACTGAGCTCTGAATCATTCCCCTGCTTGCCCAACAGACATCTATGGAATGTCTGCTGTGTGCAGGTGCTGGGATGAAATCACATAGATGGAGAGTGGGAGATGAAGAGTTTACCAGCTACTTGGTGAGCAATAAGGAAGATAACCATGATAAAAGTAACTAGCTAAAAAGGATGCCTCAAAACTAGGAAAGCCTGTAGTGTTCCTCAGATGCTACTTGTTGCCAAACTATGCATTTGTGGATGATTCTTCTAACACTGTACCTAATGACTAACACTAGTCCCCCTTTCCCTTCTTCCCCCTGAAGAACATATTCTAGTATTACTAGATTCATGCAGTCTGTGGATTTCATCTCCCTAAAAACTGTTATGTCATTATTGTACAAATTTTCTGCAATGAGAACATCACTGAACAAGATGATTTAGGAGATGCAAAGAAGTGACACAATAGTTGTGTGTCTAAGTGCAAGCAGTCTCTGAAAAAACCTGCTAGCAGCAATTAGCATGGAAAACACTTGCAAGCTGTTGAAATCTACTGGGGAAAGACCCTTGAAATTAGGGACAGGGATCCACATACAGAAAAAGAAATATGGAGTGAGTGCGGATCGAAGCATACTATTTGCTCTCTTTTTTGTTTTGTTTTTTTCTTTCTCATGGTTCTTCCTATTCATTCTAATTCTTCTATACAACATGACTAATGTGATAATATGTTTAATAAGAAGGCATATGTAGAGCCTATATCAGATTGCATGCCGTCCTGGGGAGGGAGATGGGAGGTGGAGAAAATTTAAAACTTATGGAAATGAATGTTGAAAATTAAAAATAAATACATTTAAAAAAGAAAAAAAAAGAAATTAGGGTCAGAAACATCTGACTCCTGTGACTATTAACAATTTTGTCATAGTAGGAAACCTGAGCTTCAGTTTCTTTGTCTGTAAAATATATGAGATGGATGAGATCAAGGGTTCTTAACTTTCCTTGTAGCTTCTTGGCAATTTGGTAAAGCCTATGGATTCCTTCTTAGAATATTTTTTAAAATAATAATGATGATAATAATAACTAGTGTTTACATTGTGCTTTAAAGTTTGCACAGTACTTTACAAACATCTCATTTCGTCCTCACAACAACCCTGAAAGTTAGGTGCTATTATCATTATTGCTACTATTCCCCATTTTAAAATGAGAGAACTGAGGCAGACAGGTCAGGTGACATGCCCAGGGTCACAGAGCTATCTGAAGCTGGATCTGAACTCTTGTCTTCCTGACTCCAGGTCTTGTGCTCTATCCACTGCATCATCTAGCTGCTTAATACATAAAATAAAATAGGATTATAAGCATGACTAATTATATTGAAATGATGTTATCAAAACATTAAAAAAATCAAATTTATGAGAGTTCATGGACACCTTGAAATCTATCCATAAAGGGGAGTCCACAGACCCCAAATTAAAAACCTTGTATTGGGTGATCTTTAAAGTTCCATCTAGTTCTAATCCATATGTCAAGGTTTTCAATCTACTTAAATAACACAAAGAGGGCGAATGTTGGAGTCAGGAAGCCCGAGATCAAATCCTGTCTGACATACACTAGTTTTTACTAGCAGGGGTGTCATCTTCCTCTCAGTGCCCCAGGCAGATCTCTATAAGCACATTTCAGGTAAATGGCAGATCTGCCCCACACTGATGAAATCCTAGGACTAGGATGACAACCTCACTCCAAAACAACAACCAGCAAACTCTTCCTAAGGTAATAAAAGTCTCAGCAAGGAAGTATTTCCTATAAAGTGCAAAAAGCAGCAGGTTATCCCAGTGAATGACTGTATCATTCACAGATCCAAAGGAAAGACAATCTCCGGAGGCAGCCTCTAAATGATCCAGAGGGCATTTAGCCCACGTCACACCTGAACAGGGATGCCCTCTACGACATCTCTAACAAGTTGCCATCCAGTCTTCACTTCAAGAACAAACTACTACCTCTCCAGGGCTGGACTTGGACTCAGGAAGAGAGGAATTCGAATCCTACTTGAGACCCTGGACAAATCACTTAACCTCTGCATGTCTCATCTGTAAATGAGGATAATTAACAGTGCCACTTCCCAGGGTTGTTATCAGGATAAAATGAGATCATATTTATAAAGTGCTATATAAATGCTAGCTATCACCACAATCACCAGCACCACCATTATTACTACTACTAGATAGCCAACTCTATTTTTGGAAGTTCATTCCCTTTTCTATATAACATCCCATTGTCCAAAGAAAGTAATAAATATAATATTTAAGTATCCTTTAGCTCAGGGGTTCTTAAATTAGCGTCTACAAACTTTTAAAATAAATATTTTGTTAACTATGTTTCAATGTAATAAGTTTCCTTTTTAACTCTTATGTATTTTGTTTTATGCTTTTAAAATAATTATTCAAAAAAAGATCCACATGTTTCACCAGACAGACTTCCCAAGGGGTCTATGACCTTCAAAAAGTTTAAGAATCTCTACTTTAGCTCTTTACCAAGAATTCCTCCCTCCTCTCCCCACCAAAATATGCTGAGAAGCCACATGGAGCACAGGAAAGGATCTTCAGCCAAGTCCTAAGTCTGAGATCTGCCTCTTGGCGTTGCCTCTTCTCAGCTCTGTGACTTTGGGTAAGTCCTTTAACTTAAATGGCAAGTCCAAGGTTCAAAAAATCAACTGCACAAGAAAGACTTGAGTTTATATGAAAGAAGATCTGGTGATCTCAGGATCCACCACTGACCAGGCTGCCTTAGAAGCTGGTGGGCTCTCCCCATTGGAGCAGCACTTGTTGGAGATGTCGAGGGGTGTCTTGGGCAGGTTTGACAGCCTTTGTGCTTCTTCCAAGAGCCTCAGAACATGCCAGCTTTTCTGGCTGTCATGTCCTATTGTTGTTGTTGAAGATGGTGACACTAGTATCTACCACGTGGAGTACCTAAAGCACTTTATAGACATTATCTCATTTGAGCTTCGAAATAACCAGCTGAGGAAGGTAACATGGTAATATTACCTCCATTTCATGCAGGAGGAAACTGAAATGCAGAGAAGGTTAAGTGGCTTGCCCATTATTAGACAGCTAACAGATATCACAAACAGGATTCAAACGCAAGGCTTTGTGGCTCTAGGTCCAGGGCTCTTTCCACTATACCAGATCTAGCTCTGTCTCTTTCATTTTCTATTTGTGCAGCTGATTTAAAAAAAAAAATTGAAGTATTTCACATTTATCCCTATCAAATTTCATTTTGCTGGCCCCTCATTCTAGCCCAAGTCTCCTAATCTGAGGTCTGTGAACTTGTTTAAAAAAATATTTCCGCAACCGTATTTCAATACAATCAGTGTCCTTTGTAATCCTTTGTATTTCATATTATGCATTTAAAAGCATTATTCTTAGAATAGGTTGCAACAGATTAGCTTCCCAAAGAAGTCTCAACACAATGGAGGTTAAGAACCTCTTCTAGATGGAAGAGATCTTTTTAGATCCAAAGTATTAGTTCTCCTTCCTCACTTCTTGCAAGTCTGTGAAACACTTCAATTTATGACTCACCAATGTTCAGCAGCTGTGAAACTCAGCTGGAAAAGGGACTTGCCCAAGGTTATACTGCCAATTAGAAGAAGGATCCAGACTCAAATTTAGGTTTTCTGATATACCACATAGATTCTAGATACTGGAAATGATGTTTAGTAATGATCTCTAAAAGATCCTTAAATCTTATATTTATTGCCTCATTTAAATCATTTAATGAACTCATGTCAGTATGAAATACACCAAACTCGGCTCTTTAAAAATCTGTGGAAAAGAAAAATCTTTTATACTGGAAAAAGACTACTAATTTTAGTCTAATTTTTAGAGAACACTGCATTAAAGCTTATGATGTATTCTTACACTGTTAGCTTTTCAAGCCCTACACAAGGTGGCTCCAATCTTTCTTTCTGGACTGAATGGACATTATTCTGCATCCCACACTCTGTGATCTGGAAAAAATAGCCTCTTCTCTGTTTTTACCCAAAGCAAGCCCCCAAACCTCCTTACTTAGACTTCACAGAATTCTTCTCTTTCTTTAAAATGAAGCTTAAGCAATATTTTCTGCATGAAGCCTTTCTTGATTCCTCCAGTGGCTAGCGCCCTCCCTCCCAAACCACCCTGCATATGTTTGTATTTATTAGCTTTATATTTATGCTGCATATATTTTATAAGTACTTGTCTCCATTGGAATGTAAGCTAATTGAAAATAAAAACTGCTTCATTCTTTGTACTTATATTTCCAGTGCCCAACAAAGTACCTGCCAAAAGTAGGCACTTAATACATCCTTTTAAATTGGTTGTATTTAATTAATACAATCTATGGGATATATTTTTTGATTTGTATTCGGTGGATTTTTAAAAGACATTTTGTAAAATGGCTTTATTTTAGCTCCCACGTAAGAAAAATGTTTCTCCTTAATGCTTGTTTCCTGATTTTTAACTGTCCTTTCTAACATTAATCTCACCATAAGAAATATGAACTCTGTTCACCCTCTTTTCCTGGACAAATTACAGTTGCCCTCCAAATTTACAACTGGAGTTTCAGAATAGAATCCCGCCATCAGATCATCAGATATGGGTGCCAGAATTCTCTTACCTTCTAAAGAATATGAAACAAAGTTACACAAATGCAGAACAATTTGCTACCCTCTGAACAAAACTTGTTTGTCTTCCAAAGGAAATAGTCTAACTTACCGATTCATTCTTCTTGCCCTTTCTAGCACGTCAAACATCTGTTCCTGAAATAAGTCCAGCCTGCGATAGCGATTATTTTCAACATTCTTTCTAATTATATCAAAAGTCAGAGGGGGTTTGTTTGGGAAACTAGGATCCACAGACGGGATTTCAGCTAAGGAGTCACTGTAGCACCTTCCCTCATCATCCTGATGGCTCATTACAGACACAAAAAGATTGTGGATAAGCTCCTGGATAAGGAGCGTCACGTTAGGAACATGAGAGTCCTCATCGCCTTCTATGTCCCTTCGAGTTTCAAGCAAGACCTTATGCAGGACTAAGGCGTCTTTGTAAATCAGGGATTCAGGCTCATTGTATGTGCAAGCATTATTGAACATCATGACAAAGTCTTCAACCATGGAGTCTATGTCTTGGTACTTGTTAGCCATCATGTGGCTTCTGATCTTTTCCATGTCCACGGGCTTTTTGATGGTCAGATAGTAGTCTGGCAGCTCTGATCTGGAAGGGAGCCTCAGGAAGATGGCGCTGAGCCGGCGGCCCCGCTTATCTGTGTAGTTCTTTACCGCTTCATACACCTCATTTAGTTTCTGTTGCATTGGAGTCATGTATTTTGACTTTTTAGGTGAAATGCCACTCTTTCTACCTAAAAAAGCAGTTTCAAAGGTTATATGAGCAGTAAAATATTTCCATTTCTCCCACAGCCTACCCTTTCCCCGCTGTGGCTCAAGTACCTAAGTAAAGATAGGCTAGATAATTTTGGGACAGATCTGATTATTTCGGACCCCATCTTTTAACTACTGATTATTATTACCTCCACAAATACATATGCCCTATGTTAGTGGTTCCCAACACTAGAGTTATTGCAAGGAGCTCAAGAAACCATACGCGAATCCACAAATAAACCAAAATACCACATATGGGCTAAAAGTACTTCAATATATGCAATATAATTTTTCGAATGTATATATATACTACTGTGATTAGAAAAATACATTTTCATTTAAAAGCTTTACTGAATTCACAGTAGCTTTCTGTCATTATTTTTATACTATTTGTACTATTTATACTAACTGTACAACTACAAATAAATAAGGATTAGTGAACTTCTTTGAGGTACAAAAAGGATGTTCATTCAAAAAGGCTGGGAATTGCTTTCCTAAATGGTTTTGCTGCAGAAAATTCTCAGTTAAATGAAAAATAAAGTTGCTAGGATGGAACTCCCCCTTCTACCAGAAGAATATGTATGATAGTGGTCAGTGTTAGCTGCCCTACTACTGAAGGTCCAGGAACTTTCTGACAATTCTTACAAAGTTCAAGACAGGTAGGAGTATGCAGAGAATTGGGCCACATGAAAATGGAACTTTCAATCTTGACTCACTGGTTTACTTACAGATTAGTTCCTTTTCCTCTCAAAATGCCAATTTTCTCCCCTCCAAAATTAAGGGTAACTCCTCCTCCCATCTACCTCTCATAAGCATGTCAAAAAACTAAAGATGAGGTCAGACTGATCAGTGATCTGAGCTGGTCTGAGAGGTGTCACACAATAATGTATTCATGTTACAATGTATACATGTTACATGGTGAGGAAATCTCCCTTTCTCTGGACTTTTATTTCCTTGATTTAAAATTTTAATTTGTAATGCTTCACTACTTACTAAATCTTCCATAGATTAAAATTGACTCAATTAGGAATAGAAGTTTATTACAAATGAAGTTATTTGTAAAATACTGCCACAAAAATATTCTCTGTGTTCTATTACGATATCTCAGTGATAACTTTAACCTTAATCTAAGTTAAAGATTTAATACTTTCATACAAGAGATTTTAGACATAGAGCACAGCAGGACAATTAATAAAGGGCTTGAAATTTTGACAGTTAATCTCTTCTGTAGTTGATCAGAATTCCAAACTAGTTACTTTTCAGGTTCAGTGAAAAGCACAATGGCTTTTCAAAAACAATGATATGCTCTACTGAAGACTCATTAAGCAGTGGACTTTTAAAACCACATAAATAATAATACCAACTAGCATTTATATAGTGCTTTAAGGTTTGTGAAGAGCTTTACAACTTTGTGAGGCAGATGCTATCACTATCATTCCAATTTTACATGAGGTTAAATAACTTGCCCAGGGCCGAACGGCTCGTATCTAAGGCAAGATTTGAACTCAGGTCTTCCTAAGTCCTGTGCTCTATTTATTGTGTTAACTAGCTGCCCAATGAACACATATTGGTTATATGTGTTTTTAAATCTGGGCAAAAATGTATCTGTAAACTACATAACACTATCATAAAATAATGTTTGGAGATTTTCTTTACCTGCTATTTTTCAGTTTTTAAATTATAAAAATTCCGGGTTTAAAAAAAAAACCATCATTCAAACATATTGATTAGACACATTTGACACAGTATTATTCTGTTACATTACTTGGTAACTGAAAGTATCTTTTGCTCTTAATATTTTCCTACAATAAATCAAGATGAAAGAGATTTTTTTTTGCTGAATCATTATTCTGTTCCTGCCCCCTAAGGATGGCATTTTTACCTAAGTCTCTTTTCTAGGCCCCAATTTCTCTTTTCTTTTTAAATTAAAATAAAAATTTAAAAATAAATTAGCTTAATTTAAAATTTTATCCTTTTAAAGAATAGATGTTTTATTGATACCTTTTTCTTTTAAATATTTCTGTCACTTCCCAGTGAATCCTACTCTCTCGCCACAAAGCATTTCAGCTAAGAAAACAGAAATGGAATTACTCTGCTATCTTGAATTACAATTTCACATTACTGACTTCCCGCTGGGCATTTCTAATCTAGATGTTCTATAGGCAATTCAAACTCAACATTTCCCAAATTATATTTATTATATAGTCACTATTATTTCCTTCCAGTTCTTCCCCTTCCCTGTCCCCCCTGCCAACAAACCACCATCCTTAAAGTTACCCAAGTTTGCAAGCTTGAAGTCATCCTCGATTATTCTAAGTCTTCCTATTTAATCAGTTGTCATGTCTTATTTCTACCTCTACGATTTAAGTTCATCCCCACAGCACTCTTGCTTCCAGTGTTCCTTCTCTCAATTCATCCTTTACACCGTTGCTAAAACAGTTTTCCTAAAACATGTCCCTGACCCCTACTCAAAAATCTTCACCAGCTCATTGTCTTTAACATGACATTCAAACACTTTCTAGCCAGCTAGTTCTAGCTTCCTTCCCTTCACATGCCAATTGAGTCACACTGGCCTGTGGCCTCGCTGTTTCTGCACTAGGTGATCCTCCCTATGTGCAATGTCTGTCCCTCAAAGCAGTTTCAGTAAGCATCACCTCCTGCAGGGGTCTTCCTGGAACTCTCCAGGTGTGTCTCTGAAATTCTCTTGACATAGCGTATCTCTCTTCAAACCCCCAGAGAAGTGAGCTCCTCAGCCTTAGGGGCAGGGGCTAGTTCACCTTCCATTCTTGTGTCCTCAGTGCCTAGAACAGTAAGTACTTTTTATAAATGTTTGTTGAATTGAACTGAGGAGGCAAATGCTCCAATGAGGCTATTATTTCTAAGTTAATTCAGAATCACAGAAGCTCAGAGCTGGACAGATCTTAAAGCAAACTAGCCAACGCTCTACCTGAGCAATGACTGTCTCACAATACAACCAAGGAGTCTTCCAGCCTTCAGTTTGAAGACATTCATAGGGGGTGAGCCCTTCACCTCCTGAAAGAGCCAATTTTGCCTGACTGTTTGGGAGTTGGTGGTTATATCAAACATAAATGTGCCCCAAATTCCTCTTCTCTGTGATAGCTGTTCTAACACAGTTCTTACTTTATGCAAGTGGTCTGTTCCACAGACTTGTCAAGTGATTTTAACACAATGTGCATTTACATAATGTGAATTTCTCCATGGATGTGAGGAAGGAAGGGAGGAAAGAAAGTAGGAAGGGGGCTACATACCCGTGGAGGGGAGGGGGCTGGCACACAGTTCAAGGTGGGGGCAGGGGACAGAGAAGTGAGAGCAGGAAGAGGAACACACAGGGGCTGGGGCCATCTATGTGGGCATCTGGCTGGAATGAAAGGAAGAACACATGGGAGGAAGACATGTGGAAGGTGGAAATGGACAGAGGAGAGGATGGATAACAGAAAGAGGGCAGAGAAAGACACAAAGTACCTGAGCGTGAATGGACAAAAGAGGGACATGTGAGTGGGTAAGCGGAGAGGGGCCAAAGTCCCCTCTCTCAGTGCTGAAGGTCTCAAGCTAAGCCCTCAATCCAGTGGCACTGGTCTCTCTGCACCTCTGTTCTTTTGCTTTCACTTGAAGGGTTTTTGGGTTTTTTTTGGTGGGGAGAGGGGGTGGGAGGCTGTGGAGTGCTGAGCCAAGGGGCAGGAGCAGAGAAAGCACAGTATGGTAAAGTTACCATAGGTTTTTTTTGGGGATGTGAATTTCTTTTGGAATTCTGTATATAAAGTTGAATTTGCATAATGCAAATTACGTAAAGCAAGAACTCTCCGTACTTGAAGACAGTTGTCACTTCACTGAGTCTTCTCTAAACTTGACTCAAGAGATCCAGTTCCTTCAATCCATATGGGGTATAAGTTCTAAGGCCTTGCTGACCTCGGCTGCCCTCCCTTCTGGGGACACTGTAGCACAGGAACGTCCTTCCTTAAATGCAGTATCCCAAAGAGAATACAGCACTTCAGATGTAGTATGACCGGGCTCTTAACTATCAGGACTATCATACTAGGATTGCTTTAGTTTTCATTGTATATTGATTACAAATAATTAACCTCTGAAATTCTCAGCCTAAGAGCACTAGAGATAATTTTAAATCTGATTGATCATAAATTAAAAAAAGAAACATGAGTTCCTGCACACTTGTGTATAATTGCAAACAAGAAATGTCCATCTTTATGTGTAACAAACACCCACCCATGGTGTATGAGAAAGTAAAGTGAAGCCATTTGGCATTTTTTACACCATTTCCTTTTCCCTACCTACTCTTTTCAGCTGATTAAATTTAGATTAAAAAAAGAGTGAGGCCAGGAGAGGAATGGTCACTTAAATGCTAGAATGCTAGTGACTTCAAGAACTATCAATTACTCAATGTCCTTTCAGTAAAATGGTAATATCTCATTAAACACAAAATGTCATGAATACACACAATTCTGCCTTACTTAGCTTGAGTTTGGGAGAGGCCATGTCATCATCCTCAGGGAGTGGGCCCAGCTCTTTTCTCTTATCTCTGAGCATCTTCTCCAGAATATGGGCATCATTATACACCTATTTCCAAAACAACATCAAAAAGAAAAAAAGTGTTTAAGGGATCTGACACTATGCTAACTATTCCAGCAATTGTCTATGGGCAATACAATACGTTCTTGTGCTGAACCACATTTATGCATGTTACACTTCTCAAAAGAGTTTCTATTCCTTTGGGTCCAAAAAGTAGCAGATTAAGTCCAAACAGAAAGTATAGATGAAAACTTTGCTAATGTTGAGAAAACTGACACCTTGAATACATGTTATATATTAAAGTCATACTTGACATGACTGATGATAGGAGGTAAAACCACATACCATGTGGCAATATAATTGATCTCTACTACCATCTGGATGATCTCATTTCCCTAGAAGTCATTTTCCCCAACTACTGGCACAGCTTAAGTGACATTCCCAGGTATGGGGATGATATGCTCCTGTCCCTTCTGCCTCACATATCCCTGCATTACAGAGGTCCTGGTATCCAAAGGAATAATGGTAGCTAGCATCCATATAGTCCTTCGAGGTTTGTCTCACAACAGCCCTGTGATGCAAGTGTTCTTATTATCCTCATTTTAAAGATGAGGAAGCTGAGGCTGCGGTTAAATGATTTGTTCAGGGTCACAGGCTAGTTAAGTATCCAGCATAGGATTTGAACTTGGGTCTCCTTGATTCTCAGCACTTCATCTACTTGACCAGAGCTAGAATGGACCTCAGAGGTCATCTAATCCAACCTCTTCATTTTTAAACCTGAGGAAACTGAGGCCCTGAGACCTAAATAATGTGCCCAAGATGGAATTTGAACTCAGATCTTCTGACTCTGGAGCCAGGGTTTTTTCCATCGTACCACATGGAACTATACTGAATACAAAATAATAGCCACTTCTGGCACTAACTTACAAAGCCTGTATCTAGCCTTCTGCCCAGCATTCAAAGGCTCTCAACAATCCTGTGCCACCCTATCTTTTAGCTTTTAACTATACTGTTACCCGATAGGCCCGGACTGTCCCCTCCCCACCCATCACCACTTCTGCTGTGATGGCCATGCTAACCTGAAATGTCTTGTCTTCCCTTTCACCTGCTGAATCTTAACCATCATTTAAACCTGATTCAAATGCCATCACTAGAATGCAAGTCTCAGACCTAATTTCGCAGCACTTTTTTTGGATACCTCTATATGCACTACCATGTACTATTATGTATTACATTTATTAAGTGCCTACTTTGTGCCTGGCATTGTGACTGTGTTAGGCATTGGGGAACAAAAATCAAAATGAAACAACCCTTGCCCTCAACGTGCTTACACTCTTTCAAAAATAAACAACATTACACATAATTACACATAAGTAAATATAAAACACATCCAAAGTAATTTGGGTGAGAAAGGAAGAGGTATAACATGAATGGCAGTTTGGTGACACCAGAAAAGGGATTCCAGAGGGCACAATGGAGGGGTAGGGAAGACGGCCACCCAAGGAATAGGGCTGATGTGGATGGGCAGGAGGGAGGAGCCGGTGGGAGTCAGGACAGGGAGCTGCAGCCTAGCCTGTGCACAGGGATACTGAGCAGAGCCACAGGGCAGCATGTTGTCAGAAGCTAAGGTGCCTTGGTCTGTTGTATCTCTCCAGGTTGGGGTCCTATTCCTCTACCGAAAAAAATTCTTGAGTGGAAGAACAGGGCCCTGTCAAAGCTCAGCCTCCATGAGGTACTTTGGTGTTTGCTGCTGTTACAGAATGCCTTATCACACAGCATTATGAGAAATGCTAGAATGCAAGATTCTGTTGACTACTGCTTTGCTTTTACAAAAGTATTTGATTTGGTAGAACAAAATGCAGCCCTGAAGGTTCTCCTCAGATGGGGTATCTCCAAAGCACAAAACAAATCATACAGAACAATGACAGATGGGACTACAGTAAGAATTCCATTCAGCAATAGACCGAATACTGACAACAAGTTGGTGCAGGACGACCCCAATGTGTTCATAGGCTCAGGTGACTGAAGACCTAGAACTGGAAGGGACCTGAGAGGTCATCTAGTCCAATGCCCAGGAGGAGGAGACTGAAACCCACAAAGTTATAACCAAGGTGACTGGCAGCAGAGCTGAGACTGAACCCAGACATTAGGACTGCAGACCTAGTGCTGCCACTGCTGCCTGCCAAGGTCATGAAAGAGGACCTACAGAAAGTCCAAACAAAAGAAGAATTCCCTATGGATGGTTTCTCCTAAATGTCTGCATTAAGCCCCAAAGCACTAAAAAGCTTTACTGGAAAACACAACAGTGGGAAAGATTGTTTTAAACATCCACACTGCATAAAAAAGTGGGTAAAAGATGCAGTCTTTGGAGAGGTAACCTGTTGAATTAATATGTCCATCTTGTGCAGGTGATTCAGATAGACAATAAGTTGGGTACAGAATAAAGTAGGATAGGAAATCAGACTGGACTGCACTTGAAAAAAGCTCAGTGTTGTCAATAATTCCCTGATGGCTGCCGCAAAAGCCAGTCTCTTTACCGCTAATATTTTCCCAGTGATAAAATACTGACTGCAATCACAGAATGCCAAAAACAATTTCTACAGGAGAAGCGGTGTAAAAGATGTTATCAAGGGCAGGTATTACTGGAAAGGTAGTGGACCAGTCACATAGTGAGAATGAAACACAACAGATGGACAGACAAGGTGGTGCCCTGGCCCCACCAGAATATTTTAAAAAATAACAGCCATGACAACAAAAAAACCAAGAGGAAGGCTGGCAGTGGGTTGGCTAGAACCTCTATCAAAGATTTTTCTATGGAAAACATGGAGAAGAATCACACAGAATGAGAAGGTGTGGAAAGGCTATGATCTGTTCCAGTAGAGGAAAGTACCTTTCCCAATAAAATCACAGATCCCAAATAGCAAAACTTAAAGACCTTTTCAGGTCTCTTGATTAAGTGGAGAAGTGGAACAATAAATAAACCTTACCTTCCAGGCTTCTTCTGCTATGCTGCATTCTGAGTAAGAATTAACAAAAGCGTTGTTAAAGTCACAGAACAGTAGAGTCCACTTTATAGAGAGTGGCCTCTCCCCCTTGACTGACACTAATCTGTTCTTCTTTCTAAGCTCTACGGACAAGTAGTGTCTAAGGCACTGACAGTGAATAGGAATGATGGTATCATAGGTGCCCTTTCCATGATGTAATCCTTTATGCCAAATCTAATCTATCATCTGGCCAAAAATGGGAGAGAGAAGAAAAAAGAGATTTATAAATGCTGTGGTATCTCTGGAAGAATGAAAGTAGATACAGGAGATCAAATTTATCAAACCAAAGGAAGGAAAAGGAACTTTCTCTTTGGTGTAATTGCAAAGATTTGAAACTTATCTGTTACATATCAAAATCAATAACTTCGGTAAAGAATACGCTTTCAACTTCTGTGTAACCAGTGAAATCTTATCGAATTGTCCTTGGAGAAATGTAGCCATTAGAACACGCCACACTAAAGGTGAATGGTTAATCCAATTCAGGATTCATTCTCTAAACACAGGGTTTTAAATATAATTGGGGCTCAGTATTTGTTGAATGAACTGACTATAAAAGTAGAAACTGTCTTTGGGTACTTTCAGAGGGGTGGTATGGTCTCCTTTTGAGACTACAGGATAAATTTTAATTCTATGTAATAATTCTATTCCTTATGATTTTGGGCAGAACAAAGGGAAATAACTAGTCAACTGAGTAATTAACAGTAGGAACAAAAGATGCCATTTTAAGGCCTCTAAAAGAATTAGATATTCTGATCTATAAAGCATTTCAGAACGAGCCAAGTTAGGCACAGAGGAGTTAAGTAGAATGCCATATGAGCTACGTACCATCCAAAAAACACGTAGTTTTATTTGCATTTCTAATTACCCTACTCTGATATATTATTTTTGTATGGTATAAATTCTTTTCTCTTGTAGTTAGCCCTTAGAAAATGCCATTTTTACGAGCTTATGTGTATAGAGACAGTGGAGAGAAGGAAAAGCGAGGCAGATTCTAGAAAAGGGCATCCAGGTATGAGATCAGCATCAAGAGAAGGTGAGAAGTAATTGGGAAATTCTCAACCAAAGAAATCAAACAGGATTAGGAAAAGTGGGAAATCTAGAGACAGGCAGGCCTTGAGCTAGGGATGGGGCTGGAGGGGGAAGAACTCAATGATCAGAGAAGGCCTAGAAAGTAGTGAATGGTGAAAGTCCTGAGGCCAAAGTCAAAAGCCCTCTGAATTGGCTCTCATGGGGAAATGGAATCCTGAGAAGATGCCAAAGGTAAGCAAGACCTAAGGCCCAGGCCGACTCCTTCACATAAATGAAACTTCCCCCAACCTTGGATACATATCCTTGATAGGCCATTATGGCTAGATTGTCCATGGATTTGTCTAAAACCTTCTTGAATTTTGAATGTTTTCAGCTTATACCACCTACCAGAGTAATGAATGCCTTAATTTACCAGCAAATGTGTAGCCTTTCAAGAATGAAAGGAGATAGCAACTTTAGTCAATTTAGGAGTTCTTTTAGCTGAGGAGGGATGAGAAACTGAAGAATGAGATTCTGAAGACACAAAAGAAAATAATTTCAATGAGGAAGAATGGGAGTTGCCTGGGTGAGCAAAGGGGTGAACAGAGAATTCACATGGCAATTCATATTTTTAAACATGTATACAAGAGATGGAAGCAAAGAAAGGTAACAGAAACTAATCATGCTATTCATAGTGATCAGGCGATAAGATTACTGTTCAAGTGGATGGATCAGTGATCACTGACAAGAGGTAAGTCACTCAATTCTGATTTTTTTAAATCCGTTTTCTATTGGCTAAGGAAGAGTTGTGATCTAAGGATGGTAGAAGTACTTAGCTGCCCTTGATGAAAGTGACTCACCGGGCCGAATCAAAGTCCTGAAAGAAAGTACAGAAGTGAATGCTGCGCAGTCAATATTGGAAAGATTGTAGAGGAACAGAAGAGAGATTTCCAGACTGGAGAAGTGCAAATATCATCTCCATTTTTAAAATAGGAAGGAAACAGCCAGCAAACTACAGGCCAGTAAACGTCACTCTGATTCTTGGAAAAATTCTAGGACATATAGTTATCCCTCACATATCACAGGGGTTAAGGGCATGGTGCTCCACAATCTCGAAAATCCTTGTAAAATTTTTTGGCCCTCCTTTTGTGCCAGAGAAGTTGTCTGAATTATTATGGCATTAAAAGATAAAATATGTTGATTTTATAAAAAGCCATACATATATTTTATGCATTTCTGAGTTTCTAAACTTTTTCTGTGTTGTCTGCTGGCCTTCGTGTGTCATCTGTAGCTTCGGTAAAACTCCCCCAAAATTCCCAGTAAATTTCTTATGCCAACCGACAATATACTGAAACTGTGATGGGGAAAGTTGCAATGTTGAAAGGATAACTGTACTAAATGACCAGTTAGTGAACATTTAGAAAAGGAAGTAGCGATCACTAAGAACAGTATGGTTTCAGCAAAAACTAACCTTATTTCCTTTTTTGACATGGTTACTAAACTGGTAGATCAGAGGAATGTTATGTTTATAGTTTACCTAGACTTTAACAAAGCATTTCATGAAGAGGTGTATGCTCTGTACAATAGAACAGTTAGATGGATTCAGAACTAGCTGAATGGTCCAAATGAAAAAGCAGTCATTCACTAATTTCAGGTCAACTTGGAAGGAGGTCTCCAGTGGAGTGCTTGGACCTGTGGTATTTAACATTTTTACCACTGACTTAGATAAAGTCATAGATGGTATCCATACAAAATTTTCAGATGCCTCGACCCTGGGAGGGACAGCTAACACAGCAGGTAACAAAGTCAGGATCTAAAAAGATGATAACATGCTGAATCTAATTAAGGTGAAATTTAATTGGGACAAATTAAAATCTCACCTATAGTTTAAGAAATTCACTTCATAAGACGAGACAGGGAAGGTGTAGTTAGAAAGACGTTTGGCTGAAAAAGACATAGGGGTTTTAGTGGACTCAATGTGAGCTAAGTGGCTGATGTGACCAGCTAAAAAAAGTAAATGTGACCTTGGGCTGCATTAGGAGAAGTACAGTTTCCAGGAATAAAGAGGAGATCATCATCCTCTGTGTTCTACAGTGTTCAGACTACACCTTGGAGCACTGTGTTCAGTTCTGGCTGAACAGTTTCTAAGGTGGAGATTGATGAACTGAAGAGCATACAGAATAGTGGAGAGCCTCAAGTCTATACCATATGAACTGTCTGAAGGAACTGGGGATATGTGGCCGAGAAAAGAGAGGCTCAGTGGGGAATGATATATCTTCAAGTATCTGAAGGGATATGATGTGGAAAAGGAAATAAGACTCTTTCTGCCCTGAGAGGCAGAACTTGGAGTAATGGGTAGAATTTGCAAAGAGACAAATTAAGGCTTGATGTCAGGCAATCTTCCAAACAATTTGAGCTATCTGAAAGTGGAATGGGCTGCAGGAGATTGTGGGCATCCCCCTCCCTGGGCAGCCTCAAGCAGAGACTAGACAGCCACGTGGGTGCTGGAGCAGAGATTCTGTTTTTGCCTATGAGTTGGCTTAGAAGGCCACTGAGGTTCCTTCCAACTCTGAATTTCTGTGATTCCTCTTCATTATTTGAGCTAGTCTTCTCTGGTTTCATTTTGGTTTTCTTAAACCAATTGTTGCTTCAAATTTCACTGAACTAGGGTTACAACTTGGATGTTTGTTAGCACTGGTCATATATGTTCTAGTGAGGATTCCTTCATGTATGGGTTGGACTAGATGACCCCTGAGGTCCTTTTATCTCAAATTCTGTGATATGTGTGTCTGATAAATGATTGTGCCTGATCTATACCTCATGCTTCAGCAGCTAGCTCTTGTCTTGTGAAGCAATCTTTAAAATCCCAATCATTTTGAAAAGGGTGGTCCAACTTTATTTTCACCCTCTCATTTAAGTCAAGTTCTGTTTTCATTATTATACTTGAGGTTTTCACAACACCAATCATCAAAATAACACTAGTCATGCATAACCTATAAGTAGTCTAATAGCTAAATATGAAATAGATAAGCAGAGAATCCATATGAACATTAGGATAAAACTTTTTTTTAGATATTTTTGCAAAGAAATATAAAAAATTTATATCTTTTGACCCAGTGATTATACACCTAGGTACATATTCCAAGGAGATCAAAGACAGAAACAAAGTCCAATAAATATCAAAATATTCAGAGTAGCATTTTTTTGGAGCAAAGAACTGGAAACAAAGTGCCACTGTTTGTGGAATGACTGAATAAACTGTGGTATATCAAAATAATGAATATTGTGGAGTAAGAAATGAATGAAAAATCTGCAGAAGCATGGGAATTGTATGAACATGTATGAACTTATGGAGACTGAAATGAACAGAGCTAAAATAATAATGTATAGCACTACAATAATGTAAACAAAAAAAATCACAAGAGAAAGCCAAAGTTGGAGCAAATGAAAGCCAATAATTGTCCTGATAATGAATAGGTAAAGAACACAGCTCCCTCTCTCTGCACAGAGAAAGATAAATACCAGAGAAGAATGTTATATATACATTTTCAATTGCAGCCACTATGTAGAATTGTTTTTGCTTAACTTTTTTCTTTATCTAAATTGACATTTCAATTTGGAGAGGGTAGCACTTTCAGAGCTGAATGTGATTTAAAACAAAAGACATCAATTAAACTTATTATAAATTTTTGTTTCCTTTTTAATTCAGGAAGAGTAATTAGCATAACCACTAAATGGAATGACCTAAAAAAAATATAATTATAAACATTTTCATAGTACAAATGCTTGTTTTATGGGTCAATGTGGCCAAAAAATTTGTAACTTTGTAGCCAACCTTCTGGTGATGAGTTTTTCTGCACTTATTTAGGTTGGTCTTCAGATGGAACAAAAGCTATCACTAGGGCTCATATCTGAAGCGTCGTAGGATCTGCCAGAACTCGTACCCTGCTGGCACAACCTTTGAGAATCCTGGGTTGCCTCTGTGACATAAGAAGGCAATGAAAGAGGATTTTTGTGGAGGGGCTATGATCTGCTCTGGTGGATAGAATACTTATAATGATGAAATTATAGTTTCAGAGAGACAGAGAGAGAGAGAGAGAGAGAGAGAGAGCGTGTGTGTGTGTGTGTGTGTGTGTGTGTGTGTGTAACTGCCCTGAAGCCCCAAAAGGAAACGTGTTTGCATGGTAAGAACAGTACCTGTGAGCCTTCTTCATTATAGTGTCTGGCATTTCGAAACATCAGTTTCATATCTTCCATCATTGCCTCTTCTCCTGCATACTTGTCATTACGGATGTTATGTTCAATAATTTTTAAGTCCATTGGCTCCAAGATGATTTTGTAATAATCAGGGTAGTCCTTTTTGGATGGCTTAACCATAAACAGATCACAGAGTCTTCTGCCTGTACCTGGCTCTCGAGCTTCAAGAACAACGTTGAATAAAATTTTCATTCGCTGCTTTCTTATGTTCTTTTTACTGTTGAGGGAGCAAAACAATAGACAATTTAATTTCCTCTTTTCACAAGGGTGGAAACTGAAATGGCACTGCTTTCTTTCTCTATCTAGTAGGCACTTCATAATGATTATGCCTCCCTTTGCCATAAATGCCTATAAACAATACCACATACTAAGTCAATACTTTGGGAGCTATCAGGGGAAAGGCAACTTTTAACAAACAGGCACAGGCAAATTTCTAAAATAGTTTACAAAAGGGTAGCTATGTTAGAAGCCAACAGATCTCTAAACTAATGGATCTTAGGGAGAGATATTTGTCTTTACGACACTTTCCAGTAAGTCCAATGTTCATGAAGAGATGCGATCTGACATGTAGGAAGAATAAAATCTTTTAGCAACTATTACCCAATTTTAGCTTTGAAGACTCATACAGCAAAGCTGCAGTTAAATTGAGTAGTGTTCTTTTCCTACAAATATGTTTAACATTTATCAAGGAACCACAATAGAAAGACAAAATCCCTGATACCTGAGTTCCTCACTAAGACTTTATCATCTTGGTTGTTGCCAAGAAACTTGCTTAGTTCATGTCTACATATTGGATTAGTGTTTTCAAACCAGCATATGTGGGAACATGTATATATGTTACATATATTTCACTGGTACATCATGGCAAATCCTAGTTTCTCTTCTTCCCCTGTGTGAACTTCTGCCTAGGCCAATCCTCTTTCTCATTCTATGTTTCTGACCTGCAACAATCAATCCAATCTTAAGAAGTTAGTTTGGAATTATTTGGGGGTGTAGGTGGTATATGGCTTATCTAAGCCTCTCGTGGTGGCTGGTGCCAATTTTTTAGTAATGTGTGTGGAATTCCCACCCCACAATTTCATTTCCCCTCCAGTTATCAAGTGACAAACTTAGAATCTGATACAGAGTAGTGGTAGCAGAATTTAGACTATAAAGGACCTTAGAGAACATTTAGTCCAACCCCCTCATTTTACAACTGAGGAAACTGAGGTCTAGAGAGGTTCAGTGACTTGCCGAAGGTCACACAGTGAGTTAGTGGCAGAGTCAGCACTAGAACCCAGGTCTCCTGCTTTCCGGTCCAGGGCTCTTATGTCATAAGCCTTTGGTGGTGAACTCCCAGCTGGACTGGAACCAGTAGCCTCCAAGTAAGCAGCTGAGGCAGATAACCTAAAAGTAAGAAGAAATGGCTGTGCAGAGACTTGGTGGCAAATGTTTTTGTCTGCTTCCTACTCTATAGTTCAAAAGTTATCCCTAGGAACAAGCCATGTGGCTGGGAGAGCCTATCCATCTCTAAACAGACTTCACCCACTGACACTCTGAGTTATGAAGCTTCTAAGTGTTAGAAGTTTCCCTCTCATAAATTCAACAAGGCATTAAAACAAACAAGCAAACAGTCAGGCAAAGATATTTCTGTGCTCACATTATGATTCTACAATACGTTTGAATGTCTATTGACTCTTTAAAGCTAACATTTTAAAAGATAATGGCAAACTGGAGCAGGTTATCTTGAAGGAAAAAAAAACCACAGTCTCACTGTTTCTATTTAATGAATTACTGTTGTGCTCTGATGGTAGGTGCATTTTCCCTCTGATCACTCATGGCTTTTATGGGCTTCTGGAGCACTGTGGCATTAATTTTATGTCTCTTAAAAAAAAAACCCACACAACTTTGTTAAGTGATAGCTCTTCTTGAAGGCTTTGTCTAGAACTTCAGTGTAATTTGGAAGCAGTTTCCTTTGAGAGATGTGATGATTCCAAAGAGACATCCCATGATAAAGATATGGTAGGAATAGTTTTCCCATCCCAAACTTTTAGCAACTAGACAATGAGAAACTTTACACATGACCCCAAGGCTTAAAATACAGGTTATTTTGACCCTCAGATTTTATAAAATAGACCTCCAAGTTCAAAGCTGAAAAAAGCACAATGTCTGTAGATCTCACATTACAAAATTCAAATGTTTGACTTTCTGAGAGTTCAACTTTAAAGTGAACAAACTCAAGAATTCCATTTTGAAATCATAACCAGCTCAAAATAAAAATCTCTTAAAAATCAACTTAGTGTGTGTTTGTTTCTGTTGTTTTAACAAAAGCATTCAAATAGGAGGAGATGATTTCTCATTTTTGGTTGACTGGCATCTATCCCTGGATATTTATTCACCAAATTGCTAACGAGCTAGAGCATTGGAAATAACTTTTTCATTTAGGGACTTTATCAACTTTTAAAGAGTGGGAGTAATGGTTTTTAAATAAATCCGGAAGCAACTGTAACAAAGTCAGAGCGTTTGCATTTTCCCAGACATGTTGCTATACAGCAAGCTTAACTGAATCTTTTACATTATGCTATAAACATTGAGAAGTCTGACTACTCTTGGCTGTCGTCAGATAGACAACTGATGGTAGATGGTCATTTTGTCTCCAATGACTGACACCTGCAGGCAGCATTTAGTGAGACAAGTCCCAAATCTGAAATCAAAAAGGACATAACCAGGAAACTACTTTAATCTGATGCTTAAAACTCAATTTGCTATAAATTTTTGTACATTAAAAATACTACCCTCCCCTCCACCTAACTCACTTGTTAGTACAGAAGATATGAGATAGTCCTAAATGTATTTTAGGTCTTTTTTTCCTGGTGTTCTATTAGAAGTTTATGAAAAATAAGCCTGCTTCATGGCTTTCAAAGACAAACTAGTCTTGGGAAGTTAGACAAAAGAATGGTTGCTTACAAAAGTGGATGCTTTTCTATCTTTCCTTACCAGTTTTCTTTTCTTCTTTTCATGCATTCATGATACCCAATAAGAACTTAAAAATAGAACTTCCTTATGCCTTCCTACTTTTCTGAAGTTGAAAACTTGAAAATGAAGCAATTGACTACAGGGAGTGGCTACAAGAGCATTCTGTGGAAGAACTCAGATGTGCAGTCAGGAGAGCAAGGTACATCCTACTGGCTGGGCAATCCTTGCCAAGTCATTTAACTTTCCTGGATCTATTTATAAAGTGCGGAAATTGTGGCTGTCAGGCATTCTGGACTCCATGGAGAAAGAAATCCTGGTGTACTTCCTAGCATAGTGCCTAAACAACAGATGCTTAAATACTTTTAGCGATTTCCACACAAATTCAAGATCCTTTGTAGGTATAAGGGATCTCGTGAAACTTTCATGAAGAATAAATAGATGAGTGCTTAGTGTCACAAGTGAAAGCATCTAAAAATCTAGGGGAAGTCAATATTAATCTTGGAAAATAAGTAAAATGCTTGCTTCCCCTTTGAAGTTCTCTTAATTCATAACAGTGTTGGAGAGATAATGATCTTTTTCTCAGTTAAAGGAATATAATTTAGTTTACTGCCTGATGTAACTTATCTGCTCTGTAGATAAGTGTATGTGTGAGTTGGGAGGGAAGAGGAGATTAAGAGTTTTAGCCCAAAGTAGTACACAAATACTGCTGCCACATGATCTGCTTCTAGGTACTATTCCCATTACTCCACAATCATAGTTAAACTCTTGATTGTTTTTTCTATATTCCTTTGCTCTATCTTCTCACCACCAAGTCTCTTCTGAACCAATATAACCGAACTTCAGCTATTACCAGTCAAGTGGACTATCAGTCCAAGTGGGAGCTTTACTCTCATTTTGCAGGACTCATTTTTAACACTGGTGACTCTCTGCTTCTGTTTCTATAATACATGCTTTTCTGGCTTATCTCACATTCATTCATTCAAAATTCAACACTTCTTTATGTACCCACTCATAAGTTCAGGACACACCTATTTTGTTTGTTCTTTTCTCTCTCTTGAATACCGACTTCTTCAAACCATTAACTCTAAACATCATTTTACTCTCCTCATTTTGTGAGGAGCTCATCTGTTCAGTGGTTTCAATGAACATTACAATGAGAACAGTTCTAAGATGTTATCATCACTCCCTACTTCTCCAGCACTGATCTTGTACCTTCTTTCACATGAACATCTAAGTTTGAGTATCTCTAAAACTAAGTTCAAATTTTATTTCTGCTTTGCTACCATCATCGACAGACCTGAGTGCAATGCTTCAAACTTGAGAGCCACTTTACACTTCTTGCTCTCCTTCACCTTCCACATTAAGGGTTGACAATTATACTACCAATTCGTCTAGATCACATTTTAGATCAATTCCACTCTTCCATTTTCAAAGCCATAATCTAACTACTTCGTCATTGCCCAGGACATTCCGGCCTGCCTTCATTTCCCCGCTCCCCTTCCTTCCATCTCTATTCACACCCAAAAGCAGAACAAAAATCACTCTCTCTGCAGTTTCATATTTATTACTATTCTCCTTCTCAGAAGCTCACAGTAGATCTTAACTGCTGTTCTAATCAACATAAAAACCCTGGGCTTTGAGGCCTTCTATCAAGTTATAACCAACCCAATAATCAGTTACTGCCTGACTTGTGCTCATCATTTCAGATGAGCAAACTTCCTCTTCCCCTTTACCTTCCTTACTCATCAACACTTATCTCATTCGACGACACCTTCCCAGACAAAACAGATCTAAGTCTACGAACTAAATCAATTGTTTCTTTACTAAAAATCTACTATGCATCCAGCATACTTAAGGCTGTATTAACGGCAGCTGCCTTTAAGGGCAGTATTTCATTATGCTGCAAAAAACTTAAACACCCTGAATTTGTCGTTTTAAATGGACCTTATGTTGTTTGTTAATAGGCATTTAAAAATAATTTTGGAGGATTCTGCTATAATTGTTCTGCCAAAGTTTTGCTTAAACAAAACAATATGATATTCTACCACTATGGAAAAGTTTGAGAACAACTAATGTAGGGGATACCAATGAAGGACAGTCCTTGCCCTCAATAAATTTACTAACAGATAAGGCATTTTGAGTTCTCTTGGTAAAGCTAGTGACAAGTTCCTGGTCTAGATGTCCTGTTAAACTGTGTTACTGAGGATGCTCTTTACACTCTGGAGGTGCTACTGCTTTGTATTAAAATAGCCTGGTGCTAGTTAAAAATAAAACTTTAGGTTTCCCTGTGCACCTAAACAATGGTGACCACACCCCAGAAAAGGTTAACCTTTAGAATACATTTATGCATAAAAAATGTGTGCACACCTGGATAGCCTCCTGAGGCCCAACATCTCATTGTCATGAGTGTTCCTGGGAAAGCAGAAACAAACATTTTACATGTGGAAAGAAACAAAATAAGCAAACATCAGAAAGACATATATAAACTAAATGTGGCTAAGAAAAAGGCAAGGGGCTCTTTGTCCCCAAAGGTTAAAGATAAAAGGGGTATTTGGAAACCCTTCAACATCGAAGATCAAGTTTTATCACTGGTGTTCTGGGGAAGGAGAGGAGGAGCTTCACTGTCACAAAGGGCAGAGAAGATCACATGCAACTGCACTTGTACTCTGGCATTAAGAAGGCAGTAAGGCAGACATAGAAGCACACACTACAGTTAATCCTCAGCTATGGCAGCACTTAGTTTATCAAGCTCTGTGAATACATTCATGAATTACTATAGCAAAGTTTGACATTAGCATGGTTAAGTGAGTGTGGAGGCACACCTGCCAAAGTAATCAAGCTCCTAAAGCAGCTTGTTATGCTTCTCTTTTCCTGGAATACTCCCCCTGCCCCCCCCCCCCAAGGATTAGCCTGTCTCAAATATTTAATTCACCTCACATTAATTCAAGTTGCATTTCACCTCTGAATTTCTAAGCTATAGCTTTTACTGCTCCAGCATATAATCTATATTTGTTCTGTTTTCTTATTTATGTTTGTCCATTTATTGGATGCATCATTTCCTGAGGACCCTAGATAGTGACAAAAACTTTCTTCAGAGCTAGAATCATTATCCCTAAAGCACACTATTCAATTTTCTTTTACACATGGCTTAATGGCAAAGAAGTTTATTTAATTTGTTGGAATGAATGAATACTGTAAGCTTCAAGCCAATAACACCTGTAGTTTATGTGGCTCTGTCCTGGGTTGGGCTGGCTTTGGAAGTTTTTAAAGACCTCTCTTTTCCTTTAGTATTGGTAATAAACAGCATCATTATTTATGCCTTCGTTACTTTCTCTGCCTGAGAAGTATTTATCTTTGTTTGTTGCGTTAGCAAACACAGGTAGTGATGTAGTACAAACTGGACTCACAGACATTCTTGGTTTGATGTTTCTGATCTTGTTTCACATTTTCTATCCTTCCTCCTTATATAAGCAATTAAGAACTTACAAGTTTGAACTTCATAGGCCAGAAGTGGTGATTATCATTTCAAGATGAACTGACTTATTTAGCTATGGAAGTCTATCAAAAGAAATGTTATTTTCAAAGCAAAAGTTTTTTTCCCCAAATGTTAGTATGAGGGAACTGATTGAGCAGGTTCTCATTTTTAAACAGACTAGATTTGATCTTATGTCCTTCATTAAAGAAGCATATGTAGAAAATCATGTAAGCAACACCAATTTACTCCTTTCAATTCACTCTATTGGGCTTCACGATCAACCACATTTTCTTCTATACATTTGGCTTAATCTCTTATGAATTATCCCACAAACTGCAGGGCCTGCTGTGTGGAAGAGCCTAAGCTGGTGGAGGATGAAGAGAAAAAGCATTTCACACCACTGAAATCAATCTGAGAAGCCCCAAAGAAATGCTCTAAGATAACAGAGCTGGGGGGATGGTGAGGTAGGGATAGACCTGTTCGAAGTTTTACAGCCAATAAACACCTTTTCCAGAAACCTCCTCAAAGGAAGAAAGGCAGGCCAAGAAAAGTCAAGGCTGAGGTTATGAAGAAAGGCATGGATTTTCTGTCTTAATGATTTCATGAATTGCATGAAGACATAATTTAGTATTCTGTGATTTGACATCTTAAAAATAAGATCAGAATAATAAGGAAAAATAAAAACTTATTTTACTGAAAACAGTCCAGATGTTCTTAACTAATTTTAGTTAGCATTAAATTCCTAAGGTCTTTGTAGGGACAGGATTTAAAATCTAGAAAGAACTACTTTTGATTCTTCTTGGCTTCCTAAAACATTAATTTTTTTGCAAATATTTAAAGGAAAGATATAAATATTTTGTCACTTTAGCACAGCCTAGGAGCCAGTAGAGTAGTGCTTAAGAAAGTAATAGTAATGTCCGATTTAAAACTGATATTCTGATATGACAAGCTCTCAAAGAATCTAAGTGGATAATTATACAATTCGTAATCAATATCATATTTTCCTTCCTTAAGCGAAAAGACAAGCTAAACAAGTGAAGGGAAAAGAGTCTAAGAGAAAAGTACCTTTTCCTTTTGGCACTACCAGTATCAGAAGTAGCTGAAGAGATCATGCTGTCGCCGTCTTCAATGTCGTCTCTTCTAGCAAGCTCCTTCTTCTTTGCCTGAAAGAGAGCAAATCCCTGGAGTCAGGCTCACTCTACTAAATGCTCCTGGAATACATGAATAATAAAGAGCTGCAGAGATCAGATTCACACCGAAAGATACAACTACAACTCAGATGCATGAATATTAAAGCATCATTAAAAATTTTCAGTAACCACAAATTAACGAAAGTCTGCCAGACAAAAAAGTGGGTCAAAAAAAAGACCTAGATATTTAAGGAATCAATTCTAGCCAACAGCATTGAAGACTATAAAATACCCGAACTAGCCTCTTAAAACTTTTAACAAATGAGACCTAAGATGCCAGTGCTTTCTTCCTCTGGTGGCCATATTAAGTGGTACTCTGTTCATGCAACTTTAAAAAATTCTATGAGTGCCTTTTATTTCTGAGGGGCAGTCTAGCTGAAAACAATGGAAGTTTGGAGAGACAGCTGAAAGAAGATCTACTTTTCAAGCAACACATGAATTTTTAAAGCTCTTCTGCCAAACAGAGCAGAAGACCTAACCTAGCAGGCTGACAGAACATAAAAATAGTACTTAACAGCAAATAATAAGTTCATAAAATCTGTGGGGGCCTTTGCAACTACCCTGTTGTCCATATAAAATTCTTTCATTCACTAAACATTTACTGAGTGCCCACTAAGTGTACAGCATTGAGATAGGTGTTGAAAAACATAATAAAACATGGTTCCTGCCCTCAAGGAACTTATAGTTCCAAAAGGGAGAAATAAGATATGGGCAGAAAGTGATAGGGTAAAAAAACTATTCTTCGGGTGGGCCTGGTATCAGAAGTCATGGGACCCTTGCAGTTGGAGACTGCAGGACCCTGACAACAGAAACCACATCTTCTCTAAGTTTCACATAGCTTCACTGTAGACACTTAATATGTTTTTGTGTTGTTTTCTATTGTAATTATTATGGTATGAAAATTCAGATTAAGGAGTGCTCTCTTTTAGCTGGGAAGGCTTCATGGAGGAGGTAAAATTTGAACTGGTTCTTCAAGTATGGAGAAGATTTCAAGAAGTGGGAAATACATTCTAAGGTATAAAGACAGACACTAAAGTGTACAATATACTGGGCGAATAACAAATGGTCTGATTTGGCTGAAACATAAGATATTTTTAGGGAAGCAGTATGAGATAAAATAGGAAAGTTAAATTGGAATTTTTTAGGGGCCAGAAATGCCAAATGGACTATATTTGGTAGGCCTGAGGTGGTCTTTGTCTATTAATTCTCCAAGATTCTCCCAGGAGTCAAGGCCCTATGGAAAAAACAAAACTGTGAAGTATGAAAAGTTTGTTTTTTGTGTTCCCAATCTTCCTTTTTATTCCAATGGTTATATCCCATCCTTCCTCTCTAGGTATCAGTGCTGTCATGTTCTCTCTACTCTCCTGCTAAGACAATCTTAAGGAAATGATCTGATAAATGAATTTACAACATGAGATAAATGTTTAATAGGGTTTTAGTATTTTAAAAGGGATAGATATTAACAACAAGATAAGAGCATTAAGTCAAAGCATGAAGCTTTAAAGGTGGAAGATTTCAGGTACCAGTGAACCAGCAAGAGGACTTTCTAAATATCAACATGTAGAATATCAACAAGTGTCTGGCACCCACTTGTATGCATGGCCCTGTCTGCTGTATCAGTGATCCTTGAGACTGTACTGCTGACTATGCGAAGATGGTCAACAGGATTTGTGTGTAAGATGAATAGTCAAATAACGTGGAGTTTCCTGTAATTCACATCTCCAAGAAAAGAAAGGAGGCACATCTTTGAGAAATTATTTCCATGGAATATGACACAAACTCACCCGAATACCATTATAACTTACTTACCTGCATAACTTGTTGCATTTTTAGAACTCGTTTGTAGATGGCTGAATTGGGAACATTATAACGTTTGGCATTTTCAAACATTAAATTTAGATCACACTCCAAATGATCTAAAGTTTCATATTCTTGGTTCTTTAGCTTGGTTCTGTGAAAGAGAGACATATGACTTCAATGGCCTCATGGAGGCCAGCTACTGTGAAACATTCTTTGTGAAAATCTAACACAAATTCTTAACAGAAGGAGTCTGAGATCTGGAATCAGAAGAATAAAATTTAAATTCCAGTTCTGTTGTTATTTACTATCTGTCTCGTTGGGCAAATCACTTACACTCTCCAGACCTACTTCTATAGTTGTACGATGAAGATGGTGGCCAAGATGAGCTCCAAGTTTACTTTTAGCTCTATTACCAAAGTACACTAAGTATATTCTCAATCTCTGACCTGGTCCCTCCAGCCCCGACATTGGGGCTGTGCTTTCTTGACTGATGAGAGCCTATGACATCCAGCTGGCTGCCTCCTCTCTCCACCCCTTTCTCTGGGAACAATGAGATCAAATCAACATTACCATTCCTGGAAAGTACAGGTCACCAGCTGCCCTATGAGTTCACTCACCATACTGGTGACTTCCCAGATAAAAATACCCCTCCCTGGCCCCTGCTCCCCTATCTCTGTTCCCCTGTTAGAATCCAAAGAGCAAGGACCCTCTTGCTTTTTGTATTTGTGTCTCCTGGGATATAAGAAGTACCTGGTAAACACTAAATGATTTTTCATTCATTCATGATATTTTGGGGATAATACCGACTAGAAAACTGGAAATGATCTAGAGGCAAAACTACCTACTTCCCTTTCTGGTGAGTGACACCGTTTTTTGAAGAACAGAACTGATTTAAGAGAGTTTTGAACTGTAGTAGCATGTCCAATTATTACACTAATATGGATACTTCCAAGAGGGCATTTCATGTTTCTGTATAAATTAAAGCACATGCAAAGAAAGGCCTTGGAAGTAAATTCCAGGGGTAATGAATTTTCTCTAGATTTCACCAGTACGAAAATGTGCAGGGGTTTTCCTATCTTAGTTATCAAACCCCTCTCCTATTCTTAGGATAAACATCTTTCATTAGTTAAGAAGCTACCGAATAAGTGTTTGTTGGATGAATGAACAGAAGCATGACAATACTCCATCTATTTGTATTTATTACATTTGGAATTCAGACTTCTGTTTCTTTCTTAAATCGCTCCATTAAAAATACCATGAATGGCTCCATGTACATTGTACTATGAAAGGGAGGATGTAGAGGAGAGAAGGATTTGGAATTAGAAGGCCAGTTCTGCCACTTCCCAGCTATGAAAGCTGGACAAATCACTTTTCCTATCTGGACATCAGTTTGTCATCTGCAAATGAAGGGAACTGGACCATGATTTTAAGGTCCTTTATGGCTCTGACATTCTGTGATTCTAAGTACCTTATGATTGTCCTAAAACCACATGGAAAATCTAGTTTAAATTACATATGCATGCGCACATGTGTGTACGTGTGTGTATATACGTACAAAGGCTAGATTTCTAAATTGTCCTGACTGAAACACACATGCGCTAACTTTACTATAATAAGGTAATTAAAGTAGCAAAAAGAATATATTATAGCTATTTCGCAAAGGTGAATGTCAGTCTTCTAACTTGATCATTAGAATAATATTATCTAAGTGGTTCCCCAACTGATAAATGGCCAAAGGATATCAACAAGCAGTTTTCAGAGAAAGAAATCCAAGCTATCAATAGCCATATGAAAAGCTCCAAATCACTAGTAACAGGAGAAATACAAATTAAAGCAATCTGAGGTTCTACCTCACACCCATTGGACTGGCAAACTTGACAAAAAAGGAAAAAAATAAATGCTGGAGGGGTTTAGGAAAACAGGTACATTAAGGCACTTTGGTGCGGCTACCAGAGAGTGATTTAGAACTATGCCCCAAAAGCTTTTAAGCTGTGCATTTACCCAGAAATACCATCACCACCAAAGATATCAAAGAAAGAAGAAAAGAAGCTACTAATCATAGTAGCTCTTTTTGAAGTGGCAAAGAACTGAAAACCAAAGGGGTGCCCATCAACTGGAAAATGGCTAAGCAAATTCTAGTATATAAATGTAATGGTATACTACTGTGCTTTTAAAAATGAGAAGAAGATGGTTTTAGGGAAACCTGGGAAGATCCTATATGAACTGATGCATAGTGAAATTAATAGAATCCAAATAACAATTTATAAAATAACACTATAAAGACAAATTTGAAAAATGTAAAAACTTAGTAACACAATGACCAATCATAATTCCAGAGACATAATGAAATACGGTGCCCACCTCCCCAAAGAGGTGACTGAGCTTAGTGTGAATATAGATCAATTTTTTGGATACTGCCAATACTGGAATTTGTTTAACGTGACCATGCATATTTGTTACAAGATTGTTTTTTTTTCCCCCAAGGGGGAGGGAGGAAAAGGTGGAAGGGTAAGAAAATAGGGTTTTGCTCAGTGAAAAAAAATAAAATTCAAAAGAAGGATAATATTACTTATTCTATAAGTAACTGCAATTAAGTTTGCCATTCAAAAAAAAAAGCTATACAATTTCCATGTGATCTGTAAAACAAATATGAACTTTCAAGGGAGCATATCACATCAAAGAAAAAAATGCATAAATTCAGTCATGAATTATATTTTGCAAATTAGGGTTAAATAATATCTTTGGTGCCTACTCCTACAAATACATAAGAATAAATTTTGCAAAACACCAAGTGCTCTCCACATCAGCAGGGGACAAAGGCACAGAATTTTATGTGTCACACAATTTCAATGACCATCTCATTCAAATCCCTCATTTTACAAATGGAGAAAGTAAGCCTCAGGGAAAAGAAGTTTCTTTTGAGATGAGTTCATATAGCTAGCCAGTAGCAGAGGCAGAACTTGAATCCAGGTAGTCTGACTTTTATCTGAGTGTTCTTTATCCCACAGCTTGCTGCTTTTCAACTATTTATTGTTCAGTCGTTTCGTTCACGTCTGACTTTTTGTGACCCATTTGGGGTATTCTTGGCAGTGACACTGGAGTGGTTTGCTATTCCTTTGCCAGTTTATTTTACAGTTGAGAAAATTGAGACAAAGAGGGTTAAGTGACTTTTCACAGATGAGGAAACAGAGACAAAGAGGGTTAAGTGACTTGCCCAGAGTCACACAGCTAGTACATGTCTGAGGCCAGATTTGAACTCAGGAAGATGAGTCTTCCAGACTTCAGGCCCTGCACTCTATGCACTGTGGTGGCATCTAGCTGTCCATCCTATTTATTAGGTATCCACTAAATTAATGTAAATTATGGGTGAAGGCAGAATGGGAACACCATTAGAGAAGAACTAAACAACTCTATCCCATAAACCTAAAGATGCAGCTGATGGGTTTTCCAATCCCAGGAGGGACACATGTGTGAGGGACATGGCGGGTGCATCACTGCTTAACTTGGCCCATGCCCACTATAACATGTGAGGAGGCATTCTGGCACTGGATGGGAGGTTGAACTGAATCACCCTAAAGGTCCCTGGTAATTCTGAGATTCTGTCATTTACCATATTTCTCTCCTCTCAACTTTTCCCCACCACTCCAACCTTGACCTGGCACATTTAAATCTTATACATGTATCAAAGAAATACAGTATAATATACAAGTATAATCAATATAGTTTATAGTATAATCAATCAATAATATAATATATAATCAATATAGTATAATAATGTAAGTATAATCAATATACTTAGCCCCTTTAAAAAAAAACTCAAGCTCTAAACTACCCCGAAACAAGAGCAGTCACAATCTGTATCAAGAAGAAATTTTTCTGACACAGTGTATCTCTATAATTGTGGTGTAGAAAGCCCTTTACTTAAGAGTCAAGAAGACACGGGTTCAAATTCAGTCTCTGATATGTACTAGTTGTGTGACTCTGGACAAGTCACCTTAACTTTCTCTGTTTCCTCAACTGTAAAATAAGAGAGTTGGACTTGATGGCCTTGAAGTCCTCTTTCAGCTCTAAATCTGGGGATCCTCTGACCTCCAGTCACTTAGCAGATACTGTGCTAGGCACTGGGGATACAAATACAAAGAATGAAGCAAACCAAGTTAGTTTCTTTACCCAGAGGGTACAATGCAAAAACCACCAGCTGCAGAGTCAGAAGATCTGAGTTTATATCCAGCTTCTGACACTCACTTCCTATGTGTCCCTCCCTTTACAAACCTCCTGCTCCAACCCTTCAGGTGGGCCTCCAGTTTCCTCATCCATAAAAGGGGGTTGGGCTGTACAGCCTCTGGGGTCACTTCCACTTCTGAGGCCATGATTCTAAGATACTGATCCCCACAACTGCTAGTGGCCTCCATCCCAAACTTTTACTTGACTGCTTTCTATTTCTTTTATTTATATTTACTACGTATGCATTAGAATGTAAGATCCCTATGACTGTGGATTGTTTCATTCTTTGCATCTGTATGTCCAGGACCAAGCATAAGGGCTGATACATAGAAGGTGCTTAATAGATGTTTGTTGATCATCTGCAGAATTGGGATAACAAAACCTGGGGAAGCTACCTCACAGAGTTGTGAAGTTCACATGAAATAATGAAAAAAACTTCGCAAATTTTAAAGCAGTTATTAAATCTGCAAAAGTTTTCTAGGTGAGGCAGTGACAAGTAATCATGGCTAAACAGTTAAATTTGTGTTATTTCAAATTAGAACATTTGAATAAAAAGGGCTACAGAAGATCAGTCCTCCTTGTGAAAGACTAAGAGAGACACTTAAAAGGCTATTTCTCTCAAGGTCTACCTGCTAGGAAGTAAGATGGGGTGGTTTAGGGGTTTCTCGGGCACTTCTCTCATGAACAGTAGGTAGCCTGTATTTTCACTTCATTTTAAGACGGTGCCAAGTACACTGATCATATACTATTTCTGCATAGCATCTCAAAGCTTTCAGAGAAAACATCCTAAGTACTGAAATGCTAAGGAAAAGATAAGTTACAAAGAAAAAAATCTTGAAAAATCATGCTATCTAATTCTGATTTTTAGAATCCGAGTATTTGAAAAGTTGTTGCATTAATAATTCCCAGAAGGCTGGACATTTGTCCTAGTAGGTTCGTGTGAAGTTTTTAGCCCTTTTGATTTGTTTTATGAAAGCCACTCTATTTAACTCTGACGGACACTGCAAGATCTGACTCTCCCAAGTGACAAAGTCCAAAACAGACTTTGATGAGGATGAAATTAAGGCAGTATTTTACTTGGACATTGCATCTTTTCCACTGCTTTGAATGTTTTTACATATATGTTCCTTAGGAATTCTGATTTGCCAAATACTCAATAAGCTTGTACCTTAAACCTAAGTGAAAAATGGAAGCTAAACAGAAACTGTTTCTCAAATTTGGTTTTGGGAAATGCAGCTATTGTTGTTTGTCCTTCATTTTTGAAGAAAAGCATGACATCAGGAAGGTGATGCCATGTCTTGCAAACAAACTGGATTTAAGTGAGGGAGGACTGTGCAAAGTCACCAGCCTCATGAACTCGGGACCTCAGTTTGACTGAGGCAATGCCCATTCAGTGATTTAAGGCTAGGTAAGAAATGAGGCAAATAGGTAAAGCTGAGTTAATTTCTAAAAATGGTTTATACATATATAGTCTAATGTGTAGAGTACAGAATGAACATAGATAAATAGTCATAATAAGGAATTAACGATCCAAGAAGGAAAATCGGTCTTGCGGTTTGGTGAGTTCCAAGACAAATGACAATTACATTCAATTGTTCATTTTTCAAAGTCTGCCTCCTGACCAATTAAATACTCAGAAATAATCTTTACTTGTACTACAATGAATTGATAACTGCGCTGAGAATGCCATCAATCATTTAACAGACTGCATTTCTCATATGGAAAAGAGGAAAGATATTTCACATAAACCCTGAGAAACTTCCAAATACCTTCAACCCAAACATCTTTAATATTTTGTAACTCCTTCCAGGAAAGAAGACATATACAATGCACTCACTTGGAAATAACTAAAGAAATACCCAGATAAAGACTTGTGCTCTTACCTTATCTGCTGCAGGGAAATGGGCATTTTGATTTGCTGATAATAATCAGGGTATTTTTTCTTCGAAGGCAAATGGAAAAATGGTTCTGCTATTAGCTGTCCTTGGTTATTCCGACAGCTCCTAACAGTATCATACAGCTGATAAAGGGGATTGGAAACATCCATAAAGGAAGTAATACTCTCTGCTTCTGACTCCCCTTCTTCATAACGAGCTGCTAAAAAGACAAAAAAGAGAGTTTTTGAGGATTTTTTTGGAAAATGAAATTTTTAAAAATCCCTTAAAAGTACTTTGTTAACCTGCATAACCAAGGCATGTATTCTTAAAGAGTAATTGATTTCAAAAACTAGCTTCTCACTGCAATTATTGATAACCCCAGGAATGCTTAAGAGTGTGGGTAATAAAGTCACTTACACTGTTTCCCAAAGGATCGATGCTCAAGGTCATGAACACTAGGAATATCGATGATCGAACCATACCCCACTAAGTCTGTTTTGCCCATTCATTTGATGTCCTTGGACTGCTGTACTTTGGGTTCATGCCTGCTTTTTATAGTTTGTCTCCTTGATGTCACTTTTTATTGGTGCCAGTGCACCTGAGGAGTCTTCTTTTTCTAATATGCTTTTTTAGTCTATAGGCTAGGAAAGCAAATAACCAAGTTTGTTAGAATTGTTTCACAATGGGGCTATGAGCGAGGGGCAGATGGGCTCTTTTATGAATAAACTACGTCTGATATAATGCACAAATCTTGTGCTAGTCTCTACTATGGCAACCTTTTCCTCTTTTGGCTTTTTTTGGCTGACTCTCAGGTTCTCCCTTATCTTTAATCTCTCTCTAGTTACAGTCACAAGTTTATTCCCTGATGCTAACAGACATGCCCCCAAACTCCCAGACCCTATTTCCTAGAGGTATTCCCCCTAAAGATTTCTAGAAAAAGCTGCCTATACTTGTCTTGACTTCTTCTCCTCTCACTCTCTTCTAAATCTTCTGCAATCAGGTTCTTCATTCTACTGAAATCGTTCTCTCCAAATCTTGCTTGCCAATTGTGATGACCTTTCTCAATCTCGCTAACCATGCTGTTATCCTGGATACCCTCTGCTCTCTGGGCTTTCATGACACTTCTTTCTATTGGTTCTTCTCCTATTTGACCACTCCTTTTCAGTCTTCTTTGCTGGCTTATCATCAATACCCTATTTCCTAACTATGGTTCTACCCCAAGGTGCTGTCCTAGGCCCTTTCTTCCTCTTTCATCTCTATAAAGAAGAATCTCAGATCACTATATCCAGCTTTCATCTTTCTCTTGAACTCTAGTCATTATCACCTACTACTTATGGGATACTACAAACTGAACATCCCATAGGCACCTCAAATTCAACACATCCAAGACATTATTTATTTTGCTCCTGGCTCCCCAACCTTTCCCTCTTCTAAACTTCCCTATTTCTCTCAACAGGGTGGCCATTATTTCAGTTGGCCAGGTTTGCATACTTGGTGTCGCCTTCAACTCCACTCTTACTTATCTCCTCTGTTCAGCTGCCAAGTCTTCTCCTTTCTATCTTCACAACATCTCTCATACTCGTCTTCTCTCCAATCACACAACTGAACTAGGGTGGCAGTGGTATGAGTAGAGAGAAGGAGATGGATGTGAGGTGAGAGCTCATCACCTCTTACCTGGACTATTAAAATAGCCTCAACACAATCTCCTGGCCTCTAGTTTTTCTCCAGTGCATTCCATCCTCCATGGAGCAGCCAAAGTCATTTTCTTAAGTACAGGTCATGATGTCAGCTACTCAATAAACTCCTATTACCCCTAGGATCAAATACAGATTTTTATGTTTGGCATTCAAAGCTTGACACAACCTGCCACTAACCTACTTGAGAGGCACAATATTGTAGTGGATGACAAAGTGTAGTCAACTAATGAGCATTTATTAAGTTTCTACTGCAAGCCAAACACTGGACCAGACCAGGAAGATTCTAAGACAGAAGTAAAGCAGTTCTACCCTTAATTATCTGGCGAGGGGTGAAGTGTCTACATATGTAGGTAGATACAAAATAGCCATAAGATAAATGGGGTGGGGGAGGCTGAAGGCACTAACAGTTGGAGGGAATCAGGAAAGGCTTGAGGTAGGTGTTGCCACTTGAGCTGACCCTAGAAGGAAGAGAGATTCTGAAAAGTGGGGGTAAAGATGGAGGACATTCCAGACAGGAGGGACAGTCAATGTAAAGGCACAGAGACAGGATGGGGAGTAACTTGTATGAGGAGCAGTAGGAAGGAGGGTCTGAATGGACCATGTTATACTGTGAAAGGGAGTGTGTAGAGTTTGAAAGGTAAAAATCACTAACATTTATACAAGCACTTTAAGGTTTGCAAAGTACCTTCCACACACCATCTCATTTGAACCCCACAACAACCGTGTGATGTAGATGCTGTCATTATCCCCATTTTACAGATGAAGAAACAACAGTCCAAGGACACTAAACACACGGGCAAAACAGACTGTGATCACTGATGTTCACATTGTTTACAACCTTAAGCATCAGTGTTTTGGAAAACAGTGTAAGTGACTTATGAGAAAACCAGAGCCAAGAGAGGTTAAATGACTTGGGTTATGTAACAGGGTCATACAGGTAATAAATAACTGAGGTAGCATTTTAACCCATTTTAAATGAGTAATTTCCATGCAAAAGACTAAGAATTATATGGTTATCTCTTTTTTTAAGTTTTAGTTATTTTTTTTTAGTCTCCTAGATTCACTTCATCTAGGAAAGGTAGTTTAGAAATCCAAAATTGGAGGGCTGGATAGTAAGTAGAAATTTTCTTGTTTTAGATTGTGAGCTCCTTGAGGGCAGGGCCCGACTGTCTTTTGCCTCTGGATATTCACTGCTTAGCACACTATGTGCCACAGCCTGGCACGTAATAGGCACTCTGAATAGTGTTGGATGGTTTACTATACACTCTTAACAGAGGGGTCTCATTGCTTACCAACAACTACTATTTCTTCGGCTTTGGAATTTACAAGCAAAAAGCTAAGATTAAGAAACATGTACGCAATATGCCAGTAGAACAGGAGATGAAGAAGGAAGAAGAAACACCATTAATAATGATAATATACAAAACGCCTAAAAGAAGGCTAACTTATGTTTTTAACTAGACTGCATCAACATCTCAATCATAAAGAAAGAATTATATCAATCGGGTTTATTTGGTAAAATGTTACTAACCACAATGGGGTCCAAATGAAAGCCTAACAAATATAAATCATAGATCAGTTTTCAGAAGGCTATTTTATTAAAATAAGAGAGAAGTTTCCAACATATATGTCACTAACTCACATGTGTCACTTCGGCAACATCTCCATTTTCTGTCAGCACTGGGAGTTGACAGGCCAAAACTAAGAAATTTTACCAGATTTCTACATACAAACATAGTCTGCTTTCCTTTACTAGTGTATCTCTGAAAGGTTCATAGGTATATTTTCCTACATAGGTTAATCAGAGGATAGGAGAAGGCCATCTAGTAGAAATAATAGGAACTCTTGATTTAAAAGTGTACTGTTGAAGACATTGATGCAAATAAACTTGAAATTCTCAGATAATGAGGGCTAGGTAGTATTAACGTATATCACTCATGGAAGCCAGAAGCACAATTTTTATTATATATAGCATGCTTTTATGTGTTTCTCTCCCACATACACACGCATGTATTATAATTGGATATGTTGTGTAAATAAGAGAATAAAGTCAAAGAAACCTGATAAGCTACTAAGTATGCAAGAAAAAAATGCAACAATTAATTTTCAGTATCCATGCTAATAGGTGTTAGAGGAGAAGCCATAATGTTGGTTTTGAATAGAGTATAATACTCTGTAAATCTGAAATTCCAGCAAAACTACAAGACAGTATTTTAAAGGCCTGATTCAGAAGTTAGAAGCTGTCTAAGTCATCTATTCCACTTTGTTGCTGCTCCTCAACCGATCTTAAGAATGAATTGTATCACCTCTCAAACTAATACAAAACACCATTTTACAGTGGAGTGGGCCCTTCTTTCTCTGAACTTGCCGATTCACATCTTTCCTAGGTAAGGTTATAATTATTTTGGCCTAATTTTTTTTTTTAGCAGTTGGAAGATAGAACAAAAGATCTTGTTTCCATCAGAAGATATACTTAAGCTCAGCAAGTGACAATATCAATAGCTATGTCCAAAGATCCTGGCAAATGTTTCTAATTTCTGTAACCCACTCTCAAATAATCCAGTTACCTGAATGGTAGCAGTAATTAATGGTTTATAGCTCCCCAAAAGGGGGGCACTAGTTAGAAGATCCTGCCAATCAATAAGTCAAGTAGCATTTATTGAGTGCCTACTATGTGCCCAGCACTTTACAAAGGCATAAAATAGGGAGATGTATGACCACTAGAGTGTTTGTCATCATCATGAATGATGACCAGCAGAGTCCAAATGAAAGAGAGATTGTCTACGAATGCTGAAGTCCTCTAAATGTTCCTGTTTGTGGATGACCTTATTCTAGAAGCATCGAGCCCCATAACAGGGCAGTCTCCTAAATGAGATCCATAATAACTCAAACGAGTTTGGACTAAAAATCCATGTAGGAAGAGCAAAATGAATAAAGAATGCCTATTGTTTGGACTGGATAGAAAACCTGAGGCTGGCTCTCATGCATCAGTACAGATACCTTGGACAAATGCTACTAATGAGCTGAGTCTGAAACTGAACAGGAGGAGGAGAGTGGGCTAGATTGCATGGCACAGTTCTTTTAATACTCCCAAATTTATTCCTAAAAAAAAGGCCAACTTTCTTAATAACAATATTTTTCCAGTAATGTAATATTGTTCTAGGCAATGAAATATTATAGTTTCCAAAGAGATGAGGCTGAGGATCACTCAAAGGTTAACGGAGAGATGCATGGTAATTGTGAGCAGTCTGCAACATATTATAAATAAGGAACTCTGCCAGAGAAAAAGTGTCAAGGATGCAATTAGAGAAATGTATAAGCAGAAAAAGCAATGGACTGGTCAGAGAGTGAGAGTGAAGGCTAACTGACAGGTGGATTTTGTGAGGTATAATGTCAAGAAGAGGAGAAGACAGAATACTGAATGAAGTGCCTAGGAAAGCTTTACAGGAGTAGGTGGACAAGAGCTGCACCGGATGGGCAACCATGGAAGGGCTGTGGTCTCTTTCACTGGATGGAGTGTCTGCATTGATGGGACCAAAGATTCTTTAGTGATGGGGACTACGAAGTGGAAGAGTGAAATGGGATGCAATTTGGGAAATCTGTTCAGGTATGACTTAAATTTTTTAGAATAGAATTAACAGGTATACTAGATGATTCGTTTGTTAGTGGTCTCTCTTTCTCGAATCACAGGGTAGGATTCGGAGCTTTAAGAGCCCTTAAAGAGAGATCACCTAGTCCAACCCATTCATTTACAGATTAGGGGTCCAGGGAGGTAAAGTCACATATGTGCCAAATAGCAAAGCCAAGATCTGACCCTAAGTTCTTTGTCAGCAAATACCCATCTCTGTACAACAGACAAATGCTGAATCTCTCACATCCCTTGGGTGGGTCCTCTAAAGAGGACTGAAGTTTGAGTCCTGGCTCTGCAACTCATGAGATTATGACTTTGGGCAAGCCCAAAGCAAGAGATGTTTTCTTGTAGGTAACATGAGCAGGTTCAACTAGATGATCTCTAAGGTCCCCAAAGCTTTAAATCATATGATCCTTCTGCACTTGCCAGATTGTAGAAGTATTTATATGCATGTATATATGCATGACTATAAGCTTCTTAAGGACCAGAACTAGATCCCGTGTCACCTTTATATTCCGAGCACCTAGGACACCATCTTAAGGAAATCACAGGATCACGGAGAGAGAACAGGAAGGGACCACAGAGAACACTAAGTCCCAAACTCTTGTTTTACAGATGAGGCACCTGAAGCCCAAACACAGAATGACTTGCCTACAATCACCTTAGGAGTATGTGACAGGCAGAATGTGAATCCAGACTGTTGGACGCCAAACTCAGCAAGCTGTTTGATTCTAAATTTCAATGTCTGTTGAACTGAATTACAAATACAAATATCAAGGGTACAAATTTTAAAAATCTAAAACTCAATTTTAAAAGTAAAACTGTCAGACGATGAGATACACCCACACAGCTGTTCTGTTTAGAAGTTGTTTACTTTAACACTGAACCCACAATATTAATTTTTATTCCTTTGGTTGGGTTAAAGAATACTAGCAATTTAAGGTATTATGCTGATTCCAGGCAACAACACATTAGATTTGTAGCTAAGCTATACTACAATTCAGCAGTCAAGAGAAAATGATGTGACATTGAAAATACAACTAAACTATTGGAGATTCTAATATGATGTGAATTTCTCTATATGAGATTCTGATCGCTTCTGAGATTTATCCAATTAGCCACCATACTTTGTAAATTAGGATGTATGTTAGGGGAATTTTTTCTGTCTTTATCCAGCAACAAGTCTCAAACCAAAGTAAAATACAAACTTTTGCTACTTTCACCAATCACAGCAGTTACTTAAAGTTTAGTCAAAGAGTCTATTTCTAAAACTATAGAAACTCTTAACAAAGTCATAAGCACACAAAAAAACCTATAAAGCACTTAAAGCAAATTGGGACAATTTCACTCATTCAGCAAGATTTCCTACAGAAAGGTTAGAATTGTTCAGGATTCGGTTCCTACCAGCTAAAGCAGCATCCTCATCACTTTCTGAGCCATACTGGAGTGCCATAGTTATTGCTGATAAACGACCCCCTTGGACTGCTCTTTTATTACTGCAAATAAAAATGAAAAATAAGGACAGCAGAAAAAGTTAGGGTAATTAGCTACTTTTTTCAAAAAAGATATCACTCAAAAATATATATACAAATGTGCATACATACATGCATCCATAAATACACACATACGCCCACATATGTAGAAATTCCTCTGCCTAACCACCACTTGCACTTATCTTTATATTTTTTAACATTCACCATCTAAGAATGTGGGGAAGCAAAGTGGCACAGTGGAGAGAGTGCTGGGCCTAGAGTCCGGAAGTCATCTTCCTGAATTCAAATCTGGCCTCAGACACTTACTAGCTGTGTGACCCTGGGCAAGTCACTTAACCCTGTTTTTGTCTCAGCTCCTCATCTGTAAAATGAGCTGGAGAAGGAAATGGCAAAACTACTCCAGTATCTTTGCCAAGAAAAGCCCAATGGGATTATGAAGAGTTGGACACGACTGAAAAAGAACAAAATGTAAGAACTGCGGTCAAAACTGAGACAGTAGACAATTTTTTAGTATGACATTACTCTGATTAGGTAGCGGTAAGACAAATCACTACAATACAGAAAATAAAAGGTCTGGGGGAATCTACAGTAGATAATACAAACTTGCCACCTGACTCCCTCCTGGTACAGGATGGCAATACTTCTAATTTTCAGAACAAAAAGAACCTGGCTACAAGTATATGGTAATTCCTCACTGAGGAAAATGACGTGCCATTCTTCTAGCATCTTATTCACTCAAATACGCACATTATTTTACAATTTGTCTCCTTTAAACAAATTATATTTTGGGAGTTTATATTCTGTTATATCTCTGTTGGTTACTGGCTAGCATTAATAACTACTCTCAATGGCTTCTGCTTAGAATATTTTTTCCTGTTAATCATTAGGTTTTTGCTTGTTTTTCTAATTCAAAATATAAGATAAACATTTCTAAGAGGTATCATGGTGTGATGGATAAAGGCAGGAAGGCTTGGGTTTAAGTCCTTTCACAGACACATAGTGACTCTGGGCAAGTCACTTAATAGCTCAGTGCTTAAGGCAACTCTCTAAGACTACACGTAGAGAACAGCTGCAGATCTGCATTGTGTTTCCTCACTGGGAATTTTTCACACTAATGAAATAACAGGTCTAGATCAAAAGTAAAAAAACCCTCCAAAACAGAGCAAATTGATTAATGCTTGAGAAAAAAACCAAAAAGACATTTATCAGTGTTGAGTCATGCTCATCCAGAGAATATATATTGATAACAAGAAACGCGACACAGTCTTTCTCTTCTTTTAAGATACAATTCCAGTATGGGTCTTAACACATAAATCTTTAAGGTCTTCATGAAACATATTCCCTCTTCATATCCTTAGGCATGTAAAAAACATGCTTTAAAAAGCTCATAGTTGGTTTGCATGAAGTATTTCCTGATCTCCCCAAATCCTAGGACCTTGTCTCCCAAACTAACTGATACTGAATACTTTGCAACGTTTTTATTCGTTAACTATATTTATGCTGTATAAATTTCTATATATACTTGTTTTCCCCCATTAAAATGTAAGCTTTTGGTGAGTAGGGATTGTTTCTTTCTTTCTTTTTTTGTACTTATATTCTCACAGGAACATAGCAGGTGCTTAATACTTATTGATTCATTAAAAAAAATTCAATTAGTGATGTATTAGGAAGCAAAGGCTTTGAAATAGATAATCTTCTGTTCATCTTATTAAGCTTATAAACAATATACTATTTAAAAAGCTTATACTTTGTCATTTTCACAAACAGCAATTCTTTTGACTGAAATGAGGGTATCACAGAAATATCCTTATCTACGAGTTAAAGGACTACAAGAAATAAAAGAAAATTATGAAGTATATAATACATTTTTTTTCCCCAGAGATATCTGTATTACACAGCAGTAACTTGCTGCTAATTGAAAGCAAACAGATTTCAGCTTTGTAATATCAACGAAGGACAGTTTGGTGGCACAATGGATAGAGTGCCAGGGCTGGAGCCAGGAAAACTCATCTTTTTGAGTTCAAATCTGGCCTCAGAAACTTACTAGCTGTATGACCCTGGACAAACCGCTTAACCCTCTTTGTCTCAGTTTCCTCATCTGTAAAATGAGCCTGGAGAAAGAAATGGCAAACCTCTCCAATATCTTTGCCAAGAAAACCCCAAATGGGGTTAGAACAACAACATCAATGAAGGAAAGTAATTAAAAGCCTTAAGGCCCTTTATCATAAAAATCTTAAACTAAAAGTCCAAATTGGGGGTCTTCTAATAATGATACCTCAATGCTTTCTGGGAAGTCAATATTTTAAACCATGGAAGGATTAATGATATTTTTTATACTTACATAGTACTATCTACTTTTAAAAAGTCTTTTTCATTGATGCCTTTGCTTTTACATAGCATTCTTTTTTGAATATATTTCTACCCCTCTCCCACCAGTTAACGTTCCCTTGTAACCAAGATTAAACAAATGAAAAACAAAAAAGAGCACAGCAAGCCAAACTAACATACTGATAATGTTTGACAATATATGCAACATTCGACACACCTGATAGCCAACCTCTACAGTGAAAACGAGGGAGGTGTAATTTCTTGATGTTTCAACGGAGCCAAGGTTGGTCACAGTTACAGCATGCAATTTCTTTGTTGTTGTTATTTCTATTTAGGGCTACATACTTTTCAAAGAAATTCTATATGTATTCTCAAAAAGTTCTCGTGGCAGTAATGATTCTACTTCAAATTAGTATCAGGCAAAGCTATTGAGATTTTGCAACCAATGTGCAATGCTCGATTATTTCTCTTACCGATAATATTTGCTGGTAGGATTTCTCTCTTCACTAAGGCTGCCCTTACCCTGTGAAGAACCTGTCAGCTTGGCTGCAGCCAAATTGGATGGAGTCCTGTTCAGAAATGAGACAACTGAGAGGCCCAAGTCCCAACTGATACAATAAAGAAATCATGACACTCAGCAAACAAGAAGTCAGAAAACAGTGACAAGAAGTCATGATGGGCAGATAAGAAACCCAGAACTTAGAGCTAGAAAGGCCCTTAGAGACCATCTATCTCAACTTTCTTATTTTATAGATGAAGGAACAGACTGAGCTGTCTAAGCTTACCAAACTAGTGAACAGCTGAGTCAGGACTAAGTCTTTCTACCTTTCCGCAGTACCTACCTAGACTTGGGTTAACAGAAATGGGTTAATAATGTGGTGGCAATCGTTTTTTTTTTTTTTTTTGCTAGTATCTTTTTTTTTCCCCAAGAGATTGTAAAGAGATGGTGATCGATATATAGAGCCATGGGAGGTGTCACTGGAAAGATACTGAGTGTCAGTGGTAGAACTCTCATTTAAATTACAATAATGTCTCTGCAGAAGAAGGGACTGTGGGTAAGTTATATGGAACTCCATCCAAATCCCATGATTAATTTTATAATTATGAAATGAAATGTGAATGCTGTTTTTTTTTAAGAAAAAAACTGTATTAATCTTCCTGAAAGGTAAATATACCAGATTATAAAAACCTAAGACTCATTTAGACCCCATGTTCTGAGGAAAACTTTTTACCCACCTTATTCGAAGGCTTGACTTGGCCATTTCAACATGTTCAATTTCTGCTTTTTTCAAGTGAAATATTTTTTTAATTGAATTTGCATCCTGTTAAAATAAAAATTATTTGGTTTAGTAAGTAAATAAAATTTTTATAAGGTAAAACAAAGTCTCATTCCTTCTTCTACAGCACACACTACATGAAGAAAAGTCTTCCGAGCCACATTCAAACTAATGCTCCTCACTGTTTTTACAAGGCCACCTGATCCCCCTGCAAGCCTTCACGAAACTGTCACTGATTCAGTGGAGCTACACAGGACCTTCCTGGATCCGTCACAGAAAGTATGGCTAAATAAAAGTATATTAAATAAAAACAAAGTAAAGCACTGATGATAAATGGAATGAAATGGAAAAATGGAATGAAAAGGTAAGATAATATAATAACCAATACTTGTTTACCTTAGACTAAAAGTGGAAGGGTATGGACCTTTTCAGTTTGGAGGTTATACATGTCAGCAGAAAAGTTTCTTGGGTAAATACAGAGGCTCAGACCAACTGTATGCTATTAGCTTCAATATCTAAAATCCAAACTAACAACTCATTCTAGGAATGAAATATTTTCTCTTGTCTTTAAATTATGAAAATTAAAGCCAACTTCTTCATTCAAGGCAGTGGTCACTACTAAAACATGATGTTGTATAATAGCTTTAAGGCATACAAAGCACTTTACAAATATTATCTCAATTTATCCCCACACAACAACCCTGGAAGATAGGTACTACTATTATTCCCATTTCACGTTTTACAGATGAGGAAACTGAGGCAGGCCAAGTGACTTGGTCAGGGTCACACAGCTAGTATGTAAGGCTGGGTCTGAACTCAGGTATTCCTGATTGCAGGTCTACACTATCAAATATGGTTTCTGAATCAGATGTTTTTGTTTTTCTTTGTCACAAGGGAAGGTATGGTTTGGAGAGAGGTAGGTGGGAAATGATTATAACATAAAGTCAAACGCATCAACAAAACTCTTTTCTTAAAAGAATAAGAGCATAATTTTCTATTAGCTATATCAGCAAGTAATTCTAAAAATAAAACTATAAAAATGCCTTAATAAAGACATCATAGGACTAAAGAAAAGAAGCTCATAGCTCTAACTTGATTTAACTTTGGAGATTTCTTTTCATGTCTTTAAAAATTATTGTCATCTGCTTTCCAACAAGAACTGCAGGTGTTAGGATCAGCATCTTCAAGACTGGAGGCTTCACCAAAAATTTCTCTAAGTCATCTTGCTATGCTTTGCTGATAGGCATGTTTGCCAATTCCAAATGAACTTTCATTAATTTGGAATGAATCTATAAAGGTCTCAAAGAGCTTTAAGGACTTGCCCATGGTCACCTTCCTATGATCATAGCCAAAATAAGTACCTACATCTCTCTTGATCCTAAATTCAATGCTTCCTCCCCTCCCCCAGAGTTTGCTACTTTTACTAACTTCAAACCAAGGAGATAAGACAACTCACATTAAAAGTATGCTATATGAACTATTTAACACATTTACAACTTACTTAATAACACGAAAGTCAGAAAGTGGCAAAAAAGACCCCCCAAAACCCTAACGCCCTATTAGAAACTAACCTTGAATACTTGAGACCCAGGTTCGTTGTAGGTTTTGGCATTTTTAGCTAGGAGATCTATATCCTTTGCCATTGCATGGATACTTTTATAACTCCCATTCTATGAAAATAACAAAACAGGCAATAAATGTTAGAGAAAGTTATTAAGAATTTTAAAATCGATTAAGTTATCTATATATTTTAAAACTTCAGTGGAGGCCCAAACCTTTAAAAAAAAAGATTCAAATAACTAACATATGCAATCATTTAATCTTATCTTATTATTATGGGCAATGAAGCGAGTTTTTAATCATTTAAAGCAAAACATGATTCAGTTTTCAGACAATATGAAGCAATATGCAGATTGGCTGTTTTTTCAAAAAAGGCAGGAAATAGGAAAAGGAGAGGATACGCATAAGCAAAGGCAGAAATGGACAGGGTTTTTTTCTGGAGACAAAAGAGACTAAGGTGTTAAAGAGGTATGACTATGCTAAAAGAAAACCCAAAGAGACTGGCATGGTTCTCATAGCTCCTCTACATCTTAGTCAGTGGGTTTCATGAGTAGCTAGGCTAAAAAACTGGATCACCTGGGTATCAAATTTCTCATAGGGCGCCATGCCAAACTTAACTGGCTAGGTCTTGGACAAGAGATACCTACTTTATCTTCATGAGTGTACTTGAAATTTTCCCAGTGCCTCACCATGAGTATGTGCTTCATTGACAAAGTCTTTGGGAACACAGGGTCATCTCTGTGCCATGACGAGGCACTTGAGAAGGGCTACTGTGGATGTCACTGTCATAATAACAATATTAAAAGTTTACACCTGTGCAGCACTTTATGACTTACAAAACGCTTTCCATACTCATCTCTTTTAATCCTCATAACCACTTTTTTGTGGTGGGTAGTAAAAATTTTTTTATCTCCAATTTACAGAGCAGGTATCGAGTCTCAAAGAGGTTCAATGATTCCCTAAGTTCATGAGCAAAGCTGAGACCTAAACCCAGGTCTCCTGCTTTCAAATCCACTGCTCTTTCCATCACACCAGGTTGTCATTCTCGATTCTTGAAGAGCAGAGTGACATGGTGGAAGGTGTATTTTACAAAGATCAGCCAAGTAGTATGTAGGATGGATTGTAAAGAATTTGGAGCTAGAGAAATATACGATAATTCAGGTGTAAGGTGAAGAGAGTCTGGATCAATATGGCAATAGAAACAGCAAATCTAAGAAATGTCTGGAAGGATGAACCATCAGTTTGATGACAGAATGGATATATGACTCAAAGAGATACAGGTCTAGGAATAACTTGTGAGAAATCAAATTTGATGCTTCAAGGTATAAGCCAATTTTATAGGGTCACGAAAAAACATCCTTCTCTTAGGAATGTAAGAAATCCAGGATGATTAGAGAAAGAGAAAGGGCATTCTTCTCAAAATCAGGCACTGGCTGTTGATGACATAGTAAATAGGCCAGTATTTTAAAATACTGTGCAAATTTCTGTGCTCCCAAATAAGTCATAACCAATTGATTTTATTATCAAATATTAGCCAACTACATAGAAATAATAGAAATGAATTTTCCAAGTCATAAATGACTGTGATTTGTTTTATTTTTGGTCAAAGAGCGGCATTTATTCTGTCAATGAGAAAGTCCTATTTTCTGGAGAAGTAGAGTAGATACTATCCTCCTCAAAAACTGTAATAAGGTAACATTGCCCTCATTTGTTTACATTACATAAGCCACATACTACAGAAACATTTCCTTCTAAATATATTTTTAAGAAGTGATTCTGCATTCTAAGCCCTTCCCTCAACCTCTCCACAAGTCCCTGGGCAGATGTATTTGGAATTATACTACATACGGTATGTAAACCTCTTCATACCTGTATCTTCTGAGCAATAGTCTTAAGATCAATGGGCTCCTTAATTATTGCATAATAGTCAGGATATTGCTGGAAAATAAAATACACATATTAAGCTTCAAGTAGTCATTTAAAGAAAGTATTATTCCACAAGGCCAAATGAGCATTTGTTTCTACAAGATGTTGAAGAGCAAAGATCCAGAAGACACCCCAGCATTCTATCTGAAGCTATAAAGCAGGCCTGCACAACCTGTGGCTTGTGGATTGTAAGTGGCCTGTGGGCATGCCAAAGGATTTTGGGCTGCCCACAAAAACTGCAGAGAATGTTTTCTTCTATGTTTTTCGCAGACTGCCCAAAATCTCTTGGCATGGCACAAGAGGCTCATGGGCTGCAGCTTGTGCAGGCCTGTGATAAAGCTTTTGGATTTTAATATACTATATAAAATATCCATCACACAACACTGTACAAATGAGGAATTCAGAGATCCTCATGAGAGTAGTATAATACTTTTTATCCCAAATTCAGAGTCATACAACTTAAAAATATAAGAACACAAATCATCCATGCAAGAAGATAAATGGGGGAAATTCTAGAAAAGCTGTTTACACAACATTCTTTTACTGCTGTACTTACTGTGAGTAAAATGGATTTTTTAAAAATTTGAAACCTCTAAGGTTTTTAGGAAAGGTGAGAAAGGCTTTCTGTTAGTTTTATGCTAAATTAAGTGTTTTTGATGAAAAGAAGATAATAATATGTAAGGTGAACCCAGTTACAGCTTTTATGGTCATTACTGCTCTAATAACAGATGATGAGGTCTATTTAAAACATATAAAAAGTATCAACCTTAAGAGTCAGGAAGATTTGGATTCAAATCCTGCCTCTGACACACACACTAGCTGTGTGACTGTGGGTAAGTCAAGAATTTCTCAGTGCTCAAGCCAACTCTAAGACTAAGGTTGAGAGAAGTTGCAGAGCTGTAGCAGCAGAGGGAGTTTCTAAGTCAGGAATTCCTGACACTGATGAAATCACCTATTTGGACCAAAAGGCAAAAAGGAAGACTAAATCATAAAACAGAGTTTCAGGCCATGAGCCCCATGGACAAGACCCAGAGGTGATATCTCTGACTCAGAGCTCCCACTGAACCATCTTGGGACTCTTCAGACTTCTAGCAGAGGCTGGAGATGCGATGGAAAGAGCACTGAACTGGTTGGCCTACCTATGCTCCAGGCCCACAGGCAACACTAACCAAAGAGATAAAGCCTATTTTACCAGGCTGAGCCTGTTTCCTCATTTTAAAATGAAAAGACTGCCCTCAGTGACTATTAAGGTCCTTCTAAAACTCTATGATAATCTTCTCTCGCAGGTCTTTGTGTCTGTCTTATCTTCTTTACTAGAAGCAGAGCCCTGGGAGCACATACTGTCTTATGGGGATCCCTGGGAGTGCTTCTCACAGCATTGTGCTCAACAAATATTTGACAAATGTTGACTATCAGTAGAGCTAACTGTTTGATTCCCAGAACAGAGAGGTTTTTGGTTTATTTTAAAACACTACCTTCTATGGGTCAAAGGCACTAAAAAAGACAATAAAAATAAAGCCATAGAAATGAATGTCTATTTCTATCCTTTTCAATGGTTTATTTTCTTTCTAATCCCTTAATGTGGGTGTTCTCCTAGGGTCCCCCTGAGCCCTCTTTCCCTCTCTACACTCTCCCTTGATGAGTTTATTCTCATGGCTTTACCTACCACATCTATCCAGATGAATTCCAATCTGTATCTGCCATAAACACCTCAAACTCAACATGTCAAAAACAGGCCACTTTAACTTTCTAGCTAAACCTGCTTCAAATTTCACTTTCCTTTGTTTGGAGTTCAAAGTCCTTTATAATCCGACCCCCTCCTGCCTTTTCAGGCCTCTTACACCTTATTCCTCCTCCCTCACAAAGGACACTGGGCTCTGCCCTTATTCAAACAAGGAGCCCCATCTCCTGTATCTGGGTGTTTTCACCAGCTGTATGCAATGCTCTTCTAGCTTATTTACGTCTCCTGGCTTCCCTTAATTTCTTTAAGTCCCAGCCAAAATCCTACCTCCTATAAGAGCCTAGTGTCCCCTCACTTCACCCATATATTATCTCGTTTATCCTGTAAATATCTTGTTTGTAAATAGTCATTTGCATGTTGTCCCCCTCATTAGACTAGGGGCTCCTTGAGGGCAGAAACTGTTTTTTTGCCTTTCTGTCTGTAGTACTTGGCATGTGGTAAGCATTTAGTAAACAATTATTGACTCTTTCTGTGGTAGCTCCATTCACTTGGCCTGTGGGCATACCAAAGGATTTTCCCATCTATGTTATCCTAGGCTCATCTCCTCTCTTACATCTTAATGGGTAACCAGGTCCTGCCAACTCTAACTTTTGAATTCCTTCCTTCCTCTCTATTTCCATTGGTTCCATCCTAGTACAGAGGCCTCATTACCACCTGCCTGGACAATAACAATAGCTTCCTAAAAGGTTTTTTCCATCTCCGCTCTTTCCACTTTTCAATTCATTAGACCACTGATTAATCCTTCTCATGTACAAATTTGGTCATGCCATTCGTCTACTCAAAAATTTCCCATGGCTGCCGCCTAACCTCTGCCTGACATCTAAAGTCCCACAACTTCACCTCCTAGCCCCACCTTTCCAGTCTGATATTGTTCTTCCCTGGCCGAGTCTATGTTCCAGGGAAACAGCACGTCTTTCTGGCCAATCCCTTCTGTTCCCCCTCCCCCCCAATATACTCTGTGCTTGCCCCTTCTTTTAGGCTATCCCCTGTCCTTGCAAAGCCCTTCACCCACTGGAGTTTTGTCCCTCCTTTGATATTCCTCTAGTGCTAATGATAAACTGAAGTTCCACAAAAATCCCAAAAGTCACAAAATTAACAGAGTTTAGGGATAGAAAAAAATGTAAAGGAAGGAGGTTTAGCAGTAACAGATGTTAAACTATATTGTAAGACAATACTTATCAAAATTGTCTGGCTAAGAAATGGATAAGAAATAGAAAGGTGGATCAGTGGAACAGAGTAGACACACAATACATAGTAGCAAATGAGTAGCAAAAAAAGTAGCAAAGTTCCTATAAAGGAACTTTGTGTTTGACAAACACAAAGTGTTAAGCTTTTGGACTAAGAATTCATTATTTGGTAAAAACTGCTGGGAAACCTGGAAAGCTATATGGGCACAGCCCAGTATCTTACATAATTTACCAAGATAAGGTCAAAATGGATACATGACCTAGATATAAAGGGAGGCATCACAAGAATATTAGAAGAACATGGAATATATTACCTATTAGACTTAGCGGACAGAAGAACAATTTAGGAATAAACAAGAGATGGAGAGCATTGTGAGGTACAAAATTGCTAATTTCAATTACATTAAATTAAAAAGGTTTTGTGCAAATAAAACTAATGTAGCCAAGATCAGAAGGAAAGCAGAAAATTGGGAAAAAATTTTTATGGACAATTTCTCAGATAAAGGTCTCATATCTCAAATATATAAAGAACTCTGTCAAATTTACATGGATAGTGGTCATTCTCCAATTGTAAATGGTCAAAGGATATGAACAGGCCATTTTTCAATGAAGAAATCAAAACTAGTCACATGAAAAAATGCTCTACATCATTACTGATTAGAGAAATGAAAATTAAAACAACTTTGAGATATTATTTTATACTTATCAGATTGGCTAAAATGATAGGAGAAAGCAACAAAAGTTGAAGGAGATATGGAAAAATTGGGACACTAAGTCACTGTTGGGTGGAACTGTGAACTGATTCAACAATTTTGGAGAGCAATCTGGAATTGTGCTCATGGGAAATGGCTGAACAAGTTGTGGTAAACGATTGTGACAGAATGCTACTATGCTATAAGAAATGATGAGCTGGTGGATTTTATGAAGAGTGAAATGAGCAGAAACAAGAGAAAGTTATACACAATAACAGTGATGTTGTTCTAAGAACTTTGAACAACTAAGTAATTTTGAGTATTACAAATATTCAAATCAACTACGAAGGACCTATGAAGGAAAATGCTATCCACCTTCAGAGAAAGAACTGATAAACGGAAGTACGTATAGTATGGTTTTACATATATACACATATATAAGTGTATATACACATATATACGTGTGTGTGTATATATACACACATATATATATTTGTGTATAATGGTACACTTCTCTAGGGCAGAATAAGGAGGGAGGGAGGAAAAAAAAGTGCATAGCAGAGAACAAAAGAAAATTTAGAAGGAAGCCAGAAAAGCAGAGTACCTTTAAAAATGATGTGTAGTACTCATGTCATAGTTAAAAAAAAAAAAGTGAACAGTGTCAAATGGTAATTCATGGCTTTACACTGAATCTTCTTTTTATGTTGTGCTGTGTACATGGAAATTTTTTTTTGTCTTTATGTATTTAACTTCAAAATGAACAGAAAATTAAAAAAAAAAACAAAAAACTAGAGCTTAGGTTTCCTTCTCAATCACATGAAAGAGAAACAAAAACGGAGATTATATGCACTTTTTACCATCTTGGTTGATTCAATTAAATGAACAAATGTCTTATTGAGTGCCTCCTACGTTATAATCCCATGGAAGAGGAGACCACAACATCAGCCTTCCCTAAATCCAGGCTCTGGTATGATCATGGTCCTTGTACATGTTCCTCTTACAGCTCCTTAGCCCTGGCTCTAACCTACTCCCAAATGTCCCTAACTTCCTAGTCAAGACCTCGAGCAAGCTGCTTTGGCCTCTGTATAATACCAACCAAGGTAAAGGAACAAACAAGAGGGGAAAAAAAAGCGGGCAAAAGGTTTTGGACTAGATGATCTCTAAGGCTTTTCAGGCTCTGAATCCTGTGAGCCATTGTCTCCTCCAATCTTGAGCCTTTCTTCAGGACTAGAGAACAAGGAATTGCTTTCTCTGTCCTTGTCACCTTTTAGTTTTCTCTAATGCTTCCTTCTATTTTCATTAAAAATATAGCAACAATAAAAGGAAAACAATAACCAAAAATTCTCCACATGCTTAAATCTTCTTGCTTCCTTTCCAGTATTGGGAAAATAGGCAGAGCCCCCTTTCCTTTATTATTCCTTCCTTATGAATGCTGATGTCACATATACTTTTGTAGCTCTCAGATATAGTCAGTCCTCTTGAAGTGAGCTCACTTCACAGGTGTGGAGTTTTAAGGGCACCATATTTCTAAATCATGCTCCAGATACTTGAAAAGTGTCCATCTTGTTCAGAAAGCACCTCCTTACTCAGAAAGGTCTTTTCTGATGCTGCTTCTTTCTCACTTACCTGGTGATGGGAAAAAATAAATGTGATGAACTAGCTTCTCTCTTACCCTGTCTTCAAGGTTTGAAAGCTTTCCACTTTCTTATTTCAAAAAGGGCTAGGATTTTTACATTTTTGTATCAACAAACTTACAAAGTCAAATGTCTTCAGTTTCAACTCACCACTTTTGAAGGAAGTTTCTGAAAAAGCTCACTTATGAGACGTCCTGATGGGTTTGTAGCTATGGCTATGGCTTCAAGAAGCTGCTCAAGGATCTCTTTCAGGTAACTTGGAGAAGACTGGCAAAGACAATAAAAATGAAAGTGACTTTGTGAGTGTTGAGAAATCTAAAATAAATTCTGAGTAATCTGTAGTTACTAAACATAAGTCTAATTCATGGAGCATTTTACAATACAGAATATAAAAATTTTTATGCACGTTTAGAGAATACGTTGCAGATGCAATGTTATACTCACATTCTACCAGGTAGAACCTTATTAAAACACTATCTTTTTAAAAAATTAATTAATTTATTTTTAGTTTTCATCATTCATTTCCAAAAGACTTTGAGTTCCAAATTTTCTCCCCATCTCTCCCCTACCCCCCACCCCAAGATGGCATGCATTCTGATTACCCCTTCCCCCAGTCTGCCCTTCTTTCTATTAAACGAAACTATCCTGTAACCAAAATCTTTTATTGCTTTAGTAAATAAGCCCTCTCCCTCATATTTAAAATAGATTTACCTTATATTGAATTCTGTTCCAAGGTAAACTGAGTTATGATAAGATAGTAATGTCAGAAAAAAGGAAATGCATACTCTGAAGGAATGAAAGCCTAAAAGAAATAAACCTTTATGACAATCTGTTGCTTTTCTATCTATTGTTTATTATCCAAAGATAGTTGGAGTCATGAATGCTATGAAGAATTAACTTCCAAATCTACTCTCAAAGCTGGCATTAGGACCTCCTACTTTTCTTCTTATGTCTTGGCATTTTGATTGTTACCCGCATTTACCACAAGTCAGTATATATGTGAAGGCTAACTACCAGTTTGTCAGTAAATAAACATTTAATATATGTTCCAGGCCCTGTGCTACACGCTGGGGACACAAAAAAGACAAAAGACAGTCCCTGCCCCGAAGGAGCTCACAACCTAATAGGAGAAACAAGCAACCAAATACGTACAAACAAGCTCTCACTTTCTTTCTCTCTAAACAGATCTATTTCACACACACACACACTAGAATTCAGATGGGTTGGGAAAGCCTTCATGCAGAAGGTAATCATAATGGCTAACGTTTATAGAGGACCAGGCTCTGTGCTAAGCACTTTTTAACTATTATTTCACTTGATCCTTATAACAATCCTGGGAGGTAAGTGCTATTATTACCCCCATTTTACAGATGAGAGAGCAGAGGAAAAGAGAGGTTAAGTGACTTGCCCAGGGTCACACAGCTACTGAACTTCTGAGGCTGGATTTGAGCTCAGATCCTCCTGACTCTAGGCCTGGTGCTCTGTGCATTATGACGCCACCTAGCAGCAGCTATGTTATGATGATTTTACTTTTGGTGAACTACCAAACTCTAGCTAATGCAGCTGATGAAAGGATACTGGCAAATTTATACATTATACTACCGTGTAGCCTTCTACTCCCAAAGCTGACTTGCTATGTAAAAGCTTCTAACTTAATTGAGCCTCTTAGCACAGGAAAGCATATATATGCCTTAACACAATCCAACTTGCTCCTGTGCACTGAAGTCCTCTTAGATTTACCTCAACCGTTTCTGTCTCTACCCTATTTAAATAAAAAAACAACTTCCTGTGTACCATTTTACCCTGAATGTATAGATCATTTCTTTCCACCTCCTCAATCTAGCTTGAATAAAAGTATGAGTAGAGTCTATAATTGGTATGTTCAGTGAATCTATAACTCCCTACTATGTAGTAGGATATTATTTTCTGTGTATTTGGGGGCAGGCTGCTAGCCTTAAGGAATCTGCTAAATTTTACTGGGGGATGAGACATGTGCACTGATAAGAAAAGACAGGGTAATTTCTGGAGCACTAACAACTAGGAAGACTGATAAAGGCCTGGGCTGATCTGTGAAGGATTCTAAGAGACAGAGGTAAAAGGAGGGTACATCTCAGGTGAGGGCACAGGTGACAATAGACGCTAAGTTGCATTCAGGACAAGGTTAAGTAGCCAGTTTGGCTGGAATGCAGATTGTGTGAAGAAGGGGAATGTAACATGTCTAAGACTGGCAAAGTAAGTGGGAGCCGTAGCATAGCACGGTTTAACTCCTTGGCTGAGGAGCTTATATCTTATCCTAGGGGCAGTGGGAAGTCACTCAAGATTTCTGAGCAGGGTATCTGAAGCCAGTAACTACCTTCTATTCCTGAAATCTTCTCCTCTCTGGGTTTTTATAACACTGCTCCTTCCTACTTGTTTGACTGCTTCTTTTCACTCTGCTGGATTTTCATCTGTATCAGAACCAACAAATCAGAACCAACAGTCCCCTTAGGCTGTGTCCTGGGCTCTCGATCCTTTCTCTCTATTTCACTTGGTTGGGATGTATGACCTGTTCAGGAGGACCTCTGGCGTGAGGGTTTGCCAAGCCCCTTTTAGGGCTGCTCATCCACCTTTGGTTTCCACCTGATTGACTCAACTCTCACTTGTTGCTCCAAGAAGCTGTAGCATGCCCAGAGGCCACACCCATGTAAACTGTCTCGGCAGACAGGCTAAACCAGGCTGAGGGTAACCGACAGGCCTCAAACCCAGCAGTGAGTCAGGGGGATGTGAAGAACTTCCCCAGTGGAATGGGTAGATAAGAACAATTCGTTCCAATAGCCACGAAGGCAGTTATAGCAAGTGCTACAGAGAGCTTAGAGCTCAATCAGACATCTAAGACGCCAAGGTCTTCCACTGCATCCTGGACCAAAGCCAGTCATCTTGACTTCTGTCCTGCCACTGGACATTAATTCACGCACAAGTCAAGACATTAACTGTGGTGTCTTCGAAAACAAAGGACAAGTACCTCACCTGGTAATCTCATCAGCTTGCACAGATTCAATTATTATCTCTACACAGACAATTGTCAGGTCTATATATCTAGCCTCAGACTTTCTCCAGAGCTCTGGAGCCTACTGGAATTTTGAACTTAATGACCCATGGACACCTCAAACTCAACAGGTCTAAAAGAGAACTCATTATCTTTCTTTCCAACCACACTCACTTTACACATCCAGTCAGCTGTCAGATCTCGTTGCTTCTACCTCCACATCTCTCACAAACATCACCTCACCTCCATTCACACAGTGACCACCTCTCCCTTGGACTACTGTATTAGCGTCCTATTCAGTCTCCCTAACTCAAGTCTCTCCCCAACACAACATCCATCCTCCCCACAGGTGCTAAGAGATGTCCTGAAGTGTAGGTATGACACTGTTGTCCCTCATTCACACTCCAGTGGCTCTGTTACCTCTAGAATCAAACAGGAGCTCCTGAGGTCCTTTAAGACTCTCACAATCTGGGCCCTTGCTTCCTTTCCTGTCTTCTACATCACTATTCTCTATGTCATCTATAGCCCCACCACACAGGCTTATGAGCAGCTCCTTGCACATGGAGCTTCACCTTCTCTGGCTGCTGCCCCGGGCCAAACATGCTCTGCTCTCCTTTCTTCTCCACCACTCCCCCGGATCTCTAGCTTCCTGTGAGTCTCAGCTAGCTGCCATCTCCTGGAAGAGAATCTCCCAAAGACTAGAGATTTTCTCTCTAAGACTGCTACTCATCTATTCTGAATGGACCTCGCATACGCTTATTTACTTGTAGGTGGTGTTCCACATTAGAGCGCAAGTTTCTTTCCATTCTGACTAGATCCAGCATTCAGGTGAGTGAACTGTTAGATGGGCTGGTCTGTGGGCCCAGAGATAGTCTGCATAACCTTAGCAGTTCTCTGGCTTAGAAGGGACTGCTACTAACATTAAGAGGCAGCACTTTTTCAATTTATTTATTTTAAACTTAAGATACCAAAAAAAGGGGTCGTCTCTCTCTCTCTCTCTATACACTTTAGTACATGAAAAAGGGGATATATACGAAACTGTGAATTTCTATTTCATGCTGCTATATATGTGTACATGGACACATATACATATATATGTACACACACATGCATATATACATGTAACACACCATCAGAACTGTTCTGCTTTAAATATAGAACCTATGCTGGATTACAGGTCGTCTTGGGAGGGAAGGGGAAGGAGAAGGAGGGAAAGAAAATTTGGAACACAAAAACCTGTTGAATAGGATGTTGTAAACAAAAAATAAGAAAATAAATTTATATAAAAAAAAGAAGGCTGTGAAATAGTTAGATTTATTTTGTCTAGATCAGAAGCCATATCACAGCTTGAATTAAAATCATGTATCATTCAAAAAATGATGGTTTTTCAAGGGATGACACCACGGGGATTTCTGCGTAATCTCCTTATCACAATTAATAACAGAGCATGATTGTGGCAGATACTCTAATTTCTGATGAAATTATACATCCATTTTGCAGAATTAGTATGTATATCATGATATACAAAATGTACATGTTATAAAGAATCCACTGGGGGGAAAAACTGTTCTGCTTGCCTGTGCTTTTTTTCTAACTTTACTTCAGTTTTTCCCCTATGCATTTAAGAAAAGGTTTAAATGGCCTTTTTTCTTTTTCATCAGTATTGTCATGGCTCTCCCCTCCCTCCCAACTAAAAAACCGAAAGAAAATAAACCCTTGTAACAAACAAGGACAGTCAATCAAAATGAATCTGTTCAGAGGCCATGTACAAAAATGTATGCCTCCTGCACTGAGTCTATTAGTTTCTGTCAGGAGGTAAGTAACATGTTGTAACCTAGGTTCTCTGGCGATATGGATAGTCACTGCTTTGATTGGTATGCTTACATTTTTCAAAGTGGTTTTCCTTTCAATGCTGTTCTCCTTGTATAAATTGTTCTGTTGCTGCTCACTTCACTCTGTATCTGCTCATACCAAAATTTTCTGCAATTGTCTTTTTATTTCTTATGGTACAATAATATTCCATTTCACTCATATACCACAGTTTGTTCAGCTGGTCCCCAGTTGATGGGCACCCTCTTAGGTTCTAGCTCTCTTTTCCTTTTAATCTCCCCTTTAGGATCAGAAAGTTTTTTGCTTGTAGCTATTCTCTCCCTGGTATTATCCTCCCTTTTGTCCTTTTTCTCTCTTATTCCCACTCGATTCCTTTGAGTTTGATGTGTTTCCACATTATACTATTCGAGAGAGAGGGAGTGTATGTGTGCATGCATGTTCAACTCTGCTTTCTTTCTGATAAAGGTAAGGCTCAACTAACGCCTGCTCCCCTCACTCTTTTTTCCTTATTTGTATACTTGTCTTTTTATGCATCTGAATTATGAGAAAAAAGCTCCCCTACCTTCTTCCTTTCATATTTCCTTTTTTCTTCCCTTAAAACTCCTTACAAAAAAGCCTCCTACCCCCAATGTCTTCTGTTTTTCTTATTTACCTCCTTCAATAATCTTTGAAGACATTAATGACTGTGAAGGGAAACTTCTTTATTTTCTCCTTCTTAGAATGTTAGCAGAACATCATCATATAGTCCCTAGTTGCTCAAATAAAATTACCTATCAAGGTTTCTCTTGACTTGTATTTGCATTTCAAAGTTCCTACTCAGCCCTAATCTTTCTATCGAAAACGCTATAAAGACTTCTATTCCATTAGAAGTTCATTGTTTTGCTTGTAGCATTATATTTAGCTTTTTTGTTATTTTTGGTCATAAGCCTTTATCTTTTGCCTTTTGGAATACTGTAGTCAAAGATCTTATCTCACTTTTGGTAGAATTTGCCGTGTGTTGTGTGATTCTGACCACAGTTCCTTGGTACTTATTTCTGTATGAATTGGAGCATCTTTTCTTTGATGATGGAGTTCTGATTTTGGCTATGACATTCTTGGGACTTTTCCTTTTGGGGTTTCTTTCAGGAGATAATCAATTCTTCCTAACTTCACTTTAACCTCTGGTTCTAAAAGGTTTAAGTAGTGTTCATTTTTGATTTTATAAAATATGATGTCTTGGCTTAAAAAAAAAAAGATACTGGTATTCATGGTGTCTGATAATTCTTAAATTATCTCTCCTTGTTTTGTTTTTTAGGCCAGGTGTTTTTGAGATCAGATTTCTTACATTTTTTTTAATCTTTTAATTTTGCTTTAATACTTTTTGCCATCACATGAGATTACTGAATTCTGCGTGGTCTCATTTAGTTTTCAGTCTGTCTGTTACTTGGGTTGGGTTTATTACTTTCTCTTCTAAGCTATTTATTCTTCTTCCAATTCCTTCCTCCAGAGTTTTGATTTCATTTTTTTATCTTCTGCTTCATTTCTTCTAAGTAATCATGTAGAAAATCCATTTGTCCTTTTAGTTTGTGCATACAGTTCTTAGAGAGTTATTTTCTTCTTCTTTAGGAAGATCTCTAAATTTATATTAATTTTTGACACTGGTCAGTATCTTCTTTAAGTTATTCATTTATCTCTCCAGTTCCAGTTCTAAATTAAAGCTTTGTGCCAGGGCAGGCTGTAACCTCTGCTGCACTTCTGGGGGTGGGGGTGGTTGGCCCTACTTAGTTGCACTCTAGATCACCTGAGTTCCTGCTCCCAGAGCTAGGCTCCTCAGGATCTTTGAGGTTTACATACAGCTTTTAATCTTTAAGTCTTCTCTGTATCTCAGAATACAGTGATAGGGATTGTGGAATCTTGGCGTATCTTGGTCTGAGTCATGACTCCCACTAGACACTGCTGCTCTGTGGACTTCCAAGCACCCTATTCTGGGTTTAAAATTACCCTGAGGTTTTCTCTGGGAGGTTCTCTGCTCCCGATGCCTCCAGACACAGAATCCAGTAGGCTACAGGCGTCTCTGGCCCTCTTTTGATTAAACTGAGAGGCCACTGGCTTGTTTGTGCTTGTGGCCCCCTTTCCTATTACCTGTGAGCTAATGGCTGACTTTCTGTATGGTTCTCATGTGGAAGAAGTTTCTTACTGTAGTTTCTTCTTTCTTGATCATCATTCAATCTAGTAGAAATTTCATGTTTTTGCTGGAGTTAGGTGTGAGGGAGCTGGGCAGTCTGCCTCAGTTTAGGCAGCCACCTCATGTCCAAGGCAAAGCACTTTCTAACGACCTCTTAAAGGGTTATTGTATTGAATAAGCTTACAAATCTTACGTTCAAATAAAAAAGATTTGTCCAACTGCAGAGTAGTGAGGATCAAACACCAAGTAGTAAGCAAACAGTTTTGCAGGGTGCAGAAGTTTCTGAATGGACCAACGACTTAGACTGTGTGCAGTGCAGAGCTGAGTTACTTGAAGCATACGTTTTCCTTCCTCATGTGCCTCCCTAAGACGGACTGGTAAAAGTGTAATTCTGGTTTGGATCATGATATATTTTATTATTTATGCATCTGCTTTAATATATATCTATTTGCCTTCAGTAAATGGTTGTTTTTTTTAACGTAAGGTCCTACAAGATAGGGCCTACTTTTGCTTTTTCTTTATGTCCCAGTGTGCTACACAGGGCATGGCACACATTAATAGATGCCTGCTGGCCAACATTAAGACCTGTGCCTTGGGAACTTTTGCAGCTGGCATGTAAGAGGAAGACGCCAGAAGTAGAGGCTGAATGAGAAGTGTATCCCAGGTATTCTTTGCAACATAGGGCCCGCAAAAAATGTAGACAATGTCAAAGAAAGTTAAAATGTAACGAGTGCTTGGTCTGTACTCTGCTTAACCTGCCTTCCACTAGTCACTATTGTGCCATCATGTAACTTGGCGGGTATGTTGCCACTGTGCACTCTCTCCAGTTTGTCATGTGACCCGCAGCAACCAAACACCATCAGTCTGTCTCAAAACCTATCTGCAGTCTGAAGAAGTCTAGCCTATTTTATTTTGGCCTCTACCTACTGCCAAGTTGTTCAGGTCTGTAGTAGTATGTCAGTTGCAAATGTAAGAGGCATGACATGACTCTTTCCAAGTCAATAAAACGTTCAACACATCACCCCACTTTATTTTCTCCACAAGAATATGTGAGATGCTTCATCAAATATTTTGCTGAAGTCTAGGTAAACCATAACTAGAGCATTCCCTTCTTCTATGTGACTGGTAACCCTTTCCAAAAAAAGGCTGTAAGAATCAAGAGTACTGAACAAACATATCTAGTAAAGAAGACCTCCCAGTCATGAACAGACAGTCTGGCTGAGCAGCCAATGAAGACTTCCTGCCTTTCTGTCGTGTTACTCTCAGCTGACTAGTAAGTGATTTGTCTTTCATCAGAATTTACAGCTGTTCTATAGCTTATTCACACATGAAAGCTGGGTTAAGGCTGTCAATTCACACCTTTGAATATGCCTTCTGATGTAGGGCTAGCTGCACCCCCTCTGGAGAGCATTATCAGGGGTGGTGAACCTGTGGCCTTGAGGCCACATGGGGCCTTCTAGGTCCTTGAGTAAGGCCTTCTGAGTTCAAGTTTTACAGAACAAATCCTTTTATTAAGGAGATTTGTTCTGTGAAGTTTGGATTCAAAGGACTGCACTTGAGGACCTAGAAGGCCCCATGTGGCCTCAAGGCAGTAGGTTCGGGTGTTTCTTTCACACTGGATGGAGATACTAAAAATGTCTCTGGCTAGGTAGCTTCTACTCACCAGTAGATTTGTTGTTGAAATTTCAAAGAAAACACTAGATGCTCATGGTATCACAACAGGAAACGTCCTCCTCAGAACTGCTTTTTTCTTAAGAATCCCACCCATTAATGGTTCAAGCTATTTACTTACTACTTCAGACATTGTCCCTTGATTGTCATGCCCATCCTCCTCCTCATCATCCTCATCTGCATCTCCTTTCTGAACAAATTCATTCCTTGTGCGGAGGTACAAATCCCAGAGTTTACAGGCAGCTTTAAATTCCGGAGAATCTGGCTGTGCACAAGAGAACAAGATACATACACACAAATGACCTTGACAGTTACATTAAACATCTCCCGTGTGCTCTACACAGACCACCATTTTCATATCATATTTCTTAAATAGAGTCTCTGAAGTCAAATCCCTTGATCAAGAAGTGGGCAATGCCTTTTTGTCAAAAATTTATTTTTGTTCTGAGCTTAAATGTAAAAAAACCCATTTCCATACATATATATATATATATGGAATAGAAATGGATTATATTTGAAACTCTGGGTTTCTGTTATGTGAAGCTTGCTTTTCTCTTAAAGTATGTAAGTTCAAACTGTAGCTTTCAAAGCTGTCTTCCTTGTCTGTGTTTTCTTTCTGACCTTTCTTCTGTTCTCTTCTGGGCACTTTTTAAAAAGACATTTCAAAGACCCTTTTAAAATTTTTGTTAGCCCATCCTTGTCTTCTCCCTCTCACCTCCCTCTACTGGGAAAAAAAAAAGAAAATAAAGTCCTTGTAACAGAAAAGCAAAACAAATTCACTGGGCAAGTCTTATTTGTTTAGTGTAAGATAAAAGAGTATTTTATGTGCCAATTTAAATGATAAAAGCTCTTTCCTACTTAAGTTATTCTGGTATCTATTTTTCCAATTTAAAGCAAATGCTGCACATCAAAGTATTTGCCTAAATTTAACACATAAAACATCATTTAAAAAGCATTCTATGCAATATTTATTTAGCAATAAGGATGAAATAATTATACAGAGATTTCTTTATGTGGACAATAAAGCTATATAGTTACCTGACAACTAAAATATTTCAAAAATCTTTAAAAGATCCTTCAGCTCGAATACCTGGATGCGTAAATGCACAGCCTCTTTATAGAGAGGTGGCAATGAAAAATGTTCATTAGGTCTCCTTGGTCCACCTAAGGAACAAGGCAAGATGTGCTGCTATAAAATAAACTCTAAGCTAACATGGATTTTAAAAGTGTTGAACCAAATTATCTAAAAAGTTATAAAAGGCCAAAGTAATTAACGGATGAAAAGGTATCTCAAAGAAAAAGAAAGAAAAAACTGGAAAAACCTAAAGTTAGCTAACAAGGGTAAAAAGAATATATTCTTTAAGAAAACCGGGCGGTAGAAGGAGTGGGTTCACAGAAAATGAAAAATGTGATGTTTCATGAGACAACAAAATGATGGAATAATAAAATGGCTTAGTTTATTTCTTTTAAGATAAAAAGGAATGCATAGGCATAAGTCTCCAAATTGTACTAAATGATGAACAAGGGCAATCTTTTAAAAATGTGTTAACAACAACTTACTAAACCATCTGCGTATTCTTCTCATAAGCTTAAAGTTAGGCCATGGGGTCAAATAAATAAGCAGAATTTTTGCTAACTTCATGGGTCTTTTCCTCTGCTTTCTCTACCCAATATTTTTGTCTGTGGGCCAGTCGTATCTCCCTTTTGGAAGTCTTCCCTTTTTCCTTGGTGGCAGTATTAGTCAACAAAGAAAAAAGGAAATTTCAAAATCTATACAAACCTGAATAAGCTATGCTAGTTTTAGATCCAGTAGGCTTTTCCAAATATAGATCACTTAAACTTCTGAGTCTGAAGTTTGACATGAACAAAAGCCTAGTGGGGGTGTCCCTGTGGCCCCTCTCAAATTAGGAGGGCTGGATCTCTAAGAAGAGGTGCCTCAGGTGCCTGAAAAAAGAATTCTCTATCAGTTAGAAGAATTGGTAGCAAGACTCTGTTATTGTTCTGCCAAGTATTTTGAATTGGTAGCTTGAGGGAATTAAGTCTTAGGGAGTTTTCACAAACTTTATACACAAATGAGACCTTATGAAATACATAGTGGCTCACAGGTTCCCCACCCCGAGCCCTAGATCCACATTATTGTAACTCCTCAACTTCTGAAGGCTGATCTTCTTTTCCACTCAACCTTCTCTGGCCTGGAGTGGCTAAAACCCAAAAGATCAGGCTTGTCAAAGATAAGCCTGATCTCTAAGAGGAAGGAGGCCGGGTGTGCACCTGGCATTAATTTGGGTACATTCTGCTCCATGATGGCATTGCCCTTGTCCTCTTTATTTCCTTTGTACAATACTCAGAAACTAGCCACTCGATATTAGCAATAAAGACTGATCTTTTCCATCCATGATTTGACCAAGAACTTGACTTAAAAATGGCAACTTTAGTTCTCCTTACACACCACAACTTGGGGTTAATTATAAATGTGATAACCAACACTTATAGCTGATTGTACAGGTTATCTCCTAATTTTTAGAGAATCTGATTTACAAAAATCAGAGGTTCTTTGCTTTACCAAAAGACTCACTACAAATTTTCTTTCAATTAGATATGGCCCAAAAGAAAGCAGTGGCACAGTGCAGAAAGGCCAACCTTGGAGCCATCCAGACTAAACGGTTCATGCTAGTATTGGGACCGTCGGGGGAAAAAATTACTTAATGTTTCAGTATCCTTGGTAATTCTTTAATATTAAAAGCTGTAAAGGAGTCAGTGATTTGTATAGGTGGGGAGAGGAAGAGAAAGAAGAAGCCGATCTAGTATCCTCAAACATTTGCTTACAGATCAATTACTTGAGAATAAAAATGTAAAGAAGAGTTTAAAGCCAAGGTGTTCAGTCACTGTCCACAGAAGACCAGTTCAAAATCAATCATCTCAAATTATAATGGAAATCAGTGAGAACATATCATTTGAACAGCACATGACTTATAAAAAACAAAACTATTGCAGATAATGAGGTGCACCTGTATTGTTCTTTAAATCTTTAAATCACAAGTGCAATATGGAACCACAAGATCCACACGGCCAAAAATATTCTTTTATACAAGTAGGACTATTATCTCCCTTAGTGGACAAAATACATTTTGGCTTTCATAAGGAAACATCAATTCAGACTTTCAAAAACTGCTGCTTTCTCACCTTATAATAGGCCTTGGCATTGTTAAAGAGCAGCTGAAAATCAGCAGTCAGCAGGTTAACGTCATCATACTCTTCCATTTTTAGTTTTTGTTGAATTTTCATCAAGTCGATGGGCTGAGAAACCACTTCATAATAATCTGGTTGATTTCTGTCATAATTTAGAAGTGTTACAGAAATTAATCAGGTAAAATCTACAAGTCAAAACATCCTTTGAAACGTTTTCTATGGAAATTGTAAACAGTATTTTAAATAAAAAAATCTATTTCAAATAAAAGACAATAGGAAAGATATCAATTTTCATGTATCACAAATTACTATCAACGTCTTAAAGAACATAACATCCTCTCACACAGCCAGATGAGACTTAAGGGCATGTACGTTAGTCCATCACTCATCTCCCTGTCTAGGAAACTAAGTGGCCAAGTTAACAGTAGCTTTTTCAGTGTGCAAGTGTGGTCGAAAAGTCTGATTCAGGCCTCACTGCTCTTTCTAAACCTATCTTTAGTTCATAGCTGCAGGACTTTTTACTGTAAAACACCCTTTACTGAGTGCTTACAATATGCATGACACTGTGTTGGAGCACTGAAGAAAGATACAAAGGACGAGGTAGGCATCTGCTGTTAGGGAGCTTCTCTAGTCTAATAAGGAATAAGTCAAGTGAAAAGGGTATACCTAATACATACCAAAAACCAAACAAGCACACACACACACACATTGTATAATACATATTATATGTATGTATATGTACATGTATATATATATACACACATTCACATGGAGACAAATACAATTTTGTATGACATCATTTGTATTAATGCAGTAATTAGAATGCTCAGATTTATCAGGGAAAAATTTAAGGACAAAAAAGATCACTTGTTCTGTCTGATAACGGCACTTCTCATGCGGTCATTACTCTCTCTGAGTCTATTCATTATCTTTTAAATTTATTTTATTTTGAACTTATCAAACACCCTGAAAATGGACATTCTCAGATACATAGAACAAAAAATGAGTATTGTACACTGATTTACTGTTTAAGTATAAAAATAAGTCCCACTTGTAGTTTTCAAAGCTGTGTGCTGGTCTCTGCTTCTTTTTGGTCTTCCTTCTTTTCTCTTTTGAGCACTTTTAAAAAAGATGTCTCATTGACCCTCTTTTCTATTTCCATCCCCCTTTGCCGTCTCATCCCCTTCCAATGGGGGAGGGGTAACAACAAAGAAAAACAAAACCTTTCTAACAAATAGGCATAGTCAAGCAAAACAAATGTCCACATTAGATGTTAGGAGGTTCATTTCAAAGCCTGAGGGATGTATTCCAAATATCTGAAACGTATCCCTTTTGAATCCACATTCTCACATTTTTCTAAACCCTCTTTCAGGTAATAGGACTCTCAAATTAGGAGTGCTGTATCTCTAAGAAGAGCCTCAGGTGCCTGAAAACAGAATTCTCTACAATATCAGTGTGCACAAACCTCAGTTAGAAGAATTGCTCTGCCAAGTATTTTGAATTGGTAGCTTGAGGGAGTTAGTCTCAGGGAGTTTTCACAAAATTTGTACACAAATGAGACTTTATGAAATACATGGTATATTAGAAAACATAGTCAGCTTGGAGTTGGAGGACTTATGTTCAAAGCCCACTCTGCTCCTGACAATGTGTGTGATGCTGTGTACGCCACTTCTATCTCTGAGCCTTATTTCTCTACTTGTAAAACTAGGAGGTTGAAGGGGCTGGTGCCTAATGCCACATCCATCTCTACAAGTTGCTAATTTAATGGTATTACTTGTAATCTCATGGTGCTTAGCTTTTTGGAAGGAGGATTTTTGAGCAGAGCTCACAGAGGCACTTCCAGTTGGGATTTTAAAGGTTCAGAGGTGAAGCAAGCCAGTCATATCTGGGACACTGTACAGGATAGAGCACAAAGCCTAGGGATAAGAGTCATGAGGAGTGAGCAGTGTTTTGCACATAGCAGACACTGAAAGTTTGATAAACTGAATTTTACTGAGAGGCAATGTGGTGTAGGGGATAGGGCACAGGGCCCTAGACTTGGCGTAGGCAAGACCTGGGTTCAAGTCCTGCCTTGGACGTTAACTGGGTGACCTTGGGCAAGTCATCTAATTTCTTGGTGATTGGTTTCTTCACCTGCAAAACAAGGGGGTTGGGCACAATGGGATCTAAGGCACTTTGCAGTTCTAAATCTATGATTCTACGAATTGAAGTTAGATAAAAAAATGCAGAAGCGCCATCCTCTGGCCTCCCTACAACTTTTAGGCTATCCACATCTTTGCTCTAAGCTACAGTCTTGTTTCAAGATGTGCTTTCTGAACCTGGAAACACTTACATGAACTGATGCAGTGAGGGGAGCAGAACCAGGAGAACACTGTTCATAGTAACAGTCACACTGTGCGATGACTGACTTTCATAGACTTGGCTTGGATCTAAGGATCTAAGACAACTCCAAGAGACTCATGATGGAAAATGCTGCCCACATCCACAGAAAGTACTGTGGAGTCTGAATGCAGATCGAAGCATACTATTTTCATGGATTTTTTTTCTTTCTTGTGCTTTTTTTCCCTTTTGTTCTGATTTTTATTTCACAATATGACTAATGTGGGGGCAGCTAGGTGGCGCACTGAATAGAGCACCGGCCCTGGAGTCAGGAGGACCTGAGTTCAAATCCGACCTCAGACACCTGACACACTTACTAGCTGTGTGACCTTGGGCAAGTCACTTAACCCCAATTGCCCTGCCTTCCACCCTCCAAAAAAAAAGTATCATTCATACAATATGACTAATGTGGAAATGGGTTTAACAAGATTGTACATGTATAACCTATATCAGATTGGTTGCTGTCTTGGGGAGGGAGTGAAGGAGAAAAATTTGGAACTCAAAATGTTACAAAAATGAATAGTGAAACAATTTTTATATGTAACTGGAAAAAAAAATATTATCAAGGGAAAAATGTGCTTTCCTGTTTCCCTGACAAATGAGCTCAACACCTCTTCTCAAATACCATTTGGGATCATTTCTCCAAGAAACAAAGTGGCAAATATTTTAAACACTGGATGGCAATGTATTTGTTCCATCAAAGTTATCTTTGTTTTACCTTCTTTTTGGTGCCCTGATAAAGAGTTCACACAGGAGCCTGCCCTGCTCATCTTTGTAGTCTCTTATGGTGTTGTACAGTTCATGGCACACAGCAATCTAAGAACAAAATAAAGAATGAAAGCAATAAAATAATAGTATGGTGCTGTGATGGCAAAGGGAATAGCTAGTACTTTTCAATAACGAGTTATTAAAGTTGAAGAAGTCACAAGTAAGGGCAAAAACAGATGGATTCCTAAGAAAAGACTTTATGGCCCAAGGAAGTATAAGTCTGAAACATGTTTTTTTAGTACTTTTTATTTATTCTTGGAAAGATTTTTTTGGTAAGACATCTAAAAATATCCCACAATGGGCAATAAGCCATATATTAATAATCTTCATTAGTTAACAAGACTTAGAAAATATTTTTGAAGTCTTTTGAGTAAATATATATTTTTTGAAAAAGAAAAGCTCATATATCAATAAACTTCCAATAAAAAGAAGTTGAAGCAATCTCTCCTGAGAATACCAAGCAAGAATGGGGGAAAACAGTCCTTAAGCCTATAACTTTCTCTATTATTCAAAGAGATGTAAAGAAATCATGGAAAATGAAAATGGTTAAGAATGTCTGACCAAGGTTACTTACTGGATCGACAGTTGGGAGATTAGAAAGCCGTCTCCTTTTCCTGCTTGGGCCTGGTGTTGGTACAGAGTGGTGACCATCATCAAAATCCCCACTGATGCTGCTGGAAGGAGATGTAGCCCTTCGTCTCTTGGAGCCCATTGAATCCAACTTCTTCTATAATAAAACAATTAGCAATGTTCTTATATTTAAATTTAGGACTTGGGAGCAAAGCCCTCTGGGGACCACTTGCTACCAAGCTTTTGATTCATTTAAGGCACATTATGGTAGTTGTAGAAAGTTTAGCAGCACCCAAGTCATTCCAATGCAAGTTGCTAGGCTATATTACTGAAAAGCCTCATTGCAAGAACAATACTTTTAATTAAAGGCAACCTTCAGCTGCACATCAACTGCAGTGGGGCAGATATAGTAAAAGATCATTAACTTGGACTTATTCAACCAAGGCAAATGAACAGCACGTACATGACTACAAAGGACTAGAGGATATTTTATCTGCTTAAGAGGACCATTCTCAAGTCCTTTAGCAATATCTATTTACGTACCAAAACTCACTGAATTTTACCTGTTTATTCAAGCATGATCTATAGAATTATCCATAGAAGCATGGTTTGGCTTGCTATTCATACTTGGAAGTATCGAAACTGTAACCTCTTTTAAAAGTCTATAATTCAGATTCACCTTCCTCACTGAAACCAAACTAGTAAAGTTTTACTGTATTCATGAATTCTGGAACTAAAGATTAAGGATCATTTGCCAAGAGGGTGAGACCCAGGAATACAATGCTCAGTCTATAGTGTGGAGTCTAGAAACTAGCATTGTACACAAGCCTTCCAAAAGGTTTTAAGACTATCATTCTCTAAGGAGATTAAGAATGTAGGCAAGGCACGTATCAAGAATGAAAGAACAGATGGACAATCCAAATGCTCCAACAGTACTCTCAAGACGTTAAAAGGTGGCCTCTAGATTTATAGAGAAACATGGATAAGAATCACAAAGGATGAGACAGAGGCATGGGGTGGGTAGGTGGTAAGCTTATCAATGGAGGGACTGTACACATATCTAGGTATCTCTCCCTATTCTTTCCTTCTTTCTAAACAAAGCTATACAAATGTTACCACTTAACAAACAAGCAAACCATTGGTATCATTATTATGGTGCCAAAACCATGATAAATCAAGTGACATCTAGAAGGTAGGTGTTATAAACTGTTCCTGAGATTCTGGAACATGAATACAAGATCATGTTAAGAACAACCATGACTTGGTTGCTTAAAACAAAGGTCAATTGTTTATGAATCAAACAAAAGGCAGTGATATCTAGTTAGGAAAAGTTGAAAATCAGCAACAGCTTGGTTCTACTCTCCTACTCTCAAAGTAAAACACCCTTCAAACCACTATGTTGTATGGCCAAAATTTAAATGGTAAACTGTGCAGAGATCATCTCAACTCTATATTTCTTCTGATAACTGTATTCTTTTGCCACTTGTCCACTGATGAGACTTTTATAGCCATGCCCTCGCCTAGGGCAATATTACAAAGGAAGACCAAAGTACAAATGCCGCATTTCGCAAATATATTACATTTTTATATTATTTGTACTTATTGGGAACTGAAATTGTGTTGGTCTTTTTTTTACTTCAGGACTTAGGACTGACCTTTGAGGGTCAATAAGTTTTACCAACTGTTTAATAATGGAAAATTCTAGTTAACGTTCATACTTGTAACAAATAACATGGTCATTTATTGTAATTTTTTACCCATATAGTAAGAAGAAATTAGTAGCATTTGAATTTCTCCTTAGGTATCAGTCTCTAACATGGGTGTCTAACATGTCTCTAACATCAGTCTCTAACATGTAATTATTAACTATCTCTGCTAAAGATAGAAGAGACTGACAAATTAAAAAGAGGGGTAGGGGGGATATTTCACATTTGTTTATTTAATTTAATTAGAAGATCCCAGTGTCAATTGAGATTCCAATGACCCTGTTCTAGAACTAAAGACCACTTATTCACATTTGATTTTCCTGTGAAACTAGGAAAAGTCAGAACATAAGGAGAAATACCCTGGTTGCCAATAACATCGGGGAAAAGTGCTGTTAAAGTTTCTGCCAGGCTATGAGCCAAGCCTTCTATTGGGTTCTCATAGTAGCAAAAACTAGGGGTATGAATTATCAGTTGAGGAAAAATGTGGGATTCTGACACTCTTCACTTGGATGAAAGTCTGTACGTTGAGTTTTTAATATTTGTTTTATCTGCTCAAAGTGATATGTGAAAGTATGTAAAAAAATAACACAGTAGTACTTGTTTCCTGTATACCAGGTCTACTGTTAGGTGTGGAATTTTTAAATGGGCTAAAATGTATTTCACATATTTAGGCCAAGGATACAAAGTTTAAAAAAATCTGATAAACTATTGATATATTATCAAAATGATGAAATACTCTTGATACAATCCACTAACAGCAATCATATGAGTTTGATGAAAGTGAAGAAAGGGCTCATTAAATGAAAGGTCAAAAATGAGCAGTGAAGGGTGAGCATGGGAAGACAGGAATAAAGGAAGTGGGTGTGTAAATGACCAGTAATTTACCAGATTTACCAGAGTACAACCAGCGCCTCGAAAAGCCAGTCTCCTCATAATGTCTGAAGGCCAAGTTAAGCTAGTGGGAGAAGGCAGAGCTTTAGAAGTGCTGAATCGGCAAAGGTGTTACTATATTCAAAACTGAAAGAGAAGAACAGAGACAGAAAAGGGAAAATAAAAAGGAAGGGTCAGAAGAAGTAAATAGGAGTGAGAATAGATAGAAAGCATTTAAGTAGAACTGTTTAAGAGGGAGACAATGGAAAGTTGGAAAAAGGAATACTAATACCTATAAAACAAATTCCTGCAAAAAGATTTTCTTCACAGAATAACTAAAAATCTTCAGTCACCAAGAGGTGTTTGGATCAAATTAGTTTTTTATCAACTCTCCTACTGTACTTTTTATGATATAACTATTTAAGTATACAAAAAAGTATTTGAAGCCTAAATTAAAAAAAGGGGGGGGATGGGAATGCTACTTAAGGATAGCTTCCAAGCCCCTTACTTTCTGAGAATACTTTCCATAAGTGTCTTCAAAAACCATAAGAGTGTTTATGAAAAAACTATGTATGGAAATGAAATTAGTTTAAAGAGTGGCTATTTATGTAGTTGGAAAAAAATTTGGAACACTTCATCAGTGTTGTTCTCATGATACAAAAGGGAAATTTCTGGAGCTCAGTTCTCAATGTTAAAACAGCCTTGGCTGTAGTCATAAACTTGGAGGCTAAAACAGTCTACAATGGGCTAAGAGGGAAACATGCTACTGTCGTTTACCACCTGTTAGTAAGGATACCCTGGGGACAGGGAAACCTAGTACATTTTGAATAGCTTGAAAATTTTTGAACTCACCTGTATAGCTATTAAAACTTGATATCCTTCAGAAGAAAATACAGTTATATTTTAGATACCTCATATGTCTCCAAAAGCTTTACAGAAGATAGTTAAAGACTTTCGAACCACTAAAACATGACAAATCATGCCTTACTGATTTTTTTTATTCAAAGCATCTCTTCAGACAACATTCATCAATTATTTAAATATTTTTCTTAAAAACATTTTTCTTAACAAAATAGATCTAAGAATTGTATTGACATCCTTGCAGGGCATAGTAAATCAAGAATCATAATGAATATTCTCATGAAGTTCATGTGATTCTTAATGGGATTCACACAAAACTTAACAATTTGCTTTTTTCACCCCTGAAAAGAGCAAGGCCTCAACAAATTACAAAGAAATGATAATGAATACCATTACTCTCGTTTTCCAAATACAACACAGGGCAGGAAAAAAGATTCACCTGGGATGTGGGGAGTACAGATAAGGTACCTGAACAGCAGAGAAGGTTATTGGGTAAGGTAAGAAGGGGAGGCTAAACTGTCCAAACATAAGTAGATTATAACAAAGATTTTTACGTTTCTGTACATTTTTTGACCTTTCCGAGTTTCTTCTGTAGTACCCCTAAATATTCATTCTTTGGATTCTTTTTCATAAGAATTTATGAGAGCAACAGCATAAGATAAAATAATAATTGTTAGGAAGATCTGTGTTCAAATCCTTCCTCTAACATTTAACTACCGGCCAAAACAAGTATTCTCTCTGCACCCTCAGGCAACTCCCTAAGACTGTAAGTGACAAGATCGGTAGCTGACCTGCAACAGTGGAGAGTTTGTACCCTGGGACAGTCTCATACCAATGAAACCAAACAATAACCACAAATACAATAATTCACACAGTTTATATGTCACTATGTAAAATTGCATATCTTTTTTTCTGTTAAAATATTTTGAGGAAAAAGTAAAAGCATGTAGGCAAATGTGAAAAGCATTCAAGAAAATCTAACTTTTTGTAATGCTGTAAGTCTTATATGTTGAAACAGTTGGCCAGGAAGTAAGGAGAAAAAATCCATCGGAAAACACTATGGTTTTAAGAGTTTGAAAAGTGCAAAAAAAAAAAAAAAAAGCTGGGGAGAATTCTGCTTACAACATCCCCATGAACAAAAACAAAAGGATACTGTAATGACGAATGAAATTCAGAAGGTAAAATGAAGGATTTTTGACACTGGACGAACTGGAGGAGACAACAAAAGACAATTACTTGACACCATAAATAAAATGCCAAAACAAGGGACACAATACGGAAGTAGTCCTGGGCCCAACTGGTTATTAAGGAGGGAATTTCAAGAAGGTGGTGACGGGTTCTCTTTGGAACTCTGAACTTTCGCAGAATTTTAGCTCCGTTTCGCACCTCCTCTTTGTTTAGCGAGATACAGAGGGGGGGTGCAGGGCTCCCCGGGAGACAAGTCTCTCGCCGCCGCTGACTGCGCCTCCCACCTTGGACCCCTCTCCACTTGCCCCTCGGTGACCCCAGGCAGGCATCCTCTGACAGCCCCCGGCCCCGGGGCTGCCAGGACCCCAAGAAAACTGACATCTGGAGAGCAGTGGAGTCTCCCTGAACTCAGGAGAGCCGGGGCCCCGGCCCATGGGTGCGGGGGCGCCGGGGGCTGCCCTGGGCTGGACGGAGCCAGCCGGGCCGGGCTCATCCACATTTTACAGAGCCAAAAGACAGAGGCACCTGAGATGGGGCGGGGGGGGGAGGCAGCCGAGCCTGGGACAAAAAGGGTGGGGGGCGTAGAGAAGAGTTAGGAAACTTAGGAACTTCGAGGGAGGGGGATCCACGTCGGCGGGGAGGCGGGAAGGGGGCCCTCTTGAAGAGGGGGGGACCCCGACCTCGGCTGGGGGGGTGGGGGATGGGGGCCCCGTCCTCGGCTGGGGGCCTTGGAGGAGGAGGTGAGCGGGCGGGCGGCAAGGGGCCCCCCGGCTTCGGCCAGGCTCCCGGGGGCCGGGAGGGCTCCTTGTCCCCGGGGCCGCCACACAAAGGGGCCCCCGTCCGAGCGGACCCGGCCTCGGCGGCCGCGGCCTCCTCGGCTGCCGCCGCTTCCCCGGAGCTCCGGCCTTACCCAGCTGCTCCGCCGCCTGCAGCCCCTGCCGCGGTCCCCGACCGCCGGCGCCGCGCCCCGTCCTGTGGCCGCCACGGCTAAGGCTGGCGCTGCCGCTACTCGGCCCGCTCCTGCTCTCAGACCCTCTCGGCTCAGGTCCGACTCCGCTCCTGGTGCCGCCGCCGCCGCCGCCGCCGCAAACCCAGCCGCACGGCCGCCAAGCGAGACCGGCCCCGCGCGACCGTGCGCGTGCGCGCGCCCTGGGGTGAAGGGGGGGCAGGGCCGAGCCAGAAGGAGAGAAGGGCGCGGGGGCGCGAGCGGCTCCGAGAAGGAGCGAGCGCGAGCCCAGCCGGGTTCTGGCGCGGGGCGGGGCGGGGCGGGGCGGGGCAGGAGGCTCAGGCACAGGCGCGCTTTACGGCAGCGTCTTCACGTCGTGACGGCTCTGCGCTTCAGTCTGCACGTGGCGTCTGAGTCGGCCGGACGTGGGACCTGCTTTCTCCGCCGCCACCATGAAGCGGCCTAGTGAGTGTTTGTTCTCTGGGTGCCTGGGGTTTCTGGGCCTCGAACGTCCGCCTTCTCGGTCTCCAGCCGGGCCCCGTAGCCTGCGGCGTTACTTGTTCCTCTGCCCGGGGTGGGAGATGCGGGGAGCGGCCTTAGGCCTCGGAGGTTGGGGGCGCTGGAGAAATCTCTGGAGCGGGAGGCCGGCTAACCCTGGGCTCGAATCCCGGCTCTCCTCCTTCTCCCCGGTATGTGGCCTTGGACAAGGAGCGGACAACGAGGAGGTGGGCCCGACGTGCGACTCCGTCCGCGGCCCCGCTCGGAAGCCCCGGGGTGGGGGGGGCACGTCTGGGCAGCTGTTGCAGCCCTGGGAGCGAAGGATTCCTTAGTAACCTGTATGAAGCAGGGGCCGTGGGCTGGGGGATTGGCAGCCTTTAAATTCGCAGTTCGTTTTCTTAGCAGTTCTGCGAAGGCGGCAGAGCTAGGGAGGAAACATTCGAGATAAAGGGAGGTGCAACGTGGTCACACCGCTAATAAGTGCGTGCTGCCTGCTGGCAGAAATAAATTTGTATGCCCCCGAGCCACCAGTAGGGGAAATCGGCAAATAAACCGAAAGAAAATTAGAATGAGTAGAGGGCTAGGTGGTGTGGAGTCAAATAAATGACTCGTCTTTATTTAGGGTAGAGGATGGCTTAATCAGGGTGGAAGGGCCTTAAGGGTTGGGAGGGGGAGATCAGAGATGATCATGATATACGTGAAAAGGGCAGCATGAGCAAAGGCATAGGAGTGGGAAATGGAAATTAGTCTGCCTGGGTTTAAATAACCTGATCAAAAATAGATTTCTCAAAATTACAGTTTCATGCTTCAGGCCTTTTCCTAGTGATTTGGTTATAGCCTTATATGGTGGTTAGGAAGGACGTGTGTTTTATGTCATTTAATTATAATTGCTGATTCTTTGTCCCCTGGCACCTGTAGTGTACAAAAGAGGGAGAGGATGAACCTTTAAGAGCCCTAGTTCTGACCTTATTATGAATTATTTTTTGTTCCTAGAGTTAAAAAAAGCAAGTAAACGCATGACATGTCATAAGCGGTTTAAAATCCAGAAAAAGGTGGGTCTTCAGCATAAGCTTTTGGGGATGTATTTAGGCTGAACTTTTATCCGCTACAACAACTGTGAGCAGCTAAGGGGCTTGTAATCATTCACAAAAATTGCTTTTGGCAGGCAGTATGGACTAGGTACTGGATTTAAAAAAAAAAACCCAAAGGCATAAATTTCTGTTGGCAAATGTTTTTCTGGGTGGGGGGGGGTGGAATCTCATCTCTGGTGTGAGTAAAAACTTTGTGGGTCCAGCGTGTACGTTGGGTGTGGCGGTGATGACCAGACTGTCTCACCAGGTTTGATATGTGAAAGCCAGATGTTAATGGGGCTTCTACCATCTGCAGCCACTTTGAACTGTACTTGTTGCCTTAATTAAGAGTTCAGTTAATACCTTCAAAATTCAGTTATGTTTGGAATGACTTGGAGCTTAGTAATATGTTTTTAAAATTATTTTTGTTGACTAATTATAACCCTGGGAATTTTTAAACCAAACTAAATGGCTTTATTAAAATAGGTACGAGAACATTACCGAAAAGTGAGGAAGGAAGCCAAGAAACGCGGTCACAAAAAGCCAAAGAAAGATCCTGGCGTGCCCAACAGTGCCCCTTTCAAAGAGGCCCTACTTCGGGAAGCTGAGCAAAGAAAGCAGCAGGTAAGACTGAAGTCAGAAAGAGGCAGGGTTTTGCTCACTTTTGAGAGGCTTCATATAGGCATTCTTGTGAAGATTGGAGTAGACGTTCTTTTTAAAAGAGATGATGAGAATATGGTTGATGATGCTAAACTTTTTTTTTTTGGCCTGAGAGAACAGCTTGAAGAACTAAAAGAGAAGCAGAAACTTAACAAACATAAGGAGCAAGGACAGAAACGAAAACGGGATGACAACGATGTTGCTTCGTCAAAGACAGAACCACCAGAAAGGGTAGGATTGGTTTTATTTTTGAGAGGAGAAAGTTGGGTGCCCCCTTCCAGGCCAGCAGCACTCATTTACCTACTAGGTTGTGGGTGTACCACATATACTAGGTCGTATCTCCCCTTCAGATAGAAGACTTCCTTATGTCTGTCTCCTTACTGAGCATAGCATAGTGCTTTGCATTTAACAGGTGTCTAATACTTGCTTTTTGAATTGAAACCACAAAGATGAAATGAAAGATGACCATGCACAATATGTAATTTGTACCTGTTTTCATTTTGAGCTTGCAACCCCCTTAAGCCCTTTCCATCCAAATGATAAAAAGTGTATGTAAATGAAAAAATTGGTGATTTAGCACTTGTACTTAATAGTTGGCATCATATGGTAAAATGATAAGAAAGCTTGATCTACTAAAAATAAAATTGACTCTGGACACTCAGAGGATCTGGTTCAAATTCTGTTTCTTCCATTAGCTGTGGAATTCACTTAACTTTCTTGGGCTCTGGGTTTTTCATCCATAAAATGAAAGGGTTAAATCAGACAGCCTCTGAGGTCTCCAGCTATATAGATCCTATGAACTACTGATACAAATGCTTTCTCATCTTTATAAGAATGCTTTCTTTATGCTTGCAGTAAGGATATTTTTGATGGAAATAAGAGAACCAATCAGGCTTTCACAAACAAATTTCTAGAAACAGCTAATTGGTGAAGTGGATAGAGCACTGGACCTGGGGTTCAGAAAGACCTGAGTTCAGATCTGGTCTCAAATTTCCTAGGTGTGTGACCCTAAGCAAATCACGTAACCTCAGTTTTTGCAACTGTAAATGTGATGTCTGTACAAGTGTTTAGCACATAGTAGATGTTATATAGATGTTTATACTCTTCTCTTTCCTTTCCTACAACAATATATGTGTTTCTAGGCATCTAGTTGAGCAGTACAAAGGCTATAAGTGTAGTTTCCCAACTTTTTAGTGTCAAGAGCATTTGGCTTGGTAGAGCAGAACACAGCTGTCAAGTCTGTCTTATAAGGAGACTTTCATACATTTCCTTCAAAGATGCAGATAACTCGTTTAGTTTGATCATTAATGCTGAGCACAAAATATAGATGTGTCTGTTTTCACCAAAGGTGGTTACCATTGTTATGAAAGATGGTCTTGTACAGAGTCCAAATGGAAGAGGGATTTCCTGTGCATAAGGAAGTCTTGTTCTTTTTTGTGTCGGACCGTTTTGACATTCCACATAAGGACCCTTTATCAGAATAGTGTTTTTAAATGAGTAAAATAAAATATATAGGCTTACAAAGGAAATTGATTATATTGAAATGAAGATGTAATTTTTTTCTCATCAGTATTCATGGACCCCTTGGACTCTACCCATGGACTTCCTTGGAGGTTGTCTGTCGTGTCGTTCCCCCCCCCCCCCCCCGTCAAGAGCCCCTGCTTTAGATAGTAAGCTCCTCCAGATGATGAATTTTT
>CM053624.1:316347647-316362639 GCA_028646595.1 Phalanger gymnotis
GGCCTGGTTTTTTTTTTCCCCCCTTCTCTTTTTCTCCCATCAAGTTTTAAAACATTTACATATGTTAGCTAGAGGTTTCATGAATGAAATAAATGCTGGACATATAGTTAGGGAAACCTGGGTTAAAATCCCACCTCGGTCAATTTATAACTGACATGGGAAGTAATTTTTCTGAGCCTTAGTTTCTCAATCTCTAAAATGGAGGTTATAATAGCACCCACATCAGGGTTGTTATGATCAAATGCGATAATGTATGAAGAACACTTTTCCAAGCATGAGGCTCTAGATAAATGTGAGTTTTTATTATTTAGGAAATTATGGGTGGATTATAAGGTAGGCCCAGAACTAAAAAACAACAGTTCTAAGTTGGTCCCTACAACAAAAACCTGTCTTTTAGGTTACATCAATATTCTCCTTGTAATGTTTTATGGTTGCCCATGAACTCTTTTTTGTATCTCAGTGCTGGGCATGTAATAGATGTTTCATAAATGCTTGTTGATAAGCTGTAGCCTAGAGGGCAGTGGAGATATATTGAAGGTGAGTAGGCTGCAACCTATTTTTTGTCATGTCATATACCAGAAGTGACATGAGAAACCATCAAGAAATACGTGATTAGGGAAGGATATGGGCTGGTTTAGCAAGAACAAGGACCGAATAGCACTACGCCGGTAGTTATGTAATATAAACGAACCTAGAAGGCCTCAGTGGAGACTCTGTAGGAGAACGTGGTGGGAAAGAATCACATAAGATGAGATGACATGGAGAGATGGCCTTTTGGACTGAAGGAGAGAATGTCCACTTATGAGATCCTATATAGATTAAAATTATGTGGTCTGAGGTTAACTTCTTACAGGGTTTACCACATGTTATTGGAAGAGTATTAACATGCAAGAGTAAAAATGCTCAGCCTTATATTTCATTTTGTTTTATTTCCTGTATAATTCTTCAAAGTTCTGATTTTTGTCTTGTTTTTCTCTCCTTGTCATTTAGGAATTTGTGGGAAGAAAGGCAAAGCTATCTTGCAGGACAGTCAAGCAAGGTTCAAAAAAATCATTTTGTAGAGAACTTCAAAAGGTATTTTTTCCCTCCTAATCAGTAGATTAAAAGTGACTTTTAAGCGTTCATAGGATCATACATGTAACTGGAAGGGGTTTTTGACTTGCCTGTGCTTAAAAGACTAGAGAGGCACATTCGTTTCTTGTGCCTGTTTCCCTGATTCATAAAATGGGGCTGATATTTGTTCCTCTTGACCTTTATAGAGGTTAAGTAAAGGAAGCAAATTTAGTTTTTCCTTTCTAATTTATCCACCACATAGGTAGAACCGTAATTTCTTTGTTCTTTCCACCAAGATCAGGCGAAAAACCCTTTTAATACCTGGCTTCCTATTTGTAGGTTTTCCCGATTGAGTAGCTGCTTTCTTGACTGATATTTAAAAGATTTGTACTGACTTCTGTGATGTGGAAAAGAAGTAAAAACTTTTCATATCCATAATGGGATATCCAAATATTTATAGTACGAATGTATTCTCATCCTACCCAATTAGAGTCATCTTAAATGGAGAGTCAGGTCAGTAAGGGATGGAAAATTGAGAAAACTGAAAATGCTGTTGTAAATTAGAGGGAAGGGTTAGAAGAGCAGCTTTCTATTCCTAAGCATAGTATTATATCTAATTTCTTGTTCAGAACCCACTTATTGAGTCAAAGTAGATTGTAAACTGACATGGCAGTCAAAAAAGATGATATGATTTTAGACCATATTAACATGAATAGAAAGGGCTGGCCATAGTCTACATTTAGTCTATGTCTATAATACTTGGCTCTGGCATTGTTTTAATAAGAACATTAGTCAAACTGGATCACCCGAAGGAAGGTAAAGGAACAGGGGGAGGGGGTGGTTCTGTTGAAAATGAGACTCGGACATATTGCCCTCCAAGCATTTGTGTTTTTCTAACTTTTCTTCCCATAGGTGATCGAGGCCTCAGATATTCTGCTGGAAGTTTTGGATGCCAGAGATCCATTAGGATGTAGATGTCCCCAGGTGGAACAAGTCATTACGCAGACTGGAGGAAACAAAAAACTGTTGCTTGTCTTGAATAAAACAGGTGAGCCACAAATTTGCTCATTAAAAATGACCTTTATATTTTCTAGATGTGAGGTATGAGGAAAACATCTATCAGTCTGAAATACCATTGAAGACTGTAAGATCCAACTCTGACCTCAGCCTAGGCAAATGTTCATTCTTTTCAGTTGCCAAAGACGATACTACCGAACATCATGGCGGTGTTTAGTTTTTGGCATGCTGATGCCTACAGAACTTTGTACTCTATATGTTAAGCTGATTTATTTATTTTTTTCCCCCTTGTCCAGCTCGTGGATGACCTCCTCCTATTTTATCACTTAGCAGATAGCATTTGAGTAGAGCTCAGTAAATGGTTGTTGATGGTATGTGAATTCTCGACGTCTTCTTTATGTTGAAAATTGTCTAAGAGCTTGGACAAACTTCAGCCAAAATATTTCTTAGAAAAATCACTAAATGTCAGGGAATATGACACTTGGAACCCAAACTGACTTGGGACACAGGTCTTCAATTATTCCTGGGAGTAGAGTTGTTATCTAAGGATGGTGCCAAGGTCAGAATCTAGGTAAGGAGTAAATGTCTTACTTGACAATCCCCAAATTTTAGCATGCAAATTTTCTTACTGCTTCCAGATCTGGTGCCAAAGGAAAACTTGAATAAATGGGTCCATTGTTTGAAGAAAGAATTCCCAACAGTTGTTTTTAGAGCCTCAGCATTTGGAAAGGAAAAGCTAAGAATGGTAAGGGTACCTCTTTGTATTATTGGGAACATCTTCAGTTCTCTGCCTGATTGTTGTTTGGGTTGAAATGTGATGAACGCTGAAAACTTGATGGAATTGTGAAGATTACAAGATCCAACTCTGATTTCACCCAAAGAGGTTAAGATTAGAGAAATTATCTGATTTCTGTCAAAAACCGTCAGTTTTCTGAAACCAGCTATTCTAACCTTATTCACGATGGTGTTGTTATTATTGTAAACTGCCTTGAGTACGGGCTTGGAGATTAGGTGGGTTGTGGAGAAGACAACAGTAACTCATAAAAGAAATCCTAGAATTGTATGTCATCAATCATCCACAAATGGAAAGGGACCAGTCAGATTGGCTTACTGAGGAAGAAGAACCTTGACTACATGAACCTGTTTGAGATAGGTTATTCTTTTCCATTTTGCAGTGTATTATGTGGGGGGGAAAGGTGATGTGTGTATTGTGTGTGTCAGAATTAAGTGCCTTCTGTGTGACAGACACTGCTAAAGCACTTAAGATACAAAAAAGCAAATTTACAAATATTTCATTTGATCTGCCCAACCACTTGGGGAGGTTGGTAGACTGGTACTGTGATTGTCCCCATTTCTCAGTTGAAGAAGCTAAGGCAGAGAGAGGTGTTAAGTGATTTACCCAGGGTCACACAGCTAGTAAGTGTCTGAGGCTGGATTTGTGTACGGATATGTCTGGCTCTAGGCCTAGTGTTCTGTTCCGTACATCACCTTTATGTCTAGATGTCTCTTCTCTGCTTTATAGTCATTTTTTTCCCTTGCTTAGAATGTTTACCATTCTAGACTAGAGAGATTGACAACTTGAGAAGGTAACTAACTTGTTTGAACTCTGAAGCCAGGGAAGAAGAAGCTGGACCTCAGCAGGCATGGCACGTGCTTGGGTGGAAAGAGCCTTTTGACACTCCTCAGTGATTTTTGCAAGACTCAAAACAAGGTCATTCGGGTTGGTGTGATTGGTGAGTTTATGCAATCATAACTAGCAACTTTTCCATGGAAACTAACATCACAAAAAAAGCGGTATTTTGCTTTTTTTTTAAAAAAAAAAAAAGACTGGAGCGAAGGGAGGGGAATGCTTGGAAAGTAGTATCTCCAGTGTGGGTGTGAATTACTAGTCTCATGTAATTGTTCCTTGTTTAGTTTGGAAAAACAAACCATTTGGTACCTCAAAAAAAAACCTAATAACTGAAATTGATTTAATCTGCCTTTTTTAAAAAATCAATTTTATTAAAATCTTTACTATTCCCCCCACCATAGCAAATCCCATATAGCAAATAATACATTTTAAGGAATAAAGAGGAAGAGAAAAAAATCAGCAAAAACAATCAGTACCTTTTTCAGTGTATTACCCCTCTGGACCATAGTCCTATATCTACAAAGGAGTTGGGGTAGGGTTTTCATTTCTATGTAGTTTTGCAGCATGTTCCATTTTGATTGTTTTGTGGTTTTTTCCATTGACATTGTGGTAGTCATTGTGTATTTTGTTTTCTAGTTCTGCTTACCTCACTGTGCTTCACCTCATGTAAATCTGTGCTTCTGTTTTCATCTTACTTGTCATGTGTTAGAGCACAGTAATATTCCATTACATTCATGTTCTTTGCTACACAAAAAGTACTGCTACTCCTTTGGGGTTTAAGGCTAGCGTTAGAATATTTGGGTCAATGAGTATCTTTCCTGACTGTTGTTTGAGTCAGAAGTGAAGATATGAGATCCAACTCTGATCTCACTGTGAGCATGATTCTCCTGATTGCTTCCCAAATATCCAATTTTATTTCATACTTCAAAAGATGTTTTAGTGTGAGTATTCTCTATATAAATGCCAATGACCTTTCTATGCCATGTGTATTTCTAATTAGTTATTTACTTGCTAAGTAATAACATTTATATGTCTTTCCATTTGAAGGTTTTCCAAATGTGGGCAAAAGCAGTATAATCAATAGTTTAAAACAAGCATATGTGTGTCATACTGGACCAGCCATGGGTCTTACGAGGTAAGTGTCTGACAAGTGTGAGAAATCTCAGGGATATTCCATGAAGAAAGTTGTAACTTTTTTTGTGTGTCCTTTTAAACTGGACACGATTAAGGAGGTCAGTTAAAGGGAGTTTTCATCTATTATGTTCTGGTAGAACCTGTTCTCATTTAGCAGTTTTTCTGGTTACAGGAACACCAGAAGACATGGTTCATTTTCCCTATAAATGAGACTTCATTTTCTGTGTGAAAATACTTATGGGTTTCAAATGTCATCCACTCATGAAGCATATGATGACAGACTGGATCTGATGTTCTGTGTTGAATTTATTCAATCCAACCCTGAGCTTCATGTTTGCTTAAGTTTTCTTTATCTCTCTTAATTCTTTGAAGGTTTTAAAATGTTTTTTATCCATTGGTATTCTTCTTTAGATCCATGCAAATTGTCCACATTGACAAGAATATCACAATGTTAGATAGTCCAAGTATTATTGCATCTCCTTCTAACTCTGAAGTTGCTCTTGCTTTGAGAAGTCCCACAAATATTGAAAAAAGAGATCTACTTGATTCAGTAACTACAGTCGTGGAACACTGCAATAAACCGCAGGTAACATCGTCTTTCCCAGTTTTTCTTGTATTCTCATGAGTGATATAATGCAATCTTGGAGCCAGAGATAGATGTTCTTGGAATCACTTGATTGAAGACATTGGGTGATTGTAGGAGTTGGTTTGTTGGCTAGATGAGGATTTATTCAGTAATTTTGGTGTTGAGGTGTTTTTTTTTCCTGATGCTGAAAAGGCTCCGACTGTTCATTTATAAGGAAATGAAAAACAGGACTGCTTGGCAATCCTGTGTAACCAGGTAGTGCCGTTCCTATTGAGTCATTTCCTTTTGTCTTGCATACCTGCATAGCTAACAATATTGTATGCTCGAATGGTTTTAATAACATTGCCACCTTAAAACTCTGGAGAAAACTTATGCTGAGCCAGATGAAGATGACTCACTTTCTTCTTTCAGCTAATGTTACGATACAACATCCCAAGCTATAGAGATTCTCAAGAATTTTTGACTCTGCTAGCACAGAAGAGAGGGATGGTGCGGAAAGGCGGCCTACCCAAAGTGGAGGAGGCTGCTAAATTGTTCTGGTCTCATTGGACAGGGTAAAGGCTTCATTCCAGCTATTGAAAACTTCTTTTAGTGTTGTACTGGATTAGCTGTTGATAATTTTTATCTTTTTTTTATATACTAGCCCAAAAATGAGTTACTATTGTCAGGCGCCTCCATCATTGACTCTTCCTCCATATCTTACTGAGAGTATTGTAGGAGATATGCAACAGGGTCTTAATCTAGAGGAGCTGGAAAAAAACAACATGGGTGCCATTAAAGGTTAGTAAGAACCCATGCTTGTTTTGTTTGGATTTCATGCTACTCTATTAAAGAGTAATTAGATTTCTTTTCCTAGCCATCAGGTGTCCCAGGATGTCAAGCAGCATGCTATTCCAATGCACCGGTCTGACTAATGGCATAACAGAGGAGAGGGACGTGCCTGAGGAACCGCTTAGACAGGAAGAGAATGAAGATGAAGAGGAGGAGGATTTCCTAAGTGAAGAAGAAGAGGATGAGGACAATGATGATGAAAATAATGTTGATGTAAGCTTGGTTTTAGAAATTCTTCAAGTTTTAAGCAACCAGTGTCACTTTTGAAATTGTAGAATTCCAAAGGAAGCTTTAACTGGCTTTGTTACATATCTTGCATGGAATGAGGGAAAATTCATGAAAGATACTGTAGGTGTGGGCAGTGATGGAAAGATTTATCTTTGCCACTTATTCACTGGGACACTCAAATAAGAGCCCTTGGTCCCTTCCATTTGCGAAATGAGGAGACTGGATTATAGAACATCAGAAGACACTGTGTAGTTTAGGAGTTTTTTAGCCTAGATATTTGGGTACATCTCAGGGCATCCATGAACTTGGATGGGGGAAAAAACCCATCATTCGTACTAATCTAACTGAAATGGAGCATGTCATTAACTTGATAAGCATAGGCAGCAAAGGTGTTCTGAAAGGGGTCCTTAGCCTTCGCCAGATTGCCAAAGTGGGCAGTGGCACACAAATGAATGATTTTTAGTTTAACTTCAATATAATGTACCACATTGAGGTCATCAAATCATTGCTTGAAGACCTCTAGACCTTCCCTCCCAATACTTTTTTGTCAAGGCAGTCTATTCTGTTTTGGAGATGGATCTTTTGTTTCTTCCTCTTTTTGGCGGGGCAAAGTAGAAGAAATGCTTGAAGATGGCTGTTGGGTCCTCCCTAGGCAAGCCTTCACTTTTTCAGACCAAGTCTCCCCAGTTCCTAAAGCCTTGATCTCAAAGTCTTTCCCAGTTGGTTTCTGTCAACGCTTTGCATGACACATAGAAGTGAATGTAACACTGGAGAGGTGGGAGGACTGCCTCTAGCTAGGCTATCCCCTTTTTAAACTGAAGAGTGTTGCTCTTGAAGCAGCTAAGTTGGCATTTGCTTTGGGGGCAGTTTTACCACTCTGTTGATTTATGGAGTTTGCAGGTCAATAGATCTTTTTAAGTTGATTTTTATTGAACTGAACTCTTGTCTAACATGTTAGCTATCCCAGGTTTAGGTCACCTGCAGTTTAGATAACCAAGTAACAAATTTTATAAGTGCTGAGGTAGCATTGGACCAAGTAAAGTTTCATGGGGCATCTCACCAGAGACCTTCCAAGATGATAACTGAATGATGAGTGACCACTGTGTTTTCAAATCCACCTAAATATCCTATCATCTAACCCACATTTGCTATCTTGTCCACAAAAACAGCAGGAAAATCTTTAAAAATAACTTGTTAAAAATCTGGGTATGATAGAAGTATTCCCTTGATCCATCAGTCTGATTACCCTTAATCCTGTCAAAAAAGTAAATGAAGTTAGGCCAACATTACGTGAAGCAAGCCATGGTAGCTCACCATCATTTAGAATAATACATTCTAGAAATTTGCTAGGAATCCAAGACCTTTGATTTTCAGATTGTTCTTTTTTTTTTCTCTGGGAAGGGGGGGAAGGCAGGGCAATTGGGGTTTAATGATTTGCCCAAGGTCACACAGCTAGTAAGCGTGTCAAGTATCTGAGGCCGGATTTGAACGCAGGTCCTCCTGACTCCAGGGCTGGTGCTCTACTTGCTGTGCCACCTAGCTGCCCCATGGTTCTCCTTTCATCCCTTCCCCATGTGGCCCCTCCATTTAAAAATTTTAAAATGACATTTCTCCACCACCCCTGTGGTCCCTCTCCCATTCTCTTTGATTGTGACTTGGCAGTCATGCTTGCCATGTCTTTTGGTACCCTGGGTTGTAGTTTATTGGCCTAGTGACTTGCATGCATCAAGGACAACTCGGTGCCATTTTTTCATACTTGTTCTCAGTAGCAACTCCCTTTCATTTGTTTTTGTCTTATTAAGTCTAAAGATTCTTACAGAAAGCATGTTAAGAGCAGAGTAGCTCTGTCTCCTCTCCATTGTTTCTTATTTAAAAGTTTTTCTCTTATACTTCAATAACCTTTGCTCTTTCTGAAAATACACAAATTTTAAGTGAGACAATAGGCTGTGACTGTCTTTAATATTGCAAGTCTCAGGCTTCTCTTATATCCACTGTGAAAAAATAGGTTGTTCTTGCTCATGAGAATAGAAGTTTCTACTTGTTTCCTCCACCTAACCTTTTGAATTGTGGAAATCATTATAGATCAAATAATTATTGGCTGTTCTCCTTGAGGTAGAAAAATAGCTCTATGATATCCAGATAATTGAAATCCTCCATCATATTTATGTCCAGAGCTTGAGATCTGTTCCCCAAACTTCTCTCTTCATCCACTTGGTCTGTAGCATAAGCTCTTGTAACAATGTCCTTCTGTTTCTGGCAATCCTCACCCAAACAAACTCCATCATACTTCTCCCTGGCCCTTTATGTGAGTTTATCTTTATATAAAATGTTACTCTTCTCTCATCCCACTTATTCTTTTTTTAACCTTTTGAATAGTCTTTTTAATTTCTCCCCTTCCCTGTATCATGAGCTCCACTGAGAGGTATCAGCTGAACCTTTAATGTATTTCCTCACAGGAAAGAAGCAGATTAGGGACCAAACGACTTAAAGTTGAAGAAGTACCATTGGAAGAAGAGCTCCAGCCAGGTATGTCAAGAGCTAATGGGTTCTACTGTTTGGAATACCAGGATTTGGTAGACATTTTCACCAAGCTGTTTTCTTTCTTGTGAAGGTAAAAAGTTTGGTGCTGGAGCAGAAGAAAAGTCTTTTCATGTGGATAAGATGATAGAGGAAGACGATGACACTTATAATTTTAATACAGATTATGTTTAATGAAACCTAGTCCCTTACAAACTTGCTGAACTGTTGTTTAACTTGATTGTGGAATTATCTTGATACAAGATACTGTGTATATATGTATATATTATATATACTGCAGCAAAAAATGGGTTATGGTGTGAGAAACATGTATAGTAATTATATTTGTAAATATGTAAAAACTTTTGGACAAATGGGTAAGCAGATTGGATGTCTTTTTTTTTTCTTTTGCAGAAGTGAACTGTGAACTGATGAAAGACAGTACTTGTTATAAAATAAATACTTTTGTCACCCCTGACTCATTTGTGTCATTTAGGCTTCATAATAGTATCCTAAGGCATAATCCCTGTTTTACAAATCAAGAAATTGAGGTTCGGGTTAAGTGACTTGTCTGACACTGACACTATTGGTCCTAACAGAGTCATTCTTAAGGTCAAAGAATAGATAATTTGAAGATAACTGTGTTTTTGAATTTTATTTTTAGAACAAGATGAAGAACTATCGTTAAATAATGATTTAGCATTGGAGGATTCTAACTAAGTCACCAAAACTAGGAAGCATAACTTTTTGAAAGAAGCAAGAAACTAACTAGCACATTCTAAAAACTAACTTAAAATAGAATGTAAACATGCGTCAGGGTGGGTTTCATGCAAAGTAAAGTGTCACCTACAAAGCCACAGGTTACAAGAGTAGAACAAAAACAGCATTTAACTAGCTGCAAGATGGCTCATCAGTCCTAGGGAAGGCATACCATTCCCTTCTGCTGGTCAAATTTTCTCTGTAGTAGCAACAAAAATTAACCAATAAAATGTTTTCTCAAGTAAGGCAAGTGTAAACTGGCTTTCATATTATACTTGAAACTTATGAGAAACTTCTTAAGTTGACTATAAGTTGATTTTCCCATGTTGCACACAGAAATTCTTAACATCATATGGAAGACGTTTTCCCAACTAGAATTATACTTCAGTGTTTCCTGAGAAGAAAATGGTAGTCACCCCACCCCTGGTACCAAAAAAAAATAATAATGGTAGTCTATATTCTATTTTACTCTGCATTTGCAATTTCTCCATGTCTTCGGATTAGGCTGAATTTTCCTGTTGGATCTGGAATATACCATTTTTCCCAAATGTCAGCGTAAGAAGCAGTTCTTCCCCATGGCTTAAAGTGTCCATTCCAGTGGAGTAATTTAGCAGCTTTCACAAACTGAGGTGAATACCGCTTTCCAGCACTAGAGCCTTTCATTGACAAAATAGACAGACACACATCAACAATTAAACGGTTAGTAACTAAAGACAGGCTTGCTGTCACGGGTTCTGAAATTTTAAAATGTGATTACTTACCGAGGTGTCTGACGTTCCACATGGGGTCAATATTCGAATGTTGTTTATAAAACACTATAAGTAGGGGGGGTGTTGTGATGCTTGCTGCCAGTGTTCTACTATATAATTCTTCTCTAGAGGGACAAAGAGCCATTAAGATAGTGTAAGCCCCAGGTGCTGAATTAATGCTCACTACAACTCTTAATAATTGTCTCTATATACTTACTCTACATTAAGTTTCATCCACTTTTCCAGTTGATAAGTAATGTTTTGTTGTTTCCATTCTGTTAAATTTGCTACGAAAACCCCAGGATTAAAAGAGCAGGTACTAGCTTTCATGGCAAGATTTCGAATCCTTTTTTTCTTATAGTCCAGAAATCCAATATAATTATACTGTGAACAGAATTAAAATGCAGTTTATTTAAACAGAACAATGATTAAGTTTTTTTGTGTTAATCACTGACCCAGCCAACAAAAGGAACTAGATGATCAGTATAATCAACAACTACATTGTTGAAATATTGTACAGTCAAGCCTCAAACTAACATTGAAAACATTCCTGAGAATGCATAACATGAAATTCTGTAAAGAGAGGAAAGAAATGGCCCCCTAGGCAATTACTGATGCTCTTAGACAAAAAATACTTTAATGAAGAAGGTAAGAAATGTTCTAAGAATGAGCATGTGGGTGGAAGATTTTCACAGTGGTGATGGTGGTAGTTCTTGAAGTCAGGAGAACAGCATACATGTGAAAAAGGAAATAGAACATTGTGCTTAAGGCTCTGGTGACTTGCCATTTTGCTGACAACTGGTCTCAATAATTAAAGCTGTGTCTTTAGTTGCTATTTAACTTATTTTTTTAAGATTTTATTTTATTTTTTAAATTTATTTTTAGTTTTCAACATTTATTTCCATGATACTTTGAGTTACAAATTTTCTCCCCAGCTCCACCCTCCCCCTCACCCCAAGATGTTATTTATTCTGATTGCCCTTTTCCTAGTCTGCCCTCCCTTCTATCACCCCACTCCACCCCCCACCCCCATCCCTTTTCCCTCTTTCTTGTAGGGCAAGATAGATTTCTATACCCATTGCCTGTATATCTTATTTCTCAGTTGTGTGTAAAAACAACTTTTTTTTAACATTTGTTTTTAGAACTTTTGAGTTCCAAATTCTTTCCCTTCTTCCCTCCCCACCCACCCTCCTTGAGAAGTCAAGTAATTCAATATAGGTTATACATGTATTGTTATGCAAAACATTTCCTTAATAGTCATGTTGTGAAAGACTATTTCCCTCCATCCTATCCTGTCCCCCTTTGTTCAGTTTTCTCCTTTGACCCTATCTCTTTTCAAGTATTTGCTTCTGACTGCCTCTTCCCCCAATCTGCCCTCACTATTATCATCCCTCCCCTTCCCCCCCTACTTTCCTGTAGGATAAGATACCCAATCGAGTGTGTTATTTCCTCCTTAAGCCAAATCCGATGAGAGCAAGATTCACTCATTCCCTTTTACCTACCCCCTCTTCCCTTCCATTACAACAGCTTTTGCTTGACACTTTTATGTAAGATAATTTACCTCATTCTATCTCTCCCTTTCTCCTCCCAATTAGCTTATATTTTGATGGGTGATTCACCTGATTCCCTGGTCCATGAACAATAACTTTCGCAGAAGTTGAATCACAGTCTTCTGAAAAAGCAGCTGCATGCCCAGGCTTCAAAGGTGTATTATAAAGGGCAAGAATATCACCTAGAAGAGTAAAAGGATGCCTCAGAAGAGGCCCTGAATGCACCAAGTTTTCAATGAAAGTGACTCATTTCCACCCATGGTTAACAAGTGTCCTAACGATTTAAAATGAAATTTAGCCAAATTCAGTTAGATGGATTAAAAGGGGTTCGGTTGACAGCATGAAGGGAAAAAAAATACCTTGTACTATTACATCATCATCCATATATATGGCCTTTTCTGCATTTGGAACCAGGCTAGGTAGGTAGAATCTGGCAAAGGTTAGCTGTGAAAAGAAGAAATGTGTATGGCTTGTAAACATGTTAACATAGCACTATAAAGATGGAATGCTAGTTTTCTAAGGCTCTTTGTGCAGTGGTCTAGGGCTGGTCCCAGGAAGTTGCCTCTGTCATAGTCATGACAAGTTATTTATATGTGTGTGTGTGTGCACATACACACAGCAGCCTTCAGCAACTCCATTAGAGTTTTGTACTGCCATGAAAAGCTCCAAGCCCCCGTGTCATGTGAACCCCACAAGTCACTGTGTCCCAGCTTAAGGCCTCCTAGATACAAAAGATGGAGAGTACTCACTGGCTTCATGGAGTCTGCCTGTTTAGGATCCACCTTTACTTTCCCTTCCAAAAGTTGAGGGTCAAAATCCACAATTTTGTATTTGATGTTTTTCAGAGAACCGCTGTTGAGCCAGGATCTGATGGTGGTAAAGCACCAAATGTCATGTCAGTCTCAGTATCTAAATGATCATGTTTCAATAAAAATCAGACAGACATGTTCTGTTCTTAAGCAACAGTAACAAACATTTCAGTGCATTCTAACAGGCCTGTACAGGAGACAAGAGTTCCACCTACTTTACCTACCTACCTACCTACCTACCTACCTATAGTCTTAGAGCCCTGAGAAAGTGCCAGGGGTTCCCATGTAGAAAGTAGTGGGGGGCGGGGGGTAAGGCAGGGCATTTGGAGTTAAGTGACTTGCCTAAGGTCACACAGCAAGCATGTCAAGTGTCTGAGGCCGCATTTGAACTTGGATCCTCTTGACTGCAGGGCTGGAGCGCTATTCACCGTGCCACCTAGCTGCCCCACAAAGTATTCTTAATAGAGAGGGAATACTGACTCGAGTCAGAACCTGAGTTCAAATCCCAACTCATGCTTACTACCTTGTGTTACTACCTTGGCAACACCATCATAGGCCTCACTTTTCTGTAAAGTGAGGGGACTGGATTAGATGGCCCCTGGGGATCCTTTCATGATGCCATGAATCTGGGGTTCGGCTACTGCATTTTACTAGAGCCAATGCCATGCTACAAAATGCTGATTGCTCCAGTAAACACATGCAAGTCTCTGAGTCTAAAATGTGACAGGCCCCAAGGGGAAATTGTGGTCAAGAGCAAACTCAGACCTGAGATACACTGGAGTTGAGAAAAACAAGGTTCCTCTGGTCCTACTCTCTCGTTGACTTCCCAAGTGAATTTGGTCAAGTACCTTCCCCTCTCTAGGTCTCTATCTAAAATGAGGGCCTCAGCTTTTATCTGAAAATGAATAAAGAACTTGGTGGGGGGAGGGGGAATTTGTGCCATATAAATGTAATGGATCATTACTGTGAGGAAAGGCAAGTATGTGAATGCAGAGAAGCATCTTAGACTTACGTGTAAAATAAAAAAAATTTTAAACATGAAATCATGCAAAGTAAGCTGAGCAAGAAAACAACATAGACAAAGCCTAAAATAATGTGAATAGAAAGAGTGATCAAAACAATTTAAAATAAATGTAAAACTGCAGAGAACCAATTTGGCCTCAGAGTTACAAGAAAATGCCTCTTCCTATTCCTTTGCAGAGATGGTAGGGGGTGGGGAGTAGTGGTCTCATGGGTATGGGACATTCTATATGGCAAATTTTGTCTATGTATCAAACAGTAAGTGAAAATCTATTAAAATCTTGGGGTGGAGGCAGAAAAGAAACATTAAAATCTTAACTATCAATTAATTTCTTCCTCTATATAGTCAACACACTGCCTCCTAAATATGCTCTCTGACCCAGGAGAAAGTGAGTACAAAAGCATCTACAATCCCCAAATAAGTGTCTTCCTACATTTATAATTAGTTTATAGCACACTGGGTATTTGGTACTTACAATTTTAATAGTTTTAAAGTTGTTACTTATTCCTGGGCTGGGTGGGGGGCTTTAGGGATAGGAATCAAAGACCCTCCAAATATTGTAAAGAGTGCCTAAGATACCATATCAGGAGTAACAGGTGAGAATCCTGCTACTAGGCAGGTCTTGACACAGGGCAGGGCACGTATCTGAGCTTCCATTTCCTTACTCTGTAATGTATCCTAGCATTGTGTGATATTCACAGTGTTATGGTGAGGAAAAGAACTACAAAGAGCTACTTTAGAGTAAGAGTGAAACATTTTCCAACTTAGATGAGCTTTTAGTTTTTTCTTTACTAAAAGTTTTTCCTTAGGAGAAAGCTCTCATTCAGGACCTCAGCCTCAAGTAGGGACTCTAATGGTTTTTTGGGTTTGTTTTTTTTTGATATTTAACATATTTAGTTTTCAGCATTGATTTTCAGAAGAGTTTGAACTGCAAATTTTCTCCCCATTTCTACCCTCTCACCCACACCAAGATAGTGTATATTCTGGTTGCCCTGTTCCCCAGTCAGCCCTCCCTTCTGTCACCCCGCTCCCCTCCCATCCCCTTTTCTCTTCCTTTCTTGTAGGGCAAGATAAATTTCTATGCCCCATAGCCTGTGTATCTTATTTT
>CM053624.1:316363139-316388237 GCA_028646595.1 Phalanger gymnotis
GGTCTTCTTTGTCACCAAAGAAGGATTCCAGAGTCTGAGACTGAATCTGGGTGCGTTTTCACTGCCTGGCCATGTTCCCAGCCAACTCACTTGACCCTTGGGTTTTTCAGCAGGGTATGACTGCTTGTAGACTAAAGAGTTCTATGTTCCAAGCCTGGGGGGATGCGCCAGCTCTGCCACAGCAGCACTCCTCCTTCCCCAAGAACCCCCAAGCTGGACTGGACTTAGATCTTCAGCAGGCTCTTCACTCCTGCTCTGATCTGCCACTTAATTCCTCCTACCAGGTGGGCCTGGGGTCAGAAGCAACTGCAGCTGTAGTTCTGTAGCTGCCCCACCTCTGCTGCCCCTGGGGTGGTGGCCAAACCGCAAACTCTATCCCAGTCTCCAGCAGCTTCTCCCACTAACCTACTCTGTTGTCCTTGGGTTGAGAAGTCTAGTAACTGCTGCAGCTCACTGATTCAGGGTACTAGGGCATGCTCCACCCAGCTCCCAGTCTGGTCAGCTGGGCTCCACTCCGCTCAGCTCCGCTCCACCCCTCCCCCCCACCCCCCGCTCCCAGCTCCGTGCAGGATAGATCTTACCCAGAGACCATCCAGGCTGTCCTAGGCTAAAGCCCTGCTTCCCTATGCTACTTTGTGGGTTCTGCAGTTCTAGAATTGGTTGAGAGCCATTTTTTATAGGTTTTTGGAGGGTCTTGGCGGGGAGCTCATGCTAGTCCCTTCTTTCCAGCGGCCATCTTGGCTCTGCCCCCGGGAGTCTGTTTTATGCTTGCCTACATTAGGTGGTAAGGCCTTCCAGGTCTTCCCAATTACTCTTCTGCAGTATAGTTTTAAGAACTGAGACAGGAACTTACCTGAGATGGTCTGTAGTATCATTCAAAGTAACAATGTAGAAAACCACATTGGAGCGGGTATTATGGTAAATGCTATTCATCACTGCAATTGTGCCACCAAGTCTGTCTTCTGATGCTGCAATGACTACAGGAATCTCCCCTTCACTCCTACTGATCAGGCTTTCAGGAGCATTAGGCACAAAGGCTAGTGGCTGAAATCCCACAAGATTTGGATCTGTGGAGGGCAGAAAGGCAAGGGCAAAGGGAAGCAAGTATGGTCAATACCACTGGATACAAACCCAAGAAATGGAAAGGTGTGGAAGACAGAGGAACAGGAATGCTCCCTACAAGCTGCTACGGTAGTCTTGTTTTTCTTTCCTCTGGCTTTGTATTCTAAAGCACTAATCATCTAAGCCTAAAGAAAAAGGGATATGGACAGTGGACTTTGGCAGACTTGAAAACCAATTTACTGGCTTGTTTAAGCTAATCGAGATTGTGCTGAAGGGTGTCTGTGGAAATCAGATATGAGGAACAATCCTATGCTTATTAATACACATGTAGTGCTTTAAGATCTGCAAAGCCTTTTCCTCACAATGAGATAGGTAACACTCCATTTTAAAGATGAGCAAACCAAAGCTGTAAACAGTGTGAGTACCTCCCTCCTTTTTTGCCAAAGTCTATAAAAGCTACAATCACAAAAATTTCCTCTTTCTTTCCCCTCCCTCTCTCCTGTAGAAGTAACTTGGCAATGTAGTAAGTAAAAGATTATAGAACTATCTATTAACCCAACATGAATGGAAGAGAATAGCAGTTTGAGTTGTGATTTACTTTAGAAGACCAATAAGGTCACTGTACCTGAGACCTCCCTTTTCAACAAATCGCTCAAACCAAGGAAGTTATGATGCAAAACTAGTAAAAAGAGAGTGACAGCAAGGACTAGGATGATGATGTTCACTAAAACAAAAAAAGAGGAAAAAAAGAGTTAAATGTCTTCTTTGCTATTTAACCAGTTTCAAAAAGCTACAACTTGGAGATAGCATGTACCTTTACGGAATGACATTTTTTCCTTTCAAGCTTAAAAGAATGTTACTTCACAAACCTGCAAGAGAAAAACATTAAAATTACTGTGTGCACCTAGCCCTAACAGTTAAATTTTCTGGTGGCATTTCCACAAAGTTCAGCAGTAAAGATCCCAATCTGTGTTATTTCTATAACTGATCTAATGTCTAAGCATGAGCTTGAAGTGCTGCTCCAAAGTCAAACAAAAAAAATAAAAGCAGGTTCAATATTAAGCAATTCACAATATTCTTTGGTGTTATATTGCATTTACCTTAAAATTCCAAGTCCTCTACTTTATATGTGGTGCTGAAGTACAATTCTGTTATATGTCCTGTTAATCTTCAGGAAACTTTCACCCAACTAAATCAGCTGCTATGCCAGTGATTCTGGTCTATGCTTTGATGGAGTGATAAAAAAACAAACCAAAAGAGGAGGCAGAGCCAAGATGGCAGCAGGAAAGCAGGGATTTGCTTAAGCTCCCCCCAAATCCTTCCAAACACCTGTAAAAAATGGCTCTGAACAAATTCTAGAGCTGCAGAACCCATGAAATAGCAGAGGGAAACATCTCCAGCCCAGAAGAGCCTGGATGGTCACCAGGAAGGGTTTATCACATGGTGCTGAGAGTGGAGGGCAGCCCAGCATGGGCCATGCCAGGCCAGACCACACCCAGAGTCAGCCAGTCAGAGGAGGCTTTGGGGCCATGAAACAATGAGCTGTGGCAGTTACCAGACTTCTCAACCCACAAACGCCAAAGAGCCGGTTAGGGAGAAACTGCGGGTGGAGCTCAGAGCGGTCTGGCCGCCAGCTCTGGGGAGGGGAGGAGGTCTTACAGTGGTGACAGTAGTAGCAGCAGCAGGAAGCTCCTGAGGCTACCTCCAGAGGGCTAGTATCAGCGGCTTCTGGAGTCCCTGGCTCACATGGTAGGAGGAATCTAGCAGCAGCATATTAGAGTGGGAATGCAAGGAGCACTTTGTGGGCACAAAGGCAGATAGCTCTGAAAACAGCTGTGCTTAGACCCTAAAGCTGGGGACAAAGTATTCTCTACAAGCAGTCATATCCTGACAAAAAGTTCAAGGGTCAAGTGGTTGGCTGGGAACACAAACAGGCAGCAAAAACAGACCTAAATTCAGAATCAGACCTCGGAATCTTTTTTTGGTGACAAAAAAAACCAAAACGTACAGCCAGAAGAAGTCAACAAAGTCAAAGAGCCTACATCAAAAGCCTCCAAGAAAGATATGAATTGGGCTCAGGCCATGGAAAAGCTCAAAAAGCATCTGGAAAAGCAAGTAAGAGAAGTAGAGGAAAAAATGGGAAGAGAAATGAGAGTGATGCAAGAAAACCGCGAGAAACAAGTCAATGACTTGCTAAAGGAGACACAAAAAAATACTGAAGAAAATAACACCTTAAAGAATAGACTAATTCAAATGGCAAAAGAGCTCCAAAAAGCCAATGAAGAGAAGAATGCCTTGAAAGGCAGAATTAGCCAAATGTAAAAGGAGGTCCAAAAGACAACTGAAGAAAATACCATCTTAAAAATCAGATTGGAGCAAGTAGAAGCTAGTAATTTTATGAGAAACCAAGATATTATAAAACAGAACCAAAGGAATGAAAAAATGGAAGACAATGTGAAATATCTCATTGGAAAAACCACTGACCTGGAGAATAAATCAAGGAGAGACAATTTAAAAATTATTGGACTACTTGAAAACCATGATCAAAAAAGAGCCTAGATGTCATCTTTCAAGAAATTATCAAGGAAAACTGCCCTGATATTCTAGAGCCAGAGGGTAAAATAGAATTTGAAAGAATCCACTGATTGCCTCTTAAAAAAGATCCCAAAAAGAAAACTCCTAGGAATATTGTTGGCAAATTCCAGAGTTCCCAGGTCAAGGAGAAAATACTTCAAGCAGACAGAAAGAAACAATTTGAATATTGTGGAAACACAATCAGAATAACAACATCTAGCAGCTTCTACATCAAGGGATCGAAGGGCTTGGAATATGATATTCCGGAGATCAAAGGAGCTAGGATTAAAACCAGGAATCACCTACCCAGTAAAACTGAGTATAACACTTGAAGGCAAAATACGGATTTTCAATAAAATAGAGGACTTAAAAGCTTTCTCAGTGAAAAGATCAGAGCTGAATAGAATATGTGGCTTTCAAATACAAGAATCAAGAGAAGCATGAAAAGGTAAACAAGAAAGAGAATTCATAAGGGACTTACTAAAATTGAACTGTTTTGTTTACATGGAAAGATGATATGTGTAATTCAGGAGACCTTTCTCAGTATTAGGGGAGTTGAAGGGAATATAGACAGAGGGCACAGGATGAGGTGAATATGAAGGGATGACATCTACAAAAATGAAATAAATTTAAGGGGTGAGAGAGGAATATATTGAGAGGGAGAAAGGGAGAGATAGAATGGGGTAAATCATCTCACATAAAGGTGGCAAGAAAGAGCAGTTCTGTTGGAAGGAAAGAGGGAGCAAGTGAGGGGGAATGAGCGAATTTTATTCTCATTGGATTCAACTTGAGGGAATAACATACATGCTCAATTGGGTATCTTACTCCACAGAAAAGTAAGGAGAAGGGGATAAAAAAGGGGGGTGGTGATAGAAGGGAGGGCAGATATGGGGAGGAGGTAATCAAAAGCAAACATATTTTAAAAAGGACAGGGTCAAGGGAGAAAACTGAATAAAGGGGGACAGGATAGGATGAAGGGAAATATAGCTATTCTTTCACAACATGAGCATTGTGGAAGTGTTTTGCATAATGATATATGTGTGAATCTATGTTGAATTGCTTGCCTTCCTAAGAAGGGTGGGTGGGAAGGGAAGAGGTGAGAGAATTTGGAACTCAAAGTTTTAAAAGCAGATCCCTTTTTTTTTTTTTTGCACGCAGCTGGGAAACAAGATATATAGGGAATGGGGCATAGAAATCTATCCTGCCATACAACAAAGTAAGGGGAGAGGGGATTGGGGTGGGAAATGGGGTGAAAGAGGGGAGGGCTGACTGGGGGACGAGGCAGTAAGAACATATGCCATCCTGGAATGGTGGGGGGAGAGTAGAAACCAGGAGAAAATTTGTAACTCGAAATGTTGTGGAAATCAATGTTGAAAACTAAAATATTAAATAAAATATATACAGGAAAAAACAAACTAAAAGCCCCACCATCGAAGGAAAGGAGATTAAGTAAAGAATCAAACTAAAAAAAATTATGGAGGGAGCAGGAGGTGGTGCAGTAGAGATGGAGGAGAGCAAATTCAAAAAAAGTCCAGGTGTTGAAAGACCTAAATTCACAAAATATGATACCCCCTCCTTATGAACCAGAGTTGTGTTGCTGTGTGACACTGCTGGGACCAGCTTATCATATGGCTGAAGACGGAGTTTCCCGTTTGTGTACTTCTTGCTTTTATGCACAGGATTCCCATCAATATTGAGTACCTGCCTTATGCCAGGATCAGCTGGAGATACGGATATGAACAACATTGTGCGTTCATGGAGCTCATAACTTAGACTAGTTGGGGAGATAAGACACGCTCATAAATAACAATAGGGGCAATATGTGATAAACACAAGAAAATGAGCAAAATATTCTGGGAGTGAAGAGATCTCGTGTCCCTTACCAAGCAATTATAAATCTTGGGTTGTTTTTCTTCCTTACTGTTCATGCTCAGTATCCTTTCTACCATCTCATATACATGGGGGGCCCCCAAGGCTCCACCCTCTGTACTCATGATTTCATCAGCTCCCATATATTCGGCTCTTATGCAGCTGATTCCCAGATGCACATAGCCAGCCCACTTCTTGCTCCTGAGCTCTACTCTCACATCTCCAAATACTTGCTGGACATTTTCCACCTGTATATTTCCTCAGTATCTAAAACTCAACATACAGAAAATCAGTCAGTCAAATTTTTTATTATGTATCTGTTATGTGCCAGGCACTATGATAAGCACTGGGGATATAAACAACAACAAAAGCAAAAGCCGGTCCCTGCTCTTGAGAAGTTCACAATCTAATGAGAGAGACAACATGTAAACATCTACGTATAAACAAGATACACGCAGGATAAATTGGCAATAATAAATGGGGAAGGCACTAGAATTAAGAGGGATGAGAAAGGCTTCCTGTAGAAGGTGGGATTTTAGCTGGGATATGAAGAAGCTAGGAGGAGGAGATAAGGAAAGAAGCAGCATTCCAGGCATGGGAAATAGCCAGTGAATATGCCTGGAGTCTAGAGATGGAATGTCTCATTCGGAAACAGTAAGAAGGCCAGTGTCACTGGATCACGGGAGAAAGGTATAAGAATACTGGAAAGCTGGGTGTGGGGTGGGGTGAGAAGGTAGGTTATGAAAGCCTCTGAAGGTCAAAGGTTGTTTGTTCCTGGAGGTAACAAGTTGTTGGTGTTTACTAAGTAGAATGCTGATAGGGTCAGATCTGTACAGCTGAGTGGAAGATGGATTGAAGTGTGGAAAGACTTGTGGAAGACAGCCCAACCAGCAGGCTACTGCAATTGTCAGGCATAAGGTGCTGAAGGCCTGCACCAGAGTGGTGGCAGTGTTGGGGAGAGGAGAGGGCACATGGGAGAGACATCATGAAGGTAAAATAGGCTTTGGGGAGTAAAAGACAGGGAGAAGTCAAAGATGACACCTAGGTCGTGAGCCTAAATGACTGGAAGCATGGTGGTGCCCTTGACGGTAACAGAAAAGGTTGGAAAGGAAGGGTTTTGGACTTGTTGGGTTTAAGATTTCTATAAGACATACAGTTTGATATTAGAGGTCAGCAGAGAGGTTAGAACTGGATAAGTAAAACTGACAATCAGCAGCAGAGATAACTGATTCCATAGGAGTAGATGAGATCACGAAATTAAAGTCTGAGAAGGTACAGTCAGATAGGTAGGAGGAGAACCAGGAGACAGCAGTGCCATGAAAACATAAGACAGAATACTGTATCAAGGAGAAGAAGGTGATGGGCAGTGTCAAAGGCTAGAGAGACAGGTCAGGAAAGAGGAGTAGTAAGAAAAAGACAAACTGTCTTTCCCCCAAACCCTTCCTCCTCAACTTCTCCATTTCTGTCAAGGGCATGACCATTTCCAGTCACCCAAGTTCATAACTTGACCCTTTAAGTCTTACAGTCCACACAACCAATCAGTTTCCAAGATTTGATTTGATCTCCTTAATGACTCTCATCTCCAATCCTTTTTCTATTCATATCAGAAATACCTAGACTATTGCAATAGACCCTTAATTGGTTTCCTTGTATCCTGTCTCTTCCCCCTCCAATTTATCCTACACACAGCTGCCAAACTGACATTTCTAAAGCACAGGTCAGATAATGCCACTCCCTTGCTGAAGAAATTTCAGTAACTCCCACTGCTTCTAAGACAAAATACAAACTCCTTTGGTGTGGTGTTTGAAGTCCTACAGTCTGCTTCCAATCTATCTCTCTAGTTAAAAATTATTCTCCCTCAATCTACATACCAATTAAACTGACCCACTTGATATTTCTTGTATGTAATAGCTCCTCTCTTGTCTCTGAATCTTTGCATGTCTGCACTTCATGCCTGGAATGCTCTCCTCTCCCATCTGTAGTGCCTGAAAACTAGCTCCTCTCAAGGCTCAAGTCAGGTGCCACCTCATTCAAAAGGCCTTCCCTCTCTCATCTCTCTCTTGCTCTACACAGACAGACAGACAGACACATACACACCCACTTTTATTTTCAGTTCGAAGTTCTTTCCCTTCCCCCACTCCCTTCTTCATTCCACTGAGAAGGCAAGAAATACAAACTCCATTACAAATCTGAAGTCATGCAAAACTAATTTCTATATTAGCCATGTTCTGGGAAAAAAAATGAAAGGAAAAGGAAAAATATGCTTCAATCTGTATTCTGAGTGCATCAGTTCACTCTGGAGGTAGATTGCATGTTTTATCCTAAGTCTTTCGAAATTGTGGTGGGACACTCTGTTGAGCGGTTAATATGTCTTTCACAGTTGATTGTCTTCACAGTATTGCTATTACCGTGTAGATGTTCTTTTGGTTCTGCTCACTTCACCTTTGCATCAGTTTATACAAATCTTCTCAGGTTTCTCTGAAACCATCTCCTTCATCATTTCTTACAGCATGATAGTAATGCATCACAATCATATGCCATAATTTATTTAGTCATTCTCCAATTGATGGGCATGCTCTCAGTTTCCAATTCTTTGCCACCACTACAAGAAAAAAGAGATGCTATAATTTTTTTTTAATACGTGTGTCCTTTTTATCTTTGCTCTTTTTTTGGGGTATAGACCTAGTAGTGGTAGCCTATATGAAAGGATATGCACAAATTAATACCTTTTGGGTTATATTCCCAAATTGCTTTCCAGAATGGTTGGACTAGTTCATAGTTCCACCTGCATTAATGTACCTATTTTTCTATACCCCTTCAAACACTTGGCATTTTCCTTTTCCATCATCTTAGCCAATCTAATGGGTTCAAGGTGGAACCTCAGAGTTGTTTTAATTTATATTTCTTTAATCATTAGTGATTTAGAACATTTTTATATGAGTATTGATTTGATTTCTTTCTCTGAAAATTGCCTTTTCACATCCCTTGACCACTGCTTTGTATTTTGTACATATCCTGTTGTTTATGTGTGAAAATGTTGCATTCTCCAGAAGGATGTTTGTTGCAAGCAGAACTATATCATTTTGTATTTGTTTCCCTCAAACCCAGAGCAATGCTTGGTCCACATTTTATGCATAATAAATGCTTGAAGAAATATATTCAGTTAGGAGAAAAATCTAGTTGTAAATATATATGGCTAGAACTAACAAAAATAGGCATTGGTGACATGTCCATATATTGAAAGAGAGACCAGTTGCAAGCCTGAGAATAAAGAATGAAAAGGCTAGAAGGCAGAAATATACCAATAGTGAGAATGATTTTTGAATACAAGAAGGCCTAACCAACCAGGTGAAAAGGTGCCTCTTTCTGTTATAAACCTGAATCCTAAGAACCAAGAATTTAAACATGCCTATCAAAAACTGACACAGTTGTATGTAATAACTTAGGCAATACTTTTGAGATGGTTTGATTCTGTGACAGCAATGATCATGCAGGTGCGCTTCTACTGACATAAGGCTGACTCAAACTGCCCTACCTTAACCACTTGAAATCAAATTGAGCTTGTTACCTAATCTTTGGTTGATTCTCTATCAGTTGGGTGATGGAGTTCATGTTATAAACATCTCTTCATTTATCTCTTTCATTGTAATTTTCATTCTGTGGTTTTAAAGAATGGATATTAATCCACAGAAACATGCAAAAATTGTAGTTATTAAATACTACACTTCAATAATTATTAGAGATATTGCACGCACACGCGCATGCGCATACACACACACACATAAAGTTGGTGTGGAGAAGTGAAGCATTTCAGGTATCATTTAAAACCATAATGAAACATGATTAGTCACATGGAAGCACAAAAAAAAAGTACAATGGAAAATGGAAAACACCAGATGACAAACTATTGCTGGAAAACAGCAATTTGTCCTTAGAAAACAAATACCTTAGATAGACTTGGCAGCTAGAGGGATTTGTTACCGATTATTCTACAGGTGGCACGGCTGGAAGAATAACTTAAAAAATAGCCTCTGTTGCTATGAAGCAAAATATGCTTGTCTTGAACAAAACAATACAAAAACTTCATTGGTGGACCTAAGATTTGACAAAGATAATTTTTACTGATGAAACTCACCTTTCATTCAGGGTTATACCAAAATCACTGTCAAAGTGCAAATGAGCCTGTAAGATCTGGGCATCTTTGTGAGACTAAGACATCCAACCCCAAAAATGTTTGGGAGATTTTTCACTTTCAGTGGGCCTGGAAGTCTGTTCCCCATTGAGATAATGGGGAACTCGGATAAACATAAAGGTACACTAAGAAGTAGAACTGTTCTAAAATTATAGAAATCCCCAAATAGAATGTGGAAACAAATGCTACAAGTTGAGGACGTTTAAGAAATTTATCTGAGATGGAGATAAACATGTTTCTTTGGCTTGAGAAATCCTTTGGTTTATACCCCAGTGAAAATTAATGAGAGAGACTTGACAAAATTGTATTGTTCATAAAACATACGTGTAATATGTAATGTGATGAAAGTGTATTTTTATGATGAAGAATTAAAAGAATGCACGGTAAAATCTTGTGAACTCAATGCCAAATCCTGTAAAACAAGTATCTGTGGCAAAAAAAATATTCAGTAAATTAAACATTTTTAATGTAAAAGTCATAATGTTTATTGTATATCAATAATTTAACTATTTTGCTTTATCCCAAGTAATCTGCATGCAATTAAATGCTAAACCTCAACAATGACCATATGCACTGCATAACTGTCAGGATTTTTATCTGAATAGGATATTCATTTGAATAGAAATCTTCATGAAAATGCTATACTTATCTTTAATCGTGGAGACAGTGCTACCGGCTCAAAGGCTATGCCAGCAGAACGCGAGCTGTCACTGGAAAGATACTCATCAGCATCCACATCAGGCTAAATGCCGTATGATGAAATTCAATAGGTATAAACACAAAGTTTCCTCCCAGTGAGTCTGACTGAACCCAAATGTAAGATAAAGAAGGCTGTTAGACTGCAGCTCATTTGAAAAAGATCTGGGGATTTTAGTGGACTGCAAACTCGATGAATCAGCAGTGTGATGTTACAGAGGAAAAAGCTAATGCAACCTAAGGCTGAATTAAGAGAAGAAAACAGTCCAAGACGAAGATGGTGATAGTTCTGTTATACTTGGCCCTGATCAGAACATCTGGAATATCTTGGTATAGGTCTCAACACCTTTTAGGCTGGAATGCAACTAGGATGGTGAAAGCAAATTTAGGATGGATGTAAGGAAAAATCTTCCTTATAATCAGACTGACCCCAGAGTAGAATGGACGGCCTTGGGATGTCAGAGGCTTTCGCCTCCCCCCGACCCCCAGCCTGACGTGTTCAAGCAAAGTCTTTATTTAATTGTGTAGGGGGTTCTTGTTCAGGTCCAGGTTAACTTAGGTGGCTACTGAGGTCCCATCCAATTTTGAGATTCAGTGATGCTGAGTACGGTCCTAGGAAAAGCGTTCAACTGCTTTTCTGTGGATCAGCCTAAGAAAAGAAAGGCTTAGCATCAGAAGGTTAGCCACTAGATAATTTCTTTGGCAATGGTGACCTATGAAACACATGAAGGTAGAATTTCAAAATGTTCCTCAGGCCCAACAGCGGCAGAGTGCAAAAAGTGGTGAGAAGGTGCTTAGGATCAGTTTTTAGACTGTCAGTCAACAAGTGTTAATTTAATTGTGGCTACTTGATGTAATATCTTTGCCCAACAAACAGCTAGTGAATTTCCTGGAAGAAATGAGCCACGCCCAAACTGAGATTCTTAAAGTAAAAGAGAAAAACATAAAGGAGTTGAAAATTAGCGGGAGGCTCACTCACATGCTTTCTCCAGAGACATAAAGGGCACGATAGAGCGAGTTTGTACACTCAAATAATATAGTTTTGAAAACACATTTTTCAAAAGAACAGAGGACCCTATGAAAACAGACACCCAAATCTCTGAGTTAAAACAACTGAGGTTTTACCTCGTACCAAGTAAGTTGGAAAAGATGACCAAAAAAAAGAACAGAGACTATTGGTAGAGCTGTCAAACGGTCCAGCTGATGGGGTTAGCAATGTTAGCAATGATGACTGTGTATGTTAGCAACAACTGTGTTAAGCAACAGTTGCTAGACAACGAAGAACCACCTGACTGCCCGAGACAAATCACTTTAAGATGAGCCTGGGCTCATTACGTTTCAGTAGTCAGGTGATGGTGGTTTGGATCAGATTCAGGATGCTTGTTAGCACTTTCTGCTCTATATAAACCTCATGTTTCATTCTAGTGGTGTGCCTATCTCCCTTAAGGGGTAGGTCCCGCTGTGAGCATCACCTCAAATAAATGCCCTGGCTTGATTTGGAGACAAGTCTCAGTCTGAATTCTTTCAAGACACATGCCATCACCTCACCACAACTATTCTGTAGTTCAATATGGCTTTGTTCAAGAAAAGTGACTAAACTGTCCATACTTTATGACCCAGCAACTCCATTAGTGGGCACATACTCCAAAGAAGTTAAAGACAGAAACAAAAGTCCAATACGGATCAAAATATTCAGAGTACAGATCTTTATAGTAATGAAAACTGGGGGGGAAAGTAGATGGGGAATGGCTGAAAAACATTTAGTCTATGAAGGTAGGGGAATGTTATTGTGTGAGAAGTGCCTAATATGAGGAATTTAAAGAAATATGGGAAGATTTGCATAAACTGATACAGAGTGAAATAAGTAGATACAAGAGAACAACATACATAATGACTATAATCAAATGTGAATGAAAAGATCACTTGGAAGAAATCAGTCTCTGAGTAACAGAAAAAAAAAACCTACAAAGATGCCTAAGAAGAGTTCATGAAACAGCTCTGCCCGCACCTCACAGCACAGAAGTGGACTTTGAGGGTGGAATATTCTATATACCACTGTATTGGGCAGTTCTGCTTAATTATTTTTCTTTGTTACTAAGCAAGGTTCAATATGGAAAAGAAAGTAGTTAAAATGACTGATATAAAGACAAAAGACATTTGAAAATAATAATTTCTCCAATACGTCACTGTGAATCCTCTTAGCTATTGGTGTTCTCTCTCTATTCAAATTATATTTACTTATTTATGTTACTTATTCATGTTCCTCAAAAACTTTTTTATCTTCCAATCCCCAGCAACTAAGTGCAAGACCTTACATGATGTGGTAGGTACTTACTGAATTAATAAATGTCCTCTGAAAGTTATGAACAAAGCATTATTTCCTATATTTTTGGAACTGTAACATCTACCTTGGCACAGAGAACTGTATATCTTGTTATCTCATTACTACTTTACCCTTAGAAAGTTACTCTGTGCCATAGGACAGAAATATCTTTATCTGTTCCATTATACGAGAGTAGCATCATTACTAGGGAGAACCTATGGGCCATTACTGTTTAAATGGCTTTATATAGCAAAAGAAATCTGTTCCTCTTCTGGATTTCTTTGATTAGCAATTATTCTTCAATAACAACTCATATTTATATAGCACTTTCCTTCCAACAACCCGCTGAAGCTGAACATGCAAATATTATTATACCCATTGTACAGAAAATTTGAAGCTTGGATAACTCAAGTAACTTAGACCAAATCACAAAACCAGTAAGAACTGCGACTTGAACTCAGGCCTTCTGATTCCAAGTTGATGTGTGTTCCCCAACACCAGGGGCAACGGGAGATTTCAGGGGGTTAAGGAGTTTGTTTTTAAAAATATTGATAACTACTTATTATTATTGATTTACTTTGTAATCTTATGCAATATACTTTATGCATTTAAAAACATTCTTCTGAGAAGGTGTGCATAAGTCTCACAAGACTGCCCAAAAAGTCCCCTGCCCTATCCTCAACACTCAAATGACCAACTCTTAGACTACCTACAAAAATAAAATACACAACAGGCACAAAAGGCCCACATGTAAGACATTCCTATTTTTTAAATTAGGTAAGTCAGAATAAGAATATTACTTCATGACTATGCTAGAGGTAGCTGGGTGGCACAATGGCCTGGAGCCAAGAAGTCCTCAGTTCAAATCTAGTTTCGGCTTTGTAGGATCCTGGGCAAGTTGCTTAACCCCTGTCCGCCTTGGTTTACTCATCTGTAAAATGGGGATATTAATATCATCTATCTCCCAGGGTTGTTTTCGGGGGATTGAATTAAATTAAATATTTGTGAAGTACACTTGGTACACAGTATACGCTTAATACTTTGTCCTTCCATCCTTGTTAACTGTTTGTTGTCCTCTCTCTTTTGTCCTTTGCAGCTAAACTTTTCAAAAAGACCATTTACAGTAGGTTCCTCCTTTTTTGCTCCCACTCTCATCTTAACCCTTTACAATCCAGCTTCTGACCTCATCATTCCACCGAAGTTAACAATAATCTCATAGTTGTCAAATCCATTGGCCTTTTCCCAGTCCTCATTTTCCTTGACTTTTCTGCAGCTTCTGATGCCGTTGATCACTCTTCTCCTGGATCCTCTCTTCTCTACGTTTTCAGGTCACTGCTCTCTCCTGGTCCTCCTCCTACCCATCTGCCTGCTCCTTCTCTGCCTCCTTTGCTGGATCCTCCTCCAGATCACACCCTCTAACTGAGGGTGTCCCTCAGGCTTCTAATCTGGGCGCTCTTCTCTTCTCCCTCTATTTTACTTCACTTGGTGATCTCATCGGCTCCCATGGATGTAATTACCATCTCTATATGGATGATTCTCAAATCTGCCTATCTTGCCCCAAACTCTCTGCTGACCTCCAATCTCCCATCTCCAACTGTCTTTCAGATATGTCAAACTGGATGCCTAGTAGATGTCTTAAACTCCGTGACTAAAACTCTGGTTGCAGGACCATATCACCTCACATCTTGATTACTGTACTGGCCCGCTGGTGGGTCTACTTGTCACAAGCCTCTCTCCGCACCCATCTAGCCTCCATTCAATCACTAAATTATTTTCCTAAAGTGCATGTCTGATGTCATTCCCTACTCAATAAACTCCAGAGGTTCCCTGTCACCTCCAAATTGCTCTGGCATTCAAAAATCATAATTTAGCCCCTCCTACCTTTTCAGTCTTCTTACACCTTACTCCCTGACACATACTCTGATCCAGTGACACTGGCCTCCTGGTTGTTCCACGGACAAGACACGTTACCTCTCAGCTCCAGGCATTTTTTTCCAGCGGTCTTCCATGCCTAGAACACTTTTCTTCTTCTGTTCTACTTACTGACCTCCCTGGTTTCCTTTAACTCCCAAATAAAACCCCATCATTTACTGGAAGCCCTCTCCAAGCCCTCTTAATTCTAGCACTTTTGCTCTTTTAGCTATTTCTTATTACTTCCCATTTATCCTATCTTCTCCATTAGATTGTGAGCAGCTCTTTGTCTCTTTTTGTATCCCTAGTACCTTAACACAATGACTGGCATGTTTTTTGTTGCTTAGTCGTTTTTCAGTTGGGTCCAATTCTGTGACCCCATCTGGGCTTTCTCGGCAAAAATACTCGAGTGGTTTGCCATTTCCTTTTCTGTTCACAATGAGGAAAATAAGTGTCTGAGGCCACATTTGAACTCAGGAAGAGAAGTCTTCCTGATTCTAGGCCTTGGTACTTTATCCACTTTAACACCTAACTGCCTACCTGGCAAGCATTAGGTGCCTAATAAATGTTTATTGTTTCCTTCATTCAGTACACATTTACTGAGTACCTATTGTGTGAAATTTGTTACATAACAAAAAATTTCATTGCTAGGAAAGACAGCTTTCCAGGGAACTAGAGCAAATCAGTATCTTTTTTCCAATTTGACATTTCAGTGAAGCATTCTATCTAAAGCGTTTAATGAAGCATTATAAATCACTGATCTGTACATTGAATTATGAAATATGAGATAGGCTATGCAAAAATGCAACTCTATGGTAACAGTTCACATTTATATAATGAAGATTCTTAGAATGTAAGTAGTACAAACACTATTATCCTTCAGCCCAGGAAAAGAACTCAGATACTATTCCAGGATCATGCCACTGACAGATGTCAGAGATGGCACTCACCAATGTTTTCTTTCAGACCATGGTTTCCGTCTTCTTCAACACAGAGATGCCATCGGGGCAAGCTGAGAATACACTATTTACAATGATATGTGGTCCCTCGGTACTGTTTCTTGGAGAACTTTAAGCGATTTACCTGTTTACAGGTAACGGTCCTGAAGGATGAAGAATTCCTGAAGCTGAGAGTCGTGCAGTTATCTGTAGAAGGTCAAGAGAGAACATTGGACTGAGACAGGTAGACTCATCTGCCTGAGGTCTGGGGCTTCCCTCCCATTGGGCAAGAGGATGAAGGTCCCTCTGGAGTTTATCAAGTCAGAGGTCCGGAGGTCCCCAGCGTGGGTCTTGCAGATGTGGGCAATTTACTTCCTTTCTCCAGGCCTTAGTTTCCCCAGCTATACATGGGGAAAGGGGGCGGAGAGAGAACAAGGAGACCACAGGGGATCGCTGGTTCCAGCTCTGACATTCTGGGAACCCAAGGCCAGGGAGGGATCAATGGGTGGGGAGCCTCCCCTAGGCCCAGGACTCTCCTCTGGTGGGGGTTAGGGGGGCCGGGCGCCTCCTTCGGGGTGGGGGAGGGGCCTCGAGTCCTCCCTTGGGAAGGCCGACTCTCCGAGGAGTCCACGGAGGTGGGGGGGAGCCTTTTCCTGGTGGATCCTCGGGAGCCATGAGTCCTTTCCCCATGGGTACACATGCGACGTGGGAGTCTTTCTGACCGAAAGGAGGAGGCTGTGGCTATGCCAGCCTTCTCCCTCCATCCTGGTCCGTCCCAGCCACAGGCCCTCGACCTAGATCCCCAACCAGACCCGGCGACCCAGCCATGCCACCCCACTTTCTCACCTGCGACCTGTGGAGCCGCCCTCGAGCCCGAGCCTGGCCCCGCCCCTAGAGCCTGGCCCCGCCCCGGCCCTCCCCGCGCGCACGAAATCCAACCCCCGCCACCTCAGCGCGGGCCCTCCACAGCTCGCCGTTCGGAAGGGCTCGAGGCTGTACTGGATACTGCCTGATAAATAGGGGAAAACTCCTCTCCTAAACCAGAAGGAGACATCCTGGCGTCCCTGTCCCTCACCCGTCGCATTCCTGACCCCTTCCCTTGCCCCTCAAAGCCACGGCGACTTCTCGCTCGAGCAGGCAGCGTGCTCGGCTGCCCGCACTGCGAGGGGTCCTCGCAGCAACAAGAAGACTGTTGCCATGGGGACGCGACGCTAGCCAGTCGCCGTTGGGCCCTGAGTAGCTTTTAGGATCGAGTCAGGTGTCCGGGGCTGCAGCACCCCGCTTGGAGCCCGCGCAGACGGCGACTCCTCCCCGAGGACGCAATGCCTCCCTCCGGCAGGCCCAGGCCCAGCCACCACCGCCGGCGCCGCAGCCGCGCCTGGTCCAAGGCAGCTCCGAAGGCACACGTGGCTTAGCGATGGGGCGGGGTGGGCCGAGCGGGCCGCCCTGCGTGGTGAGCACATCCGCTTCCGGGATCCAGCTCCCTGCGCACCCGGGCCGCGCCACTCGGCCCTGTTCGCAGGACCCGCCGCCGCCTCCGCTGCCGCCGCCGCCGCTGCCGCCTTCGGCTCTGCCAGGCCTCTCGGCCGGCATAGACCTCTGCCGCTCCCGGTCCAAATCCCCGAAGCGCGGTTCCTCGGCGTCCCTGCAGCGACGCCTGCCCCCGAAGGCAGTCATGTTGGACGGACTGAGCTCTCTGCCCACGCAGATGGTGAGTGTGCCTAGCGCTGCGTTTCCCAGCCCGAGCGGAAAGCGAGAGCCGCAGCTTCGTGTGCCTGGCGCCGGGCCTGCCCTCGGGCAGCTGACGTTCTCTCTCTGACTGGACGGGGGTGGGGGACGACACGACGACGGGGGACTGTCTGAGGCCTCTTAAGGACCCGTCCTTTTTTTTGGGGGGGGGGGGGGGTTTGCTTTGCACGGCTTGGATCCTTTCCCTCCCTCGGTCGTCGCTCCTTTCGCATCACTTGGCCCCTGCCCCTTTACCTTCGGTCCTCAGGTTCTCCGGGTTTTTACTTCCTTCTCCTGTAATGCTGTCAGCTCATTTGGAACCTCTCTGGGCCACGTATGATGCCTGCTTTTTGCAGTCGGCCACCCTGAGTATCCGCTAATTTAGGTTTTTGTGCAAGCCCCCAGTTCTTCAGCCCATCCCCCTCCCCCCAATATTTCCTGTTTCCCGGTTTGGATGCTGTTTAGCTATATGGCTAATCTGGGGCAAGATGCAAAATCAAAGTATCTTGTAGAAAGTGAAGGGCTGTTGAAGAAATGGTTGACCTTTCTTTTTCTTTTTTCATTCCTGCAGGATTATAAGGGTCAGAAGTTAGCTGAACAGATGTTTCAGGGAATTATTCTTTTTTCTGCCGTAAGTATCCGTCGTGATTGGTTTTGCTTTCCTCACCTTAGCTTTTCCTAATAAGACCTGTCTCTCTCCTAGGTAATTGGCTTTATCTATGGATATGTGGCCGAACAGTTTGGTTGGACAGTCTATATTGTTATGGCTGGATTTGCTTTTTCATGCTTGGTAAGAAATGCCTGCTTGGATCCTGGGCTTCTTATACTTATAGTTTGTTAATGTATTTCTAAATTCTGATGGAATTGCTTCTTCCACTGGAAGAGTGTGAGATGAAACTCGGTCCTGGCCACCTTCAGTTTCTGCATTACTTTCATTCTAAGATAGTCTAATATTTATCAGTCCCCACCTGCCACATAGATGCTGTGCTGTACATCAGAATAAGCAGCAAACCAGATTTAGCTCCACCCCAGACAATATTTTTTAAATCATGGGCTTAAGTGCCCTCTTTAACATGAGGCCTTTCTAGAGGTTTCTTTCCCTCCAAATTATCTTGAATAAACTTATGTATATGTTGTCTCCCCTGGGTAGATTCTTCAGTCCTTGTAGGCAAAGACGTTTTTTTCACTTTTGTCTTTGAATCCCCAATAATTATTGTGGTACCTGGCACATAATCAAACCTTTCTGCACTTTTTGGTGAAGGACCACCAAACAGATGAAGCTTTCGAATATGAAAGACTGATCACCTTAACAAAAACAATTTAGCTAGAATAGTGCTGGAGAACACCTTGCAGGCTGTTTAGCCATAGGTATGTGTGTATATGCAGTTTAAATGTGCCATGGGTAAATGTGCATGTTTCGTGCGCATGGAATGGTATAAAATGCTTCCTTTCCTTCCATTTAGAAAGTGCATCTATTTCTACAGTCAGTCAACAGATATGTATTAAGCACCTGCTGTGTGCCAGGCATTGTACAAGGTGATAGGGTTACAAAGACAGAAATGAGACAGTTCTTGTTCTCAGGGTGTTCCCATTGGTCACATGGTGACACACATGTCAGTATATGTAAAATAAATACAAGGTAATGGTGGGGGGGGGAGGGGAGGGGGATGGCAATAGCAGCTAGGGAGTTGGGAATCAGAATGCCAGAGGTAGGAGATCATACGTGAGCTAGAGAAGTTAAGTGGTGGAGGTAAAGGGGAAGTGTATGCTGGGTCTGGAGGGTAGCCTGTATGAAATATAAGTGGATTATCGTGTGTGGGGAACAATAAGGCAGCCATTGTGGTCAGGCTGAAATGTACAGCAAAGGAGAAGACTAAAAAGGTAGGTTGGAACTAGGTGGCTAAACGCTAAATAGAGGAATTTTTGCTTGATCCTAGAAGGCATGGGGAACCACTAGAAAATTCTTGAACAGCTTAATGTTTTGCCATATTTGGAGGCTGGATTACAACAGGAGAGATGAGGTGAAGAGACCAATTAGCTAATTATGGTGGTAGGCCAACAAGATGTTATGAGGGCCGTAATTAGGACGTGAAGAGAAAGAATAGAACAGATACAAGATGTCACCATGATTTAGTAACTGATTGGATTTGTGGAACGAGGAGTCAAGGATAACTAAGGTTTGCACACCTGTGTGATGAGAAAGATGATGGTGTATCCTCAGCAGACATAAGGGATTTCATTTGGGGACCAGTTCAGAATGTCCAGTAGGCAGTTGTCATGGCGATGGAGATAAAGATTGAGGTCGGGCTTAAAATGACAAGGATTTGGGAGTCACCTGCACAGAGATGATAATTAAACTATAGGAGCCGATTAGGTTTCCAAGTCAGAGTACAGAGTTTTAAGAAGGCCTAGGTCACAGTCTTGAGATATACTCAGGAGCAGGATATTAATGATTATACAGCAGAAGAGACTGAGAAAGAATGCCATGAAAACCCAGAGAGGAGAAAGTCTCCAAGATGATAAAGTAGTCAACAGTTTCAGTTAATCCAGAGAAGTCAGAAAGGAAGGGGGACTGAGAAGCAGCTATCAAATCATGTTTGGCAAATAAAGAGACCACTGGCAACCAGTTGAATGATGAGATTATGAGCTATACTGTAAGTTGCTGGGAGGAAGTGTGGAAGAAATGGTGTAGACAGCTTTTTTTCGGAATTTGATTGTGAAAGGAAGGAGAAATATAATTGGACAGTAGCTTGGGGAGATGGTGAGGCCTAATGAGGTTTGATTTTTTTTTTTAAGTATAGGGAGACCTGGGTAGGTTTGTAGGCAACAGCAAAGGAACCAGTAGAGAGGAAGAGATTAAAAATTTGAAAAGATGGTAATTCAGTAGGGGCAACATACAGAAGACAGGAGGGAATGGGATCAAACATACAAGTAAAAGGGTTGGCTTTGGTGAAAATAGCCATCTCTTCATCACATACTGGGATAAAGAAAATGGAAGATGACCAGGAAAGAAGAGGGAGCTAAGAGTGAATGGCTTCTGCCGAGATGTGGGGAGGAAGAGGTATAGGAGGCTGAGGAAAGAATGGTTTTGACTAGCCCCTACAGAGTGAGTTAGAATAGAGAATCAGTTACCCTGACAGTCATGGTCCAGAAGGCATCAAAACAACTTTCTTCTTACACCTTATTAAATGAGGCCCGCATTCCTGTACCTCTACAACAGGAACTTGGAGTCAGTTATAAATTAGTAGAGAAACACTGTAGACCAGTGATCCATGTTGTTTTGGACTGTTGTATAAGGTGTACATTTTCTCCCTCCTCTCATCAAGCTGACACTTCCTCCATGGCCCATTTATCGCCGACACCCCCTCAAATGGCTCCCTGTTCAAGACTCAGGCTCAGAAGACAAGAAACCAGGAGAGAAAAAAATAAAAAGGCATCCTAAAAATAACTGAAACACGCTATGTGGTTCAACCTTACAACACTGTTCTGTGAAATATCTTAATTTGTCATATCCAAAACGCAAAATAAAACCACCAATATAATTATTGCAGAGCTGTGCTTAGAATTTGTTATCTACTAAAACAATTGGGTTTTGTTCATAAACATTTTTGGCTATTGGCTTCATAAATTTCCTGTGAAATGAAGGAAAGAAAAGTGCTTGTATGGAATGTGCCTGGCAAATCTGCAAGTTTTGTTTGAAGGCCACTAGTGTTTCATAGGTTATTGCAATTAACTATTTTATACACTCCATTTTGAATAATTAAAACAATTCTGTGCTGTGTTTTTTTCAATAAAACAAAGCTACTCCAGTACTCCATTGATTAAAGGGTCTTTTGTGCAGTGAGTAGGCAAGAATAATAAGCAGTTTTTATTGTTACTGCTTTTGTGAATGAAAGTAGACCTGTCTACCATTTTTGTGGCTGACAGTACAAAATAAAGCTTTTTAAATGTCTTTATTAATGTGTAGCTCCCCCTCCCCCAGAAGGCAGTAAGTGATAGTAACTTTAAATGGTCAGCAGTCATTCTTAGTAATCTTCTAATTATTCTGAGCATTAACTAGATGGTATTCTAGGGTCTATGACTTAACTAAAATATGCTGCTTTTATAGTACATGTCTAATTGCTAATTAACCAATGCCACTGGCATATAGTAAGTACTGCTCTCTTGTGTGAGCTAGAGAAATTAGAAAGCTAATTATAGGGAGCAAGAGGTGGATGGATGGCATGGGGTCTTCTAAAGACTTCTGTTAGTTAAACTTCATTTTAAGAATGAGCTAATGGTTAGGAAAGTAGAAATAATTATTTTATTTTTATACTATGGTAAAAGTCTTTAAATCAAACCCTACAAAACCTCTTCAGTTTTTCAGCCTTAGCAACATCTGGTTCTAAAGTAGTAAGAACAATTCAGGTGACCATCTTCAGGTCATCTTACTGGCAGTGGACTGAGGATTCTCTTCATAGAATACAAAAAGGATAATGGTAAGCTGGAGAGCAGTCAGAATGGTGAGGTATCTATACAACTTCACTTTTTAAAAAAAACTTTGCATTAAGTACCTGTGTGCAAAGTGATGCATCAGATGCTGGGGAAGATAATGCAGTCTGTCAGGACGTTTAGTCTGAAGAAAAGACCTGGAAGAAGACATAGCTGTGTTCATGTAGCCTACAGATTGTAGAAGAGAGAATAGTAGTCTATATAGCTGCCAAAGACAGATTGAGAACCAACAGTAGATATTATAGGTAGGCAAATGTCATTTCCATATAAGAAAGCTACAGCTGGGTTGAAAGAGAATAATAGGCCTCATCGTGCAGGGAGCTCTCATGCTGGAATTAAAGGAAAGGCTAAGTGACTACCTCCCAAGGATGTGCAGAAAAGACTTTTCATGGAGGGAAGGTTGAACTAGATGACACGATCAGAAGGCTGGAGCTGGAATGGGCCTTGGAGAAGACCTCTAAAAGAAGAGGGGATTCCAGTTCTAAATCCTGGGTCCAGAGACTGAGGAAACTGAGAATTAGTAACCTTACTCTCCCACGTAAACCTAATAAAGACATTGTTAGAACAAGCAAATCATCAAAAGGGAAGAGTTGGAGAAGCTAAGTATTTGGAGCTGGAAAGCACCTTTAAGAGCATCTATTTCAATTCATTTTTTAAAACATGGTAAGGAAGCTAAGATGAAAATGTGACAAACTTCTAAGGAGGTTTTACTATAGTAGCAAGTAAACAGTAAAATGACAGTATAGTGTGTTATTGCATGGATTCGATTATCCTTGTTCTCCATTTCCTCCACATTTGATGTTTTTATCATCACACCATAACGCTTCCTCCACAGGGTATGACAGAAGAACTAGTGCTATTAGTAAAATTTAGGTCATTCGTGTCACAGGTGTGGTTTATAAACTATAAAAGTATTAAAAGAATAACATCGCAAATCTGCCTCTGAGATTTTTACTACGTATAAGATACAGCTTATGAAAATCCAGTATAATCTAATACCACTTGGCTTCAGGTCCCTAAAAGGAGCAAAGTTGTCATATTTATGAAATGAAAAGCCGCACTTTGATATGGCAGACTCTACAAAGGCCCAGTTAAGGAAAAAGTGGAACTAGAAGGCAATGCAGTATTTCAATGTCTCTTACAGTATTTAAAGTGGTAATTTTCAAAATCTACAAAAAAAAAATGTCTCCAAGTCAGCATTAAAATGTTAGCACTTCTCTTATGCATTTCCCATTTACATAACATATTAAGGCTTATAAAGATTTTTCCTTACAAGCCTTCAAGGTAGGTAGTTTAAGTATTCTGTTTTGCAGCAAATGAGGAAACTGATAGGGTAATGGCCACATGACTACAGTGTCAGAAACAGGATTTGAACCCAAGAAGTCTGATACAAGTCCTGTGCATGTTCCACGACACCAAAAATTTACTCAACAAAATTTTACAAAATGCTATTTATTTACTTCATAGTAATTTTACCTATTGTAAAAAAACAATTACTAATATATACAAAGTAGACCTTTAAAATATGGAGGGATAATAAGTGTCATGATGCAAAAAAAAACAAAACCAAGTAGAATAAGAAGGGAGACTATGCAACAAAGCTGAATTCTCTATTTTAAGAGACATAAACTGCCTCAAATTCAGCTCAAAAGCAACTGGATTTTACTTAAAAATTATTTCATTCCAAAAGGAATTAGTACTCAAGTGTGTTTTGGCTGATGAAAAAATGAATTAAACAAAGCCAGTACATAAATATACTGAATAAATAAGCCAAAAGCACAACTTAAATGAGTTCAGTTCTGCAAGTATCTTGTTCAAACTAAATGCAATTAATTTTTAAACTTGTAAGTGTATAAAAATTTATGTACAGCTCCTTTCTTCAAATTTATAAAGATCATGCATTACTGACTTCAAATTAGCAGCTACCACTGTTAGTGTTTACTAATACCACCACCATAAGCTTATCATCAGGCATATTATGTAAAGCCATTTGTTTCAGCAGTCTGTTACACTGCTATAGCCACCTAGAAAATGCTTGTTCTTACACTGATGGCACTGCTCTGTTAGGTCTGGACTATTTTAGAAGAAATCCTGAATACACAATGGTTTCAGGCTATTTAACCAAAATAAGTTTCATGTAAAACATGAAATACTTTGCCCACAATGTGCTACCTATTTATTCATTTAAAAAAAAAAAACAAACCTCTTCTTAAACCAGTGAAACTGGTCCTAAATCACACAGCACTCATTCGTATCCATTTTTATACTGCAGCAAAGCACAAAAATCCCAGAAAAACAGGCATAGCCAAATTCAATGGCCACTGATCTGATATGTTTGGCTGAGGTAATCCTTTCAGGGGGAAAAAACAAACCACTTTTAAAAATAGTTCTTCACTTCTGACAAAAGAATAGGACAAGTGCTCAAAAATTCACGTTTTCTTCAAAAAATTTCAGCAGTCGAGCTTTCGTGCTATAATTTACATATTTTTCACCCAAATGCTCCTGCAAACGCACCTATGTGAAACAAAAGAAAAATCATGAAAAATGTGCATACCAGATGACATTATTACAAATATAACCCAAAGTACTACCAATTTTGACTACCAAATTTTGGGGATGGGTTGATAGTAAAAGCTAATGTTATAGCTTTAAGACATACAGAGAAGCAATATAACACAGTAAATAGCAAGCTGGCCTCAAAGTCGGCACGAACTAGGTTTAAGTCTCACTTCCGACATAATATTGGCTATGTCACTGTAGGCATGCTCCAGGTAACTTTACAAGACTAAATTCCAAAGGATTCCCTATTCTACTAAAATCACTGGTATGGTCCGTGTGTGTGTGTAAAAATATTCATATCAATTCAGTCTTGATTGTCACTACATGCAAGGTGCTATGTTCTGCAGGGGGAAATAAAAATTAGTTCAGGGTAACATTGCACTAAAAGTTTATGTAAATTTATTTTTAAGTAGATCATCCAGAACTATCCTCTTACTTCTCTCTTCAGTTCATCATCTTCTTCCATGAGATCATACACTTGCTCTAAAAGCTTCACTCCCAATCCCTGAATTACATCAGCTCTCAATACTTCAATCATTCTTCTGATCTTTTCAGAACCAGACACAATGGCTAAAAAATAATAAGAGATGGGCAATAATAACCTTGATATGTACACTCCAAAACAAGAAGAATGCAATACATTTATTTTAAGTTTTACATAAAAAGTACTTTCAGCTTTGATGAATTATTACTTCTACTTACTAAGTATCATTTATAGAGGTCTAGACGAGCTCTGTTCACATTGGAAATCTGTA
>CM053624.1:316388737-316423002 GCA_028646595.1 Phalanger gymnotis
ATTTTTAGTGTTTGAGTCATCAGCTGTACCAGATCATTCATTTCATTTGTATGGCCTTTCCTGAAAAAGATTGCATTTATAATTAGTTTGGTCTTAGGAATTTTCATTAAAAATATAACATACTCATGTTCACTTTTTTTGCCTTTAATTAGACTTTAATGATGTTTTGGGGGATTTTTTTTTCTATGTTTCCTTTAATTTGCCTCTTACAGAGAGTCATTCTATATAAATTTTTTAAGGCCAAAAAAAGGTGAAAAGCCCAGCATAACTGATCAGTACATAAAGTTTGAAAAATATGTGCAATGTACAGTACTTGTACAGTATTCTGCAAAAGAATGAGAAGTGTCTTCTCATATCTCTTAAGACATAATTTTATTTATGCAACATTTACTTTTTATTTTTTTGTGGTTCTTTCCATTTACATTATTGTATTTATTATGTACATTGCTTTCTTGGTTCTGCTTACTTCGCTCTGCATCAGTTCATATAGATCTTCCCATGCTTCTGTGTATTCATCACATACATCATTTCCTATAGCACAGTAACATTCCATTACATTCACCTAACACTGCTTAGCTATGCCTCAAATACTACCCCCCACCCCAATTCTTTGCTATCACAAAAAGTGCTGTTGTTAATGTTTTGGTGCATAAGGGACATTTTTCTTATTAATGATCTCCTTGGAGTATAAGCCCAATAGTGGAATCTCTGGATCAAAGCATATGGACATTTCAGCCATTTTATTTGCATAATAAGAAACTGCTTTCCAAAATGGTTTTTCCTAATTCAAAGCTCCACCAGCAATACAGAGTATGTGCATCCCACATGCCCTCCAACACATACTATTCCCATCTTTTGTTATCCTTGTCGATTTTCAGGGTATAGGGTAAAAACTCAGAATTGTTTTGGTTAACATTTCTCCTGTTATGAGTGATTTGGATCATTCTTTCGTATTTTTAATCAGCTTGCAATTTTGGGGGGAACTGTTTGTTCATATCTTTTGCCTACTTGTCTATTGAAGAATGACTACAGGTCTTTAAAAACGGGTGTTTATACATACGTGTTAATTGTTTATATATCTTGGATAACTTATGATTTCTCTTTATCAAAGAAATTTGGTACAAAGATTCCCCCCCCACCTCATTTACAGTTTCCCTTCTTATCCTAAGTATAGTAATTTTGTTTGGCAGAAGCTTTACAGTTTCATATTAATCAGACTCATCTATTCCATCTTTTGTGGTTGTCTCTTTCCCTTGTTTGGTTAAGAATACATCTCTTACCTATAGCCATGAGAGGTACATGATTTGCTTCTCTTCTAATATTTTGATCTTTAATATTAAGGTCCAGTTAGAATGTATTGTGGAATACAGCAGGGGGTGTTGGCTGAAGCCTAATTTGTGTGACTGTTTTCCAGTTTTCCCATCAGTTTTTTAACCAAACTGGCATTCTTTCCTAAATAACTTATGTTTTCTACTTTATCAAGCACTGAGTTATTGAGTTCCATTAATTCTGATTCTCCTTTGCCCAGCCTGGGAACTCTCCCAAGTCAAGCTGAATCAAAGAATCCATTTGAAAATTTGATTGGTATAGCATTAAAACTATAAATTAACTTTGGTGTTATAATTTTTATTATATTGGCACAGCTTAGCAATGGGCACTGAATATTCGCCCAGCTATTTAAGTACATTTCTTTAAGAAGCACCCTATAGTTGAATCTATATAAAAAAAAAAATTATGTTTTGGTAAACTGATCCCCAGATATTTTATGCATCTTATATTTACTTGGATTAGAATTTCACTATTACTGCCTCTTGGATTATGCTATTACATACAGAAAAATGCTGCCGATTTTTAAGGGCTTATTTTTGTAGCCTGTAACTTTGGTAAGACTGTTATTTCAGTTAGAATCTCTGTCATTTCCCCAAGATTTTCTAAGTAAACTACCATATCATCAGCAAATGGGGATAGTTTTATTTCATCTTTATCTAACTTAATGCCTTTAATTTCTTTCTCTTCTGTTACTGCTATTGCTATCATTTCCAGAACTATATCAAATAATAGTGGGAAAGGAGGCATCTTTGCTTTACTCTCACAGTTCTTGGAAAAAATTCTAGGGTATCCTCATTGTATATGATGCTAGCTTTTGGTTTTAGATAGTTTTGATGATATTTCAACACTTTGTAGGGTTTTTAGCATAAATGAGTATTGTACTTTGTCAAAGGTTCTTTCTAATGAACTGAGATAATCATATGGCTTTGGATATTTTTGTTTTCAAAATAATTATGTTGTCTTCCTAATGCTGAACCATCCTTGCATCTCTGTTATAAATCCAACCTAGCTATGATGAATTATTTCTTTGATGAACTTCCGTAGTCTATTTTTACTTAAAATTTTTGAATCAATATTCATTAATGATATTGGTTTATACAGTTCTTTTATGCTTTATCCTTCCCTGGTTTAGGTTTTAAGACTGTATTTGCCTCATAAAAGCAATATGGCTTTCTTTCTAGAAAGGTTTTAAATGATTCTTTTTTGTTGAAGTCCATTTTTTTCTCTATTAATGATTTGGCTCAGGTTTGATGGGTACATCACCTTGAGTTGCAACCTGAGCTCCTTTGTTCTTTTGAATACATTCTATTCCCTTTTGCTATTTCTTGTGGGTGTTGAATAATTGTGTTATTCGAATTTCTTTTCCTTTATATTTGAAGTCGCTTGCAGAACTTGTTGTTTCTCGTTGGAATTAGTAAATTTAAACCTATGTATCTGGAATTTACAGCACAGGGTTTTTTCTTGGAGACAATCTCTAGATTCTTCTGATTGTCACTTTGTTTTCTATATTCGAAAGTTCTGGCCAGTTTTCTTGTATTATTTTTTGTATTATTGTTTCAGGTTTTTGACTTGTCATATTCTTTTGGGAGACCTATAATCCCCAAGTTGTTTCTGTGCAAAGTGTCACAGAGATAGACGTTTTGCTTGCACAATCACCTTCTCTTTTTAATGTCACTGCATTTTGCTTCTTTTCTTTCAGACTGTCCTTTGCTTCTGTGTATATGCATTCCAAACCAATTATTATCTCGTTTCTTTGGTCAGACTCACGACCATGGATGCAAGTTTTTAAGTTCTGCCTATTATTTCTGCTGTGCACAAAGAATTATGAAAGCAGAAAATAAATACTGCTTTTACAATTCTTATTTCTTTTTCAACCTATTCAGAAACATAGTGTTGTGGTTCCACACTCCCTTAGGAATCCACAGGATCTTCTTTCTCCTCAGATGCTGTTATTTATTCATAGATGTCTGGACTCACTTAGCTATTGTCAAAGCCATATCCCCTTCTGTTATTAATGTTTTCACTGTTGGTTTATCTGCTTTTGTTCAAAGTTTTTAAGTATTCTTCCTCTTGAGAGCTATAGTAATTCTATATTTTTTCCTTATATTCCCTTATAGCTCATTTTCTGACTCCTTCCCTTTCAATGGAAGTTTCCCCATGGGCTGGCCCCCCCATGCTATCTCAGACTCTTTCCATGCTGGGCAATTCATATTTCACAGGTCTCAGTCTCTGCCCCCAGTGACTTCTTTGGGGGTGAAAGAGCTGGCCTCAAGTGGTCACTGGACTCTTTCTTTTGCTTCAGGCTAAGTGGAATGTCCCACAGCCATACATCTGTCCTGCCCCAGTTCCCTCTGTTCCTCAGTTCTCTGGCTGAGCACAGCTGAGCTACTTTATCAGCCCAAGTAAGTTTCTGCCTTTTCATTCTCTCCCACTGGGAAGAAGCAGGGTAAAGGCAGAATAGAGTTTCACTACAAGCCCATGAGTGGTCCATGAAGTCCTGTATAAGGAATATAATGAGTGTTGGTTGAACAAGTCAGGAGCCAAGGATTACTCTTCCTTGCTGTTAGCTCACTGAACTGTTACCTCTCTAAGGTTCTTGGTTTTTCAGATTATGAAGACATTAAATTATTTTATCTCTTGCACATAATTCCTATATTGGAGAGTTTTGAGAGGTCATGAGGATCAGAACAAATGTCTAATCCTCTACCTTGTTGGTTATGTGACCCAGAACACTCATCTTTTATTTTCAAATCAGAATTAATTTAAGACTAGGATGACCAGCTTTTCAAAGAGAATTTTAAAAACTGCAGTCTACTTTCTTTATGGCCTTTCCCAGTTTCCTTGGTCATTTGGGACTTTGGGTCTAGAGTCAATGGTATGTGTATGTATCTGTGTACACACATATTTAAAGACTTACTACTACTAAACACTACAGGGAAACATACAAGGGGGTAAAGGAAACCTTACAGAGTTTTTATCAGTTAATATGGCCCTATGTGGATTCACAGGAACCTGTCTTGTACTTATTAAATAATGTATATAAATCCCCTCACTTCACATTGCCAACCCTTTTTCTCCTCATATTTTTTTCTGGAGTCATCTTCCCAACCTAGATGTTAGATCAATTTTTACCGTTTATCCAATGGATTAGAGGTTTAGCAAACTACTAGTGTCTCAGTTCTTTTAAAATCTGTTTCTTCAACTGTAGGTCCAGGTGTGGGGGCTTCTATCCCTTTTATACACTCTACTCCCACTGGACCAACTCTGGGATGTCCAGCCTGTAAAGAACTTGCCATTGCTTCCCTCATCAGTCTCTTTGGATTATGAAATTGAAACATTAAGCTAAAGGTATATGGTAAAGACAGAGCCATATGAAAAGGATAATTTAGGTACAATTACCTGAAGGAAGGGAAGAAACCAATGACTTTTCATGGTCCTATGATTACCATTTCCAATTTAATACTTGCTTTTAAAAATTTTGTAATCATTATCATAGATTTTTTTCTACATCAATATTCAAGTAAAAAACTAGTAGCTTGGAAGTTTTATAATCAAAATGACCAAATTTGGTTCCAAAGAAGAAATGAGAAAATGCAGCTTTCTCCTTTTAGTAAAGAAGTGGATCGTAAAGGGTAAGAACTATGGATGTAGAATGCTGGATAAGCTATAACATGATTTATGTACTGTTTTTGCTGAATTTTTTTTAAACCTTTGTTATAAGAGAAAGATTCCTGATAGTGGAGGGTGATATTCAGGAATGAATATGATATAAAAGCAAAAAGCATCATTAAAATGTACTTTTAAAAAGCTGCCTTGTTAGCAAGCTAGTACAAAATTGCACTAAATTTACTTCTGTGGTATTGTAGAAAAAAGGGCCTTTGTCTATGTGAATAAAAGTACACAATAATCAGGTGCATTCACTAGTATGCATAATTAAGACAGAACACAATTTAAAAAACATAGACTTGCACTGGCACATTTGGATTAATCTATGAAGGGAGGTTAAAAAAATATACCTACCCTTCCTTGGAATCTCCATCTGACTTATCAGTTGAACTTGTAGAAGAACTTAACTCATCCTCAGACAGACAACGAACTAATTTCTTTTCCTATTAGCAAAACAAAATTCTCAGTAATTACATATCCAAAATGCAATTAGATGAAAGTCTTGAGCTAAAGCCCCATATATCTATCTAGCTATAATTTAACTCCTCTGACATAATTCATTACTTCTATTAGTAATACCACTATTCATCCAGACTCCCATGTTTGAAACCTTAGTGTTCTATTTGACTCTTCCCTCCCTCATCTTTCATATCCATTTTTACCTATGCAATCTCTCTTACATCCATCTCTTACTTTATTTCCACTGCCACCATCCAGCCACAGACATTCGACAGTAACACCCACCTGGACAATTACATTTGCATTCTTTCAGGATTTCCTGTCTCTACTCCTTCCAAACCCTCCTTCACACTACTTTGCAGCTAATCTTTATGTATAGATGTAGTCATATAAAAAATCTGAAGTGGCTCCCTATTATCTAATAAGTAAAGCTCAGAATCCTTAATCTGAATTTCAAAGCCCTCCACAAGCTGACAACATTCAACCTTTCTTGCCTAATACTGGTCCCCCCTCCAAACACTAGATTACAGCCCAACTCAGTGACTTGCTATTTTAAATAACCTGCATTCTCCTTCCTCCAGGCCTCTGCTCATGCTTTTTCCGGTGCCTAGAGTTCCTACTCATCTTTTTTTCCCCCCTACCTATCTTTTAAAGCCTAAAACTCACAGGGTAACTCCTATGAAACCTTCCTTATTTCCTTGGATTTCATATAACATTTTGTTTTGTTGCACCACCTTAAGAGAATTATGTAACACTACATATTACAGCTGTTTGCTCTAGAATTTAACTTTCATGAAGAACCACGTTTTAACTAACCTCAGTAACTTCATAAGCCCCTGGGATAGTGCTCTACAAACAAATGATTAACACTTAATAAATATTTTTTGAAGATAGAAATTACTCCGTAAACCAAAATTCTTTACTAGATTGAAAACTAAAGCCCTTCTTACCCAGATCACAAGGGAAGCCTGAAGAACAACATGCTGAGGTCCCATAGTGCCTCAGGGAAAAAAACCAACCCTAAAGAGAAGTATCCTTTTCACACAAGGAAGAATAATTCTACACAGTGCTCAAATCTTTCAGTGTGACTAGCATTAACAACATGGGCCCTGGCTTATTAAACTAACCATCAAATTCAATACAAGAAATGGTAGTCAAAGCTTGATTATGATGCAAGAACATCCGATAAGTAGCTCAGAAGGAAGACTGAAATGTATTAAGTACAACCTGTGTTTTGAACTAATTAGGGCTTGGGTCAGTCTGAATTAGGGAAACCTCTCAACAATTTTTTTAAAGAAATGAAACTTTATTATTTTCAAATATAAGTAAGTTGTTCTTCACCATAATGTGTACTGTCAGAGATTAGGATTATAACAAAAAACTGCTCTTTCCCCTATGTGTTGTTATTCAGTAACAAAAAGTTTATCGCAAGTCAGGAAATCTATAATTATCCTTTTCTCTCACTACATGACACTCATGCCTCACAAGTAAGGAAAAAAAAATGTCCAAGTTCTATTACAAACATACCAGAAAGAAGAATGTGCAAGAGATTGGTAGTGAAATGAAAAAATATGGGATTTTTTTTTGCTAGTTAGATGCGTATATTAGGGGTGTGTGTGTGTGTGCACGCGTGCGCGTGTGCACGTGCTAAGAACCAAACTAACAAAGTTACTACCTTGGGCTACTTGTTTTAGTGATAAGCTACCAGCATATGAATTTGTGTGTGAATATATCCTAAAGTTTGTTCCCTTAGTTCCAATGTCATCACCTTCAATAAAAAAAAAAAATTTATTAAGTGCCTGCTATGTGTGAGAATACAAATACAAAAATGAAACAGCACCTGCCTTCGGGGAGTTTATATTCAATTAAAGACGAAAACTTGTACACATATAAGTATATGCATAATCCAGGGTTTGGTTAGGGCCCAGGGCTGGCCTGGTGACTTCACTGGCTGAGGGAACTCCCCCCTAATGCAGGGTAGCAACTTCTCTGCTGCTCAGTGTTTCAAAGGTGGCTCAGAGCAGCCAGTCACCCACCAGCATGAAACGGAGACAAGATTCTGGCTTGGCTCTTCTGGCTCTAAGGTCAGCTCTCTGGGTACTTAGTCATATAGTCTCTGACTTACATGGCGCTCTCGCCATTCAGGTTTATCCAGTAAAATGAAGGACCAGAAGTTCAGGACTGTAATAATATAAAATAGATAGAAGGCAACTGGGGGCCACAGGGAAGGCACTAGCAGCCAGGGAGGGGATGGATCAGGAAAGACCATATATCAGGTGGTACTTGAGGTATAAGGGAAGTAAAGTATCCAAAGCTTCCTAAATGAGAGGGCAGACAGGCAGGGGGACAGCAAATCCAAAGGCAAGAGTATTGTATACAACGAAAAGCAAGGAAGTCAGGTCTGCCCATATCTCAGAGAGTGAGAAGAATGTATATATAATATGACTATGAAGACAAGTTGGAGCCACATTTTAAAGGGTTTAAATGCCAAACGTGAGTTTCTATTTGAGCCCAGAGGCAAAAAGGATAAATTGGAGTTTACAGAGTAGGAGAGTGACATGGTCAAATCTGCACTTGAGGGAAATACTGGGCAACTGTGTGGAGGATGGACTGGAGAGGGGAGGAAGTGAAGCAGGGGGCCATTGAGGGGACTCTGCCACAGATGAGGTAAGAAGTAATAAGTGGCCATATGAATAGAGAGAAGGACAGAGGTGTGAGAGATGTTAGAAGGTAGAAATGATAAGACTTGGCAACCTATGTGATATGTAGGGTGAGAGTGAGGAGTCAACGGGGATAACAAGGTCATAAACCTGGATGTCGGTGTCCTCTACGAAGATAAAGAATTTTGAAGAGAAACGTAATGAGTTCACCTCTGGATATTCTGATTTTGACATCTCCATAAGATATCTAATTCAAAATATGCAGAAGACAGTTGGTGATGTTGGAGCGGTGAGAAGAAAGACTAGGGCTGGATATTTAGATTTGGGGGTCATTTACACAAGGATGATAATCAAATTCATGGGATCCAAAGAGGTCGCCAAGTGAGAAAGTAGAGAGAAGGGGGTCTGGAGAACACCTCAAATTATGGGGCTTAACATGGCTGATGATCCAGCAAAGGAGACTCAGGAGTGGTCAGACAGGAGAATAAGGAGAGAACTCAGAAAGAAGACTGTATCCAGGAGGACGTACAATCAGTAGGGACAAATGCTGTAGAGTGGTCGAGAAAGATGGGGATTGAGAAAAAGCAATCAGATTTGGCAATTCAGAGGTTAGAAACCAGACTGCAAGTGGCTGAGAAAGGAGCATAGGGGAAGGGTAGGTAACAAGAGTAGACAGCTTTTTCTAGAAGTTTAATTAGGAAGAAGAGAAATATAATAGCTTAAAGGGATGATACAGTCTAATCTGTTTTTGGTTTTTTTTTTAAGGACAGGGGAGACCCAGATATGTTTGCAAACACTTGGGAATAACCAATAGATAGAAAGAGACTGAAGATTTGAAAAAGAAGTGATTGTAGGAGCAATCTGCAGGGGAAGACAGGAAAGGATGAGATCAAGGTTTGGCCCTGACAAGAAAGGTTACCGCTTCTTCATCAGAGACTGGAGTAAAGAGGAGAGAACTTCCAAATATTATTTAAGAAAATCTTTTTATAGACAGAGCAAAAGCAAACTTTATCTTGATCTCCTCTAACAAATGGAATTCTCATTAATGAGGTTTTACTGTAGAAAAAATGAATTTAAATATTTCCAAATTAAGGAATGTGGCTTGTGGCTTACCTGAGAGGTATCCACATCTGAAGATAACTGATAAGTAACTATGGGCTCATCTTCTATGTGCAACTTCATTCCTTCTCCAGCATCCAAAGAGCCTCTTCTCACTGCAGGACCTGAAAAAGCTATCAAAAACCAGTTGGCTTAAAACAGGCAGAGTAGGAAGGAGCTAGGAGAAAGAGCACTGGCTTTGGACTCAAAGAATCACAGACATGGAGCTGGAAGGTGCCTTAGAAGCCAACTAGCACAACCCCTTCATTTTACAGAGGAGGAAACGGAGACTCAGAGAAGCATAGAAAACTCAAATCTGAGTATCTAGCATGACATTAGCCATTTGGTTACAGATAAAGCAGTTAACTTCTGAGTCTTGGTTTTCTTATTTGTAAAATAGGGATATTTATACTATTCATTTGCACTCTGTAAAGCACTACATAAATGTTACCTGTTTAAATATCTTGCTCATTTTCTTAATAATCCCTAGCTATGGACCACCCTCCCCAATGGCCTTAACTCTCCATTCATGTTCTTGAGCACAAAGGGTTGAATGTAGACAGGCTAAGATACAGTTTAAAAGTGGAAATACAATAAAAATTCACTTGAAAAACTAACGTTATGCATACTTAGGGGACGATATTTTCCCAAACAAAAAACAGGTATGGACTATGTTAAGACTAAGTTACTTTGTAGTAGTCAAAATCCTGAACTGGATCTTGAAAGTTCCTATACCTCATCAAGTGTGATTTCTTTTCTTCTTATCTTCACACAGAAAAAAAATAAATAGATGTACTCCCTCCCCCACCCTTCACTCCAGGGTTAGGAGAAGAAAAAAAGATCTTACCAGTGGGAAATATCTCTTCCTGTGACCGCTTTAGTCTTCTCCTTTCTCTGGCAGACAAAGGTCGATCCTTTTAAGGAATGAGAGTTAAGAATTAACTCCATCACTAGCACATGAAAATGTTCTGCACTACCCTTCAAGGGGCACTTTGAAACCAGCTTCTTTCAGTGTCAAAGCTAGACACACATACTTAGGAGGCTTGCACAATAATAGCTTTCAAAGCACTAAACAAATCTACCTAATCTCCCTTAATTTCTAATTTTTATATTGGAAGTAGTGGATGAGCCAAGGGAGCTGCCTGCCTGCTCAACTAAGCAATCCCAGAGGCTCCCATTCTATAATTTGCCAATGTTCTTTCTCATTATGGAACTGAGATACCTTTCTTTCAGTAAACTATTCTGCAAACCAGGGCTAGGAAAATAATAGTACATTTTCCCACAGTGGCTTAAGGTTTACAAAATGGTTTTCCTGCAAATACTGTGAGGTAGGTATGGTATTATTACCATCATTTTGTCGCTGAAGAAACTGAGGATTGTGCAACTTGCTTAGGATCACACAACTATTAAGTGTAAAAGTGGGGTTTGACTCAAAGTCTTTTGCCTCAGTCTAGTGTTCCTTCTACTATACTATGCTGTCTTCAGCTCCACAGGCTAAGTCAATTAAAAAAAAAAGTTCCTGCAAACCTTGGAGGATGTCATCTCACTGCTTCTTGAACTGTCCACAGACACCATCACTTCTGTGCCATATTTATCAGCATCCCTATGTGTCATCTTCTCAACTACTTTACTAGCAATGGGAGGGGAAGGCAAAGGTCTAGGAGGTACTTCCTGGAACTTAAAAAAAAGAAAATATAAATTCAGTTTCATATCATTTTCACTTCACATTATAAGCCCCTATCTAAAAGCTTGCTTTAAAAAGTTACAAATGTTTATATTTTTACAAAAATAATCTACCCAATATTAGCCATTCTCTAAGAAGCCTACAAGGAAGAATACTAGAGGAGAGTCTTTCAAGAAGTCATCTCCTTTTAAGGAGAAATTTAATTATCAACACCTCACTAAAGAGAATTGCACATTTAGCCACCCTGGCCTACTCTCTTGTACACCCAAAATGATCCTTCCACCTTACTGTGTGTAACTGGTTAAAATTTTAAAACTAATTTCAGCATGTCATCTTTTCCAAATATTTCCTGCTTTTCTGTTGATAGCCTTTATGTATCTTATGGGCAACTGTTAATTTAATTGAATCTAAAACAATTTACCCAAAGCCTATCACAGGTGAGATAAGTTCCTTACTTCAACAATTTGTGATTTTATCAGTGGAGGTGCTGCCTCCTCTGATTCATTTCACAATCCCTTTTTATCCTAATAGAGGATCTTCAAAGAGTTGCCATGCCCCCCAGCAGTACCACATTTCAAACTGTATCACAAAGTGATAATCATGAAAACAAGCTGGTATTGGCTAAGAAATACAGTGGTGGATCACTGGAATAGATTAAGCGCACAATACATAGTAGTAAACGACCAGAGTAATCTAGTATTTGATAAACCCAAAGATCCAAATTTTGGAAGTAAGAACTCAACATTTAACAAAAACTGTTGGGAAAATTGTAGAACAGTTTGGCAGAAACTTGGCAGAGAACACCTCACACCAAGATAAGGTCAAAATGGGTAGATGATTTAGACAAAAAAGGTGATATCATAAGTTGGGGAACATGGAAAAACATAACTGTTGGATTTATGGATAAAGGAAGAGCTTATTAAAAATCATATAAGAAAGGCTCATGGGAAGTAAAATGTATTTTGATTAAATAAAATTAAAAAGATTTTGCACAAACAAAACCAATGTAGCCAAAATTAGGAAAGCAGGAAACAGAAAAAAGTCTTACAGCAAGTTTCTTTGATAAAGGCCTCATTTCTCAAATATATAGGGAACCAAGCCAGATATATAAAAATAAGAGCTGTTCTCCAATTGATAAATGGTCAAAGGTTATGAACAGGCAGTTCCCGGAAGAAGAAATCAAAGCTATCAACAGTCACAGGAAAAAAATGCTCCAATTCATTACTGATTATAGAAATGCAGATTAAAACAACTCTGAGGTAGCACTCCATACTTATTCAAATGAAGGAAAAAGAAAAGGACAAATACTTGTAAGGGTTATGGAAAAATAGGGATACTAATGCACTGTTGGTGGAGTTGTGAACTGGTCTGATCATTGTGGAGAACAATTTGGAACTATGCCCAAACGGCTGTAAAACTGTTGCATACCCTTTGTTTGACTCAGAAACACCACTACTAAGGTCTGTATCCCAAAGAAATTAAAGAAAAGGAAAAAGGATCTATTTGTACAAAAATATTTATAGCATTTTTGTAGTGGCAAAAGTTGGAAATTAAGGGGATGCCCATCAATTGGAGAATAGCTAAATGTGGTATATCACTGTGATGGAATATCACTGTGATGGAATACTATTGAGCTGTAAGATGGTTTCAGAAAAACCTGGGAAGACTGTTACGTGAAGTGAGCAGAACCAGAAGAACATTGTACAAAGTAGCAGCAATAGGGTGAAAGACTTAGCTACTCTAATCAATATGATGATCCAAGACAATTCTAAAGGACTTATGATAAAAAATGCTATCTATCTCCAGAAAGAGAACTGATGAACTCTGAGTGCAGATTGAAGCATATTTTTTTTCACTTTAAAAATTTTTTTTTTTGGTTATTATGTGTTTTCTTTTGCAACATGGCTAATATGGAAATGGTTTGCATAACTTCACATGTATAATCGATATCATACTGCTTCCCTTCTCAATGGGGTAGGAAGGAGAGAATTTGGAATTCAAAATTTTTTTTTAAATATGTTAAAAATATTTTAATGTAATTGGGAAATATTCAAATAAATAGGGACAATAAATTTAAAACACACGTGTGCATGTGAATAAATAGGGACAATAAATTTAAAAAATAAATTTAAAACACACGTGTGCATGTGAATATATTTTAAAGAGTTGCCATGACCAAAAAACTTATCTTTCTGAGGTCACCATGGTGATGAGCCTCTAGAGAACAGACTGGTCTTCAGGTGGACAGACCCCAGTCCAACACCAGGACTAGATGTGAAAGATTTTCAGCTTGGAGAACCTATCAGAGCTTCTTTTCTGCTGAAAATTCAAAGTTTCCTTCACACCACAATGAAGCAGTGGAGTATACAACTTCTGTGTAGTTGTGAAAATTTCCCTGTTAAATATACATGACAAATAAATTATCCCAAAGAAATTTCTGCCTACCTGTCCACCATCTCTACTTCGTTCAACTCGTTCTCTTCTTTTCTGCCTTCGTTGCCGGGAATGGAAGGGCTCAGACACAGAACTACAGGGCTGTAAGTATGGGTTGATTCTCTCCTAAAAATGAAAAAAAAAATTCTTGTATCCATGGAATGAAATAGGATTTTAGTCTTCTAAATGGCAGTCTTCTCAGTTCACATCCAAAAAAGTGCTCCTGGGGCTTAGAAGGAACAAATTTCCCTTGGCACATGCAGAAATTCTGAAAATAAATGTCTGTTCTGGACTACAATCAAAACAATACCAGTCTATTCTATCCCAATTCAGAATTCTTTGTTTCTCTTTGCCCAATTAAAAGAACAGATTATTCTGGACTATTTGTTCCCTGAATGCCACTTTCCATCCATCTCCCACCTCTGTGCACTTGCATAGGACCATCCCAGGAATGCAATCTGTTTTCACTTCAGCACCAGAGAATCCTTATGTTTCTTCAAGGCTTAGTTCAGGTGTTTCTGATACACTCAGCTGTTAGTGCTGTCTCTCGCTCTTGCTGTTTCTCTCTCTCTCTCTTTCTTTCTCATTCAATTTCCCTCACTATGGGTGTACATATTCTGTCACCTAGTCAAATCCCTACTCTCTAAGGGCAAGAAAAATTTTATTTCTGTCTTAGTATCTTCAGCATTTAGCACAGTTCTATTTTGGGCCAAGAATTTTCTACAACTTTTTAATGGAAAAAATAATTGTAAACGTGTGGTTCAGCAAAACACCACTTACCTTTTTAAACTAAAAATTTTGCTCCTGATAAAAACCAGCGATTTGGCTGCAAATATATAACCTAATTTCAAAAATTTAATTTAATTAATACATAAAAAACCTTCTTTCAGTATTTCCATGGAACAACTTCAAGGTGTAAAAATCTCCAGATGCAGAGGATTAAATTTATAGTTATATAAAGAATCAATGCATATGTTATCCACAAAAAAATGGATGAGAAAATGCATTTCCCTCCCTTCTCTGCAGAGGGGGGAGCTATGAATGTGGAACTATATTTACTCTGAGAGTTGGCTGAGAAATTGCTTCATTTTGATAAACTAATTTTTTCTCTTTTTTCTTTTGTGTTACAAGGAAAGGCTCACTGGTAAGAGGTGAGGGAAAATGCAGTCAGAAATGAAGGTAATATAAAAACAAAATATATCTCTAAATTTACAAATGAAAAACTATGTTTAGTTGAAAGACAACAAATTAAAATAAAATAGTCTTGGACATTGTCTATGTTTTCTAATAACTAAGACTACAGGGCATTGACCATTTGATTAAAAAAAAAAGTTTTTTTGAAAAGTAAACAATTCAACAGTAATACAAGGTAAGACTGAGCTATTAAGTAAAGACAGCATTTAACCAACAATTTTAGATCTACTAGAAACCAACAAACTATGAAACTGCAGGAAAAAATCACTTTTGTCACTGCACTCAATATTAGGTAAAGAATAGTCACAAAAGATGAAAAGCTTGAGTGGTTTTTACACAACTTATCAACTGCTTCACCAGGAATTAAATGAGATCAACTCAGCTGAACAATTTCTAAAGGGAGAAAAAACTCATAATTTATCAGTTGGAACAAGTAAGATATGTTCACTAGAAGGTTTAGAGACTTACCAGGACAACAGGAACAAATGGTGCTAAGAGTTTTTCAGTGGAGTCCAATCTATCCTGAAACAAGAAGGTTCATTTTCATGAACAAACAAAACCCAGAGAAATAAGTAGCTTAAAACTAGAAACAAAAGTAGCTCTCAAACTTATGTGAATGTAATCTGACAGTCAAATAAGGAATAAGGATGATAATTTCTTCTTCAAAGTCCTTGGATACCAATTTTTAAAACTCTTTTTCCTCACTATTCCACTTTACCTTGCCAAGCCTTAATCTTCTAATTAACTTCTTTGTCATTTTTTTTTGGAGGGGGGTAGGCAGGGCAGTTGGGGTTAACAGTGACTTGCCCAAGGTCACACAGCTAGTAAGTATGTCAAGCATATGTGGCCACATTTGAACTCAGGTCCTCCTGACTCCAGGGCTGCTGCTATACTCACTGCGCCACCTAGCTGCTCCAACTTCTTTTTCTTAATTAAAAAACATAATCAATCTATTTTTGACTATACATCTTCTCTAAAAGCTGACCAAAACTTACCCAAATGGTGGTGAAAATGCACTAAGGACCAAGGAAAAATGTTAAAAAATCAGAATCAGCTAGTGAGGGACTCTGCAGGAGGGAGGGAAGAAAGGATAATGGAAAGGAGGTAAGGAAGATGGGAGAGAGAGGGAAGGAGGATGGGAATCTAAGCAACTGTTGGGAGTTTATTCCTCTTCACTACCATCGGTAGTAGAGAATATGATAAAGATAGCTAAGGGTGCCTTCAGTCCAAATCTCTTATTTTAGTTTTTATATAAAATGGTATGTGGAATAGCTGATTTTCTTTTAACTTCTTTTTAAAAGAGACCTACATAACCTATTAGATTCAACTAGTATATCCTACTGTATTCTGAATCCGAGAGCTGACGCTGGCCAAAAGGCTCACCTGGTCCACTGGCTTGAGGTCCTGGTGTAAGGGCTGCAGGAGTTTCATCGTGTCATTCTCTTCGTCAGCGATCTCACCAGTAGTCTGAGAGGGAGCTAGATTTTCAGGCTTCGTACTAAGTTGCTGTCCCTCTTCCTTCCCTGGGGCCACATTAAATTTAGCTTCTGGCTCATCAGAAATATTGGAGTGTTTCAGTTTGTTATCATGCAGTAAGTTGTCACTCTCTGAGCTGTTCCTTTCATGGGCAGGTAAGATGTTAATATCCACCTTGCTGATTGTTGCTAAAGAGTCTCCATTCTTGTTGGAATGGCTTTTAGGATGTGCTATTTCAAAGTGGCAAGCATCCATGGGTTTATCCTGAGATAAACATTTTTCTTCAACCTGCAAACATGCTTTAAGAATTACTATGGCTCTAATATCTTAAGTGTGCTAACAATCCACATTATTTGAAGTGTTCTAAATAAACTTCATTACCATAATATCTTTTGAATGTGGTTTCAGAATTAATTCTTTTTTTTAAAGGACATTCTTCAGAAAAGTACAAACTGATTTAACAACCTATTATTTTAACAGTTGTTTTAAAATGCATCCTTTTAATGGGAACATACCTCTGTAGATGTCTTAGAAGGCTTTGAGAAATATTGCTGAGAGATGATCCTTTCAGGGTCTGATTCAGTTTTTACTGAAATAACTTCAGCAGCAGGTCTAGTTTTAGGGTTACCATTTTTAACATGGCTTTTGGAAGTTCTCCTTCATAAAAAGTAAATACAGGAGATACATTAAAAAGTTGTTTCAACCAATGTGGCAGGATTCAAATATTTATTAAGTGCCTACTAGGTGCCATACTTTGTGCTAGGCGTGCTGAGGAAACAAAGACAAAAAAAGAAAAAAGTATACTGGGGGAAAAATGTGCACAGATCTGAAAATACAAAATACAGATAGTCTGGCTAGAATGTAGAGTATATGAAAGAGAGGGAACATTAAAAATGTACAGGTGTATTAGATGACATTAAACGAGCACACTCGCCACACCACCATTCCCATCCTGGGGGTCAGCTTTTCAAACTCTGTCTGTAATCTTCTTAAACCCCGCAGTGGGCTAAGACCTAGTGTGACATAGCAGAGAGCATTCTGGACTTGGAGTTACAAGGAGTGGTTTCCAATCTCTTCTCTCTGTGAAACCATGGGCAAGTCAATCAACCTCTCAAAGCCTCAGGTGCATACATTTAGTGCTAGAAAGGATCCCCTAAGTTGTCTAGTCCAACTCCCTCATTTTCAGATAAAAAAACTTGAGGCTTAGACTAGTAAGCCATCCAATATCACAAAGGCAGGAGGCATGCCCATCCCTTCAAAATTTATTATAGGCTACACGGTTAGAGAGAGACCAAAGCTACAGATCTGGGAATAGCTGTTTGGGGAGAAAAACAGATATGAGACAAAATGGGAGCTTATGAAGGATCCCTCATGGGGTCCTTCAGAGGTCTGAAAATAACTTATTAGATCTGAACAAATTCTATGCAGACAAACAATTTAGTCTTTGTCTTAGCCTTTTAGGTTTTCAATATTAACAAATATAGACAACAGCCAAAAGTTAAAAGACAAGAACATTTAGTACCTAAGTCATTTGCTATAAAGATTTGATTTTAGACTCCTACATAGAGAAATATTAAAAATATAGATGCCTTACTTTACTGCAACCATTAACATTTAGCCCAGATTCTTGTATGGGAAATATCTTACGCCTTTGTGACCTCCAAAAACAAAGAAATGTGGCGTTTTATGTAGGGCTGCCTAAGTATGCTTCTCACAGAGGGTCTTTCCTCAGGCTTCTTGCACAACATGGTTCTTATCAGTTCTGCCAGCTGTGGGCTATAGTCCTTGGGCATTGGTGGAAGCTGTAGGGAGAAACAACAGGACAATATGACTCTATGTTGGATGGAATAAAGGAAATAGTCACCAACAGTTTCCAACATGCATTTATAGCCACCAAGCTAACCTAAAAATGGTCATCTGTCTAAGGGGGCAATGGCTAAGCTGTTTTGGATGGAATGATAAGTCCAAATATTTACAATGTTATAATCTTTACATCTAGCCTATAGCCTATAGATAATAGGAAGAAATGAGCTAGTTATGTGGTGAGGACCAGGGATGAAAGATGGAGAGCCACCGTGGTCCCTGTGGTAGGGGAGCCTCGCCCTCACCCAGTTTTGGTACAGAGGGTATTATGTTACACCACTAATCATGAGATCCTATGATACTGAGAGCTCGCTACAATGACATCCACACAACATAACAGTTTATGCAATTTTCAACTTAGGAATAGATATAAGTTGTTGCAGATGACAGCTACCGTAGAACAAAAACAGGATCAAACCCATGAGGTGGATTATTTTCAACGGCTTTCATTTAATATCTACCTAATATCAAACAGTTTTTTATAGACCAGATGCCCTCCCTAAGTTCCACTGATTCTGTATTGTTGCAGGGTAGCTGTTTTCAAAAAGCCACCCTATAATATTTTTCTAGAGCCATTAAGCCAGCCTTGCAAACTGATACTAAAAGTATTATCCATCCATTTTCCCTACTCTGAGCTCACCTTTCTCCATATGAGGTGCATAATGTTTTTTCTACTCACTCAACACAAATTAATACTTACCCTGGACAAGTGGTTATTTGCAAAGTCGAGCTAAACAGATCTTGTTCCCAACACTAAATACAATCAGTTCCAGACTTGTTTTTACCTTTCCTTCAATAATTCGATAAACTAAAGAATTCATGTCTTTGGCGTTGAAAGCATGTTTCAGTGTAGCCATTTCATAAACACAGCATCCCAAAGCCCAAACATCAGACTAGAAAAAGAAAAAAAAAGTGTCAGCCTGGTTTCACCCTATGCTTCTTAATTTTTATAATAAAAGATAATTTTCCCTATACATATTCAAAAACCATTCTCCCTTTTTGTTCAATCTGGCTCTAAAAGTATAAACAAGAAGCAGGGTAAGTTGATAATGCTAGACCTTCCCCACCTTATAGTTGTAGGGTTTGTTTGAGAACAGTTCAGGACTCATGTAGTACGGTGTTCCGATGAGTGTACTGGCCATGTCATATTGATTTTCTAGCACTCGGGCAATCCCCAGATCGCCTACTTTGATGATGTTTGTTCTTGTTAAGAAGACATTCTGAGTTTTCAGATCTCGATGAAGGATGTGTTTTTCATGTAAATACTGCAAAAGAGAAAGAAAGAAAACTTCATTAGTAGCACATAAAAATACAATTTCCTTTAGATCATTCTTCTGGAGTTCTCTGGCTATAAAGACACAACAAAACTTGTCTTTGTAATCATTATTATATGAAAGGCTTAACGTGAACCCTTCAAAAGTAAGAAAAATCAAGTCCCATACATGTTTCCCCCAAAGTTTCCAATATTTCTAGGCATTTAGATATAAGACATGACTTTTCAGGTAAGAAAGGACAATGGCTTTTAAAAAGTTACCATTTTAGTATTACACAAACTCAGTCAAAACCATTCTATTTCTTTCCACCAAAGGTGGGAAATACAATTTGTATTGGGGTAGATTTATATTTCAAGACAGCAGCATAGATTTAGAGATAAAAAGAACCAGAGGAATCATCTAGTTCATTTTTAATTTTACAAAGGAGACAAGGGAAAATAACTTATCCAATGCCACACAGTTGGTAAGCAGCAGAAATGCTAAGACTTATGCCTGGGGTTTTTTCCAAGCCACCATGCTGCCTCTGTTCTTTCTGTTTTATAGATCAGGAAGCTGGGGCACAGAAGTTTAAGTTCCTTGCCTGGCTGACACAGATAGCCAGTGTCAGAGTCACAACCAGAATTACCTGGAACCCAAATGTTTTAATTCTTGGCCCACAGTTGTCTGCATTAGACTTAAGGCAGTAGAAGGAAGTAGAAAGAAAGATGAAGTTAAGAGTCAGGAAGACCTGTGTTCCAATCCTATCACTGATACTTTCTGTGTGACAACAGGCAAGTCACTTAACTTCTGAACCTCAGTTTTCTCATTTGTAAAACAGAGGTAATAATATCTAGAGGACTTTGCAGGGTCACTGAGAAGCTTAAATGAAAGTGCTCCACAAATGTGAAAGAGCGCTATACACGTGAGCCTCTGATTTTATCAGACCAAAAAGTCCAAAATCAATTCCTTCTTGCCAATGTGGGCTGAGCCTCTGCTGTTCTGTTTTCTATGAGCTAATTTTTTTTAGTCTGGCCATGGACAGACTGACTGCAGAAGAGAGATGTGGGGATCTCTCCAACCATTCTCCAAGCAGGGCCACAGGTTCATTTCTATTTATAGTGCTCTTGAAAAGCTATATGGGCCATTCAAAGAAAATCTGCTCAGATCCAGAAGAGTTCTTCTACAGTTAGCTCACTTTCACATTTGCTTCTATTAAATATAAGCTTTTTTTTCCTCTATTCTTAAACTGCTTTATCCATCTGTAGGAGGGAGCCTGGACTGTTATACTTTTATCTGGGTTAATTAGCACCCCAAACCTTGCTACCTTAAAACAAATCTTTTTTAGGGGCAGTGGATAACTGATAATGAATCTACTCATTATGTGGTGATAGAGACCCAGTCATTTCTATCAGAGGAAGTTTAATTCCTAAGATGAACTGTATCTGAAATCTCTCCCTCATATTATCTTCTGTGACCTGAAAAGTTATGACTATAAATTTGTTCAGATAGAAATACCACTGGGATAGAAATGCAAAAACAGTTTTCTATGGTAAAAGTGACACCTAATATAGTTGGCATTACTGGGAAAAATTAACAGTTCTTTTAAGTGCTAAAGTGCCCTTTATTTTAAAGGATGGAAATATTTCAAAAGCATAGTATACACATTTCCAATTATATTTCCAATACAATTAAACGTTAACAATCATTTCTTCAAGCCTGATACTATCATTAGGAACACTGTTTCCTGCATCATGCATTCTTATCCAGAGGCCACACAAAATAGCCTGAGACTGCTGTAGTTTCTAAGTATGGGTGGCAGTAGTGGGTGCAGGGCAGACCGCACTGGGTCTGGAATCAGGAAGACCTGAGTACAAATACAGACTCAGGCACTCACTAGCTCTGTGACCTTGAGCAAGTCACTTCACTGCTACCTGCCTCAGTTTTCCCACCTGCAGAATGGGGATAATAAAAGCACCCATTTCCCAAGGTTGTTGTGAGGATCAATTGAGAAAGTATGTCTAAAGCACTGAGCCTAGTGCCCAGCACACTGCAGGTGCTCTATAAGTGCCAGCTGGTTTTACTTCATCTCTTGTTTTTATAGTTTTTAATCTCCTTTTTAGCTGTCGGGTGCTATTTCTAGCTAATGTTCAGTGTGCCTGTCGCTAACAGCCTTCCTCCACCACCTTTCTAAGTTTCTGCCTCTGATTTGTTGGACAGAGGGAAATCAGACAAAGAAGTGTGTCTAAATTAAGAATCAGTAGGTTCTGAGGGAGGGCTTTTGTAAAGAGCAAGAGCTTTAGGTCATGGGCTTTATGATATCTAGTCTGACCACTCATCTTCCTTAGTACACAAGGCAGGGTGCCTGCCTGTGGCAGGCACTCAATAGGTGTTCCTTTCATTGAATTTTTTACTAACTTTCTGGTTCTTGGCAGTGCTCCTACTAGCTGATGTTGCTGGACAGAAGCATCACACACATTGCTGTATTTAGGAGGATAGCTCCTAAAGCAAGACTGGCAGTTCCCTTGTGTTTCCTTTAAAGCCAAGCACCCTGAGGGTTTGATAATTTGTGGCTCAGTGTGGTTTTTTTTTTATGAAGAATTTTAAAAGCTGTGCTTGAACTGCAGCATAAACCAAGTGTTTATGCCATGATTATATATATCCTTGTTTATAAAACAAAATTTTAACTACTCTTCCATGCATATTTGACAAAACTGCAATTCAGCTGAAAGCTTCCACAAAAAATAATTTGAAATTCTAAGGTTACAAAGAAGGACCCAGAAGATGAGAGGCCACCACATTAATACCTGCAGGGCCATAGCGATCTGAACAAACCACTCCACCACCTGGTTCTCAGGTAGAAGTTTGCCCTTCTGTTCTTTGAGCTTTCGATAGAGATCCCCTCCTTCACAGAATCCCATAACTATGTAGAGCAGGCCATCTCCTCCTTCCCAAGACTCTCGGTAGGTAACGATGTTGGGGTGCTTCAGCTGAGACAAAAGCTGGGCCTCTTGCTCAGCAGCTTTGCGCTCTCGGCTGGAGGCATTTCGGAGGTTTAGTTTTTTGATGACATACTGCAAAGAAAACATATTTTACACATATGTATTCGTGTACACATACACGCATGAACACACAGACATACTGTTTGTAATCCTCCTGTTTGTAAGGTGCTAAAACAGAGTTTATGAAACTTAGCTTCTAAGACAATTTTGTTCTAAAAATAAACTATGCAACAGAGACTAATTCACATAACACAGGGGTGGGGAACCTACGGCCTCAAGGCCATGTGGCCCTCTAGGTCCTCAACTGTGGCCCTTAAGGGCCTCAAGGGCACAGGTTCCCTACCCTTGACATAACACATCTCAGGTAGGGAAAATTTATGCATATTGCATAATAATGACAGTGAGAAAACATTGGAGCTTCAAAAAGAAATTGGTAAAAAAAAAAAAAGATTCCAACTTGACCTATCACTAGTTCCATTACAATGTATACTATATTATATTCTCCTTTATGAAATGTGAACTTCTGCCCAAGTCCTCTTCAGATGTCTCACAATAGCATGGAGGTCGTGACCCCAGGTTCTTGGAAAGCAATGCCACTGAAGAACAAGCTCTAGCAAATCCTGCTGAAAGTGGAAAGGCTTTCTGTTAGAGCCTTGGGGCCATCTTCATATCTGTCATATGAGAAGGAGTTTAAGTTTAGAGGTGCTCAAGAAAGGACTGGCCACTCTAGTGGTTTGAGCTCAAGGAAGGCTTAGTCACCAAAGGAACAGTGGTTATGCTTGCCCATAGGAACTCATGAAATCATGTACCAAGTCGTGGAGGTGGTTGTGATCTGTCACTGGAGGGAAAACTGTGGAATCAGAGAACCTTGAGGAAAACGCAGAATTCCTTAACGCTGGATATTTTCTATTTTAGTTTTCTAAAATGACCAATAATTGTTTGTGATTATATATGAATCAGTCATGCTTTATCATCTTATATGATGCAACTGATATTACTATACATTCGTAGAGCAGTTTTATTTTTTGAATTTATTATTTTATTTTTCCCCAGTTACGTGTAAAAACAATTTTTAACATTCATTTTAAAAACCCTGAGTTCCAAATTCTCTCCCTTCTTCCTTACCCCTCCCCGCCTTTGAGAAGGCAAGCAATTCCATATAAGCTATATATGTATAGTCATGCAAAACATATTTCCATGTTAGTCATCTTGTGAAAGAAAACAGACCAAAACAAAAAACACTTCAAGAAAGATGAAGAAAGTAAAAAACAAATTTGCTTCAATGTGTATTCGGACACCATCAGTTCTTTCTCTGGGGATGGACAGCATTTTTCACCATAAGCCCTTCAGAGCTGTCTTGGATCACTGTATTTCTGGGAAGAGCTAAGTCATTCACAGCTGATCATCTTACAACATTGCTATTACTTTGTACACAGAACAATTCACTTTGCATCAGCTCATGGAAGTCTTTTCAGGTTTTTCTGAGAGTGTCCTGCTCATCATTTCTTATAGCACAAGAGTACTATTCAATCATAACCACACACCACAACTTTTTCAGCCATTCCCCAATTGATGGTCATGCCCTCAATTTTCAGTTCTTTGCCACCAGAGAAGATCTGCTATAAATATTTTTGTACATATAGATCCTTTTTTGCTTTTTGTCTCTTTGGGATATATATATGTGTATATATATATATGTGTATATATATATATGTGTATATATATATGTGTATATATATATATATATATATATATATATATGTAGTAGTGGTACTGCCCTATGGGCATAGTTCCAAAGTGCTCTACAGAATGGTTGAATCAGTTCACAACTCTACCAAGTGTACGAATGTCTCATTCCCCCCGCCCCCATCCCCTCCAACATTTGTCATTTGCCTTTTCTGTCCTATTAAGTCATCTAATAGGTATGGGTAGTACCTCAAAATTGTTTTAATTTGCATTTCTCCACTCAATCGTGAGGTACAGTATTTTTTCCATATACATACATGGTTTTGATCATCTGAAAACTGTTCATATCTTTCGATCATTTATCAATTTGGAAATGGCTCTTATTTTTATAAATTTGACTCAGTTCTCTACATGTTAGAGAAATGAGGCCTTTATCAGAGAAATTTGTCTTAAATTTTTCAGTTACTATTGCTAACTGTTTTTCCCTCCAGCCTATCTCTCCGCCCCCATTTATTCTATTCCTTTTCCTTTCACCCTGTCCATCCTCAAAAGTGTTTTGCTTCTGACTACCCCCTCCCCCAATCTGCCCTCCTTTCTATCACCTCCCCCCTTTCCCTCCTACTTTTCTGTAGAGTAAGATAGATTTCTATACCCAATTGAATATGTATATTATTTCCTCTTCGAGCCAATTCTGATGAGAGTATGGTTCACTCACTCTCCCTCACCTCCTCCCTCTTCCCCTCCACTGCAAAAGCATTTTCTTGCCTCTTTTATGCGAGGTAATTTACTCCATTCTATCTCTCCCTTTCTCTTTCTCCCAGTACATTCCTCTTTCACCCCTTAATTTTATTTTTTAGCTATCATCCCTTCACTCACAACTGTACCTGTTATCTAGATATACTCCTTCTAACCGCCTTAATAATGAAAAATCTCTTATGAGTTACAAATATCATTTTTCCCATGTAGGAATGTAAACCATTTAACCTTATTAAGTTCCTTATGATTTCCCTTTCCTGTTCTCTTTTTTATGCTTCTCTTGAGTCTTATATTTGAAAGTCGGATTTTATATTCAGCTCTCGTCTTTTTGTCAAAAATGCTTGAAAGCCCTCTATTTTATTGAATATCCATTTTTTTTTCCTTCCAGAGCATTTTACTCTGTTTTGCTGGGTAGGTGATTCTCGGTTGTAATCCTAGCTCTTTCAAGCCCTCTGATTCTTTAATGTAGAAGCTGCTAAATCTTGTGTTTTACTGACTATGGCTCCATGACATGTGAACTGTTTCTTTCTGGCTGCTTGCAATATTTTCTCCTTGACCTGGGAGCTCTGGAATTTAGCCATAACATTCCTGGGAGTTTTCATTTTAGGATCTCTTTCAGGAAGTGATCGATGGATTCTTTCAATCTCTACCCTCTGGCTCTAGAATATGATTCCTTGATAATTTCTTGAAAGATGATGTTTAGGCTCTTTTTTTGATCATGGCTTTCAGGCAGTCCAATAATTTTTAATATATCTCTCCTGGATATTTTCCTAGTCAGTTGTTTTGCCAATGAGGCATTTCACAATTGTTTTCTATTTTTTCGTTCATTTGGTTTTGTTTTATTGTTTCTTGATTTCTCACAGTCATTAGCTTCCATTTGCTCAATGCTAATTTTTAAGGAATTATTTTCTTTTCTACCTCCTTTTCTATTTAGCCAATTTTTTTAAGGAGTTTTTTTTTTTTCAGTGAATTTTTGTGCCTCTTTTTCCATTTGGCCAATTATGCTTTTTAAGGCATTCTTCTCCTCATTGACTTTTTGTACCTCTTATACCATTTAGCCTAGTTTGTTTTTTAAGGTGTCATCTTCTTCAGTATTTTTTTTGTGCCTCCTTCACCAAGCTGTTAACTCATTTTTCAAGGTTTTCTTACATCATTCATTTCTCTTCCCAATTTTTCTTCTACCTCTCTTACTTGATTTTCCAAATCTTTTTTTGATCTCTTCCATGGCCTAAGACCAATCCATATTTTTTTGGAGGCTTTGGATGTAGGAGCTTTTATTTTTTATCTTCTTCTCAGTGTGTGTTTTGATCTTCCTTGTCACTATAGTAACTTTCTATGGTCAGATTTTTTTTTCTGTTGGTTTCCTCATTTTTCCAGCTGATTTCTTGACTTTTAACTCTTTGTTAAAGTGGGCCTCTACTTCCAGAGTGGAGGGTGCACTGTCCCAAGTTTCAGGGTTTTGTGCAGCTATTTTCAGAGATATTTCTAGGGACTCTTACATTTTCATTTCTTCCAAGCTGGTATGATCTAAGGAGAGATGTGTTTACCATTCTTCTGACTGTGTTCTAATCTGTGAGGGACCACAAGCACTCTTTTCCGCCCTGGAACTATGAAGAAGGTCCCAGGCTCCACTGCAACCACAAGCTCTGGTGTGCTAGTGCTCCTCCTCACCCTATGACTGCCAACCAAGACTGTGACCCAGATCCAAGTATGGGCAATGCAATAGAGTCCTACCCTTGGTGCCAGCAAAGAGACTTCTGTAATCTTCTTCTGACCAGTTATTCAAACCCCTTACTATCTGGGGGCTGAGAGCTCCAGAAGCAGCTGCTGCTGCTGATTATTCAGTGGTTCCCAAGGCCTGCTCCTGGTTTTCTGGGGCTGCATCTGTGCTGGCCCAGCCTGACCTGGACAGTGCTCCACTCTCACCCAGGTGTGACAGACCTTTCCTGCTGATCTTATAAGTTGTCTTTGGCTGGAAAATTATTTCACCTCGTCCTTTTGTGGGTTCTACTGCTACAGGAATTGTTTTATAGCATTATTTAAAGGTGTTCAGAGAGGTTTGAGGGAGAGTTCAGGTGACTGGCCACCTTTTCTCCATCATCTTGGCTCTGCCCTTACAATTAGAGCTTTAAAAGCCATTCTTCATCTAATTCTTTTAAAAATACTTTTTATTCTGAACTTATCACCAAAAATGAGTATTTCCAATATAAGAACATAAAAGAGGGCTGTATATGAAAGTATAATTTTTCACATCTCTTGATTTTTTTTAAAAAAGTACATAATGAATTCAACCCATTACTTTCGAAACTGTCCTGTTTGTTTGTACTTCTTTCTGAACTTCTTTCCATACTCCGGTGTGCATTTTAAACAATGTTTTAACAGCTCTCCTCTTTTTTTGGCATCATCATGACCACTCCTCCTCTATCCTCTTCCTCCACTGCAACTTTAACACCTGCTGTTGATCTAACATCAGGAATCCCATCTGGGCTCAAATTAATTCCCTTATAGAAGAAGAGCCTCTATAAGTCAGAGATATAGACTCCAAGAACGGTCCCTCAGCTCTTCCTCCCACTTCCCAGTCTTTTAACTCCGATTTTCAGCCTGAATCCCCACACTCTTAATCCTTCGTCTGTGCTCTTATCCCCTTACCCTTTTCCCAGCATGGCCACTGGGTTCCCACCTAGCCCACCTCCCTCCAACTCCTCTTTTGCTGGTCCTCAACTCTTTATTAGGGCAGCGAGGTGGCACAGTGGATACAGCAATGAGACTGGAGTCAGGAAGACTCCTCTTCCTGGGTTCAAATCTGGCCTCAGACACTTACTAGCTATATGACCCTGGGCATGTCACTCAACCTTGTTTGCCTCAATTTCCTCATCTGTAAAACGAGCTGGAGAGGCAAATGACAAATGACTCCAGTATCTTTGCCAAGAAAACCCTAAATGGGGTCACAAAGAGGCGAGGCATCACTGAAACAACTGAACTCTTTATCTCTGCACCTAGTTCTGCCACATCCTCCAATAAACAGATACAAGGTCCAAGGTCTCCACCAAACCTTCTAACTGGGACTCCTACCATGGTTCTTCCTTTCTTTATCCACCACTTCTGTCCTAAACCCCACTGTTTAATCATGTCCACCAATTCTCTGGACTTGGATTCGGTCCCTTCCTTCATTACTATTCTCCACCCAAGCGTCCCCAGCCAGTGCCCCCATTCCACATCTTCACCCTGCTGTCATCTCTGACCCTTCTGCAGATTTTCACTTTGGGCTCTCTTCCTCCTCCCCCTCCACACATATCATAATACAGATAATAACTGCTAACCGCACTTTAAGGTTTGTAAAGCACTTTACATCTATTATCTCACGTAATCCACACAACCACCCAATGAGGCAGGCGGCATTACAGATAAGGCAAATGAGGCCAGGCCAGGGTCACACAACTATTAAGTGTCTGGGGCAAGATGTGAATTTCGGTTTTGCTGACTCCGGGTCTAGCCCTCTATCTGCCCTCCTGAGCCCCTTGAGCCCCTAACCCCTGGCCCATTCCAATTCCTCTAGCAGCGGCTCACCGCCATCTTTGCTCCTCAGGTGGCACTAGGCTCAATACCCCCAGCCCAGCCCCTTCCTTCATTCGCCGCCCAGCTTCTCACTCTCTTGGCCCCACCCAGCCCACCCCGCATTTATTAAAGCCCACTAGGTGCAAGAAGCTAGAGATACAAAAAACAAACAAAACAGGAAGAGCATGCCCTGCCCTTTCAGTCTACATTAAACAGGGACACACACACACACACACGTGGTAATTTGAGGAAGAGGGAGAAAACACCAGCAGCCCCAAGGGCTCTGTCCACAGGAGAAGGACCAGGACCTGAGCCCTGAACGCCGCCCCCTCCTCTCGCTTCCCCTCCCTCTCCCCTCCCTTCTCTTCTCATCCTTTCGCCCTCCCCTTCCTCCACCCCACCTGGCTCCCGCCCCCCCTCGCGGGTCACCTGCTTGCCGTCCTGCCGGTGCCGGACAAGCGTCACCTCCCCGTAGCTGCCCTTGCCCACGGCCCGCAGGAAGCAGTAGGCGGCCAGCGGCATGGTCTCCGTGGGCGGCGGCGGCGGCTAGGGGCCGAGGAGCCGCTCATTCCCCGGCAGGAGCAGCGGGAAGCCTAGGCGCGCATTCACAGGGCGGCGGAAGCGGCTGGGCCTAACGGGAGCACAGCGGCCGGAGCGAAGCCGACGCCGCTGCCATAGCGATCCCTGGCCCGCCACTGCGCATGCCTCGGAGGACCAGCCATCGAGAACAGTCGGGACGTTTTCCCCCACCCGTGGCCAGAGCGTCTCCTGGGCTCGTTGGCCCCAGTGTAGCAGGGCACTGCCCCCTTTGGTGGGGGGAACGCTACGCACTTAGAGAAAAAGGTGGAGATGAGACTTCACTTCCGTGGCGCTGTCTTGCTAAAGCTCTGTAACCAAGATTAACAACAGCTTCTCCAACCTGCGAGAACCTCTATTCTCCCCGAGACTGAAGGAGCAAAGGGCGCAGGGGCAGAGCAGCCACGGCTCCAGACTCCGCGGGGGCCCATTGCCCATGGATCCTCCCCCATCCCCATCTCCACCTTCTACTGGAAGTCCTTCCTAGTCTTCTTAACGCCGAGGATCATCTCCCTTTCATCCTGGCCTCAGTGTGTTAGTCCGTAGTAGCCTGCAGCTTGGCTCCATTAGACTGTGAGCTCCTGGAGGGCAGGCGCTGGCTTTTAGCCTTTTCTTGTATCCCTAGTGCTTACCCTGGCACCTAGGAAGATGCTTATTGACCTCTTGATTGACTGTCCTCTTCCTCTCTTTCACTTGTGCCTCCCAGCCACTAGTGCCTTCCCCTTGTTGGATCATTTTGGTGCTTTATATATGTTTTATTTAAACGTACCTACATGTATGTGTATGTATCGTTAATCCTGAAAGTTGGTTAAAGGAGGCAAACAAACTGGGTGATAGAAAAATCCATATTGTTTATTATTGTCCCTTGAAGCATAGCTAAGCTAGCTTACTTGTATGTACAAGGAGTCAGAGCATAAGTTCTGACTGTCTGAACAAAGAAATGAGAAAACTTATATACATTATTTTTAGTAGACTTAGCATGTCTGTATTACCTCACTATTATGACCCCCATGTATATTAATAATGATACAAGACAAGGATTTTCCTTAATGGCATAGATTGTAAATACATTAAGTCAGATAGTTGACAAAGTGTCAATTGAAATTACAACCCAAGATCTCTGTGTTTAATTTACCATTAACATTTCATAACATAGTATATGCCCATAAAATATTAAGATAAGGAAAAGTCACATAATTCAAGTTAGTTTCTCAGGGCTAAAGGTTTCATCCTTAATGGCCATGGACGGAGGAATGGAATGATCCATCTCGGTTTGTTGACATAAGATAGAGGAATTCTTGAGTTTACTCAGAGAACAAAGAGACTGTTAGGATCAGGCTTTTCTTCTGGTTAATCACTTCAGACTCTGAGTCTTATTGAAATTACAAAAATGATATAAAATGGTATAAAATGTTCCACATCATACATATATACATAATACACACACGTATACATGTATATTTAGACACATACATACACCTACATAACGCACACACATACATTAAGTTTTGTACCATGTTCTGTTTCCTTCCCCCCATTAGACTGTAAGCCCCTTGAGGGCAGGGACTACTTTACTTTTGTCTTTGTATCCCCAGAGGCCACTGCAGTGTTTGGCAAAATGGTTGCTTGAAAATAATCCCAAACGTTAAAACCCTGAGTCTGATGTCAGTCCAGGCACAGGAGACCTCTCAAGAATGAAATGCTGAAAGCACAAAAGGAAACAATCCTGGGGAGGAAGAAAAGTAGGGAGTTGTCTGAAGAGACTGTGTGCAAACAAAGAGAACTCACCACACCAATTAGATTTTTTTATAGAAAGGTGTGAACAGAAAAGGGAAGCAAAGGATGGTAGCAAGGAGGATACCAAAGTATGGTAGTGCAGTAAAAATAGTGTCAGGGATTGCTCAAACTCAGAGACCTGCCCATAAGCAGACTCCAGAAACTATTTGACAGCGGTGCTTTACTAATATACTACTACCTCTCCATGGCTGCTCTCTCTAGGACAGAGATATTCTGCCTCAGTTTCCACATTTGTAAAATGAAGGTGTTGGATTAATTGGCCTCTAAGGATTCTTCCAGCTCTGTTTATGACCTTATGACATTTCCCTCTACATATGTAACATTTTGATATGAGAGCCATTGAGGCCGCCATTTGGTCTAAACTGACCAACCTTAGAATTCTAGGTTCTCAGAGGTATTTCAGCAATCCAATCCTTATCTGAAGCAGATATCCTTTTTAGAACAGTCCCAACAACATTTCTTCACTGAAGTAAATTGTTTTTTGTTTTTGATTGCTCAGATCTACTTGACTAATTGTTTGGTTGCCATTTTGACATAGCCTTAATGAACCTTCCACAATGAGCTTTTCCTGTTGAAATGAGAATAATATATAAATGTAAGTTCATCCCTATCTCGTGGTGTAGGCCTAGGAAATAGGCCTCATGACCGATATTTAACCTTGTTCTATGAGTGCTTACATACAGCTAGATACCACATGTGCCACGTGCGCAATCACATGCTTTGTCCTTGGTTTTGCTTCCTGGGATGAGCTGGCCACTCTCCCAGTAACCAAATATCCTGGGATAATGAAGACGTGTTTCGTATGCGATGGTGCCTTATAATTGGCGTGGTGCCTTCTTTGTCTGAAGGAGACCTTAAAACAGGGCTCTTCCATTCAGACTTTGGAGTCTCACCCACTGTGTGGACGCACTGCCCCAGAGTATTTCCCAATCAGGACTCTGGAGACTGAACTCCCCAACTGCATGATCCAGATGTAGTTGTCCTCCCCAATTTGGTGATGTATAAAAACTTTCATCTATATTTATAAGCAATAAACTATAATCTTTATTCTATAATCCTTATTTGTTGTGTGAGCATATATTATTAAGTGCTATCCAAATGGAAAGTAAATTCAGCCGCGGTACATTGCATTGGCAATACACCAGTCTTTGTTCGTGTATTTTACAATCTACAATCCAGTCAAAGCCAACTACTCTCAATCTTCCACTATGCCCTCTTCTGTCTCTCTTTGCTCACACTGTCCACCTGAAATCTTTGTTTTCAGGGTCCAACTCAGATCCTATGTCTTTCCACGAATGAAAAGTGAAAACGATCTTTCCTTCTTCAGATTTCTCAAAGCACTTTACCTGAACCTCTGTCCTTATTCACCTCACGCTTATATCTTAATTATCTGTGTATTTTCTCTTCTCCATCTCCAGCTCCTATTATCTGTAGGGTCTTGGTTCTCTCTGAGGAGGAAGGACAAACATAACACCAATCTGTAGGGTTTGCAAGAACCTTTAGAGAACAGGGTCTGTGTTACATCTACCTTTGTATCTCTAGCAATTGAAATGATATCTTATACATAGAAAGTGATGCTTAAATACTTGTTGAAAAGTAATCCCATATTACTTTTGAAGGTTACAGTAGGCACTATAAAGATAATTGCATATTCATTGACCCAATGCTCTCCTTTAGCATTCATGTATCCAGGGGTGCTTGGATTTACTCAAAGTCATTTTAATTTATTACTTCAAATGCCTGTTTCTCATTCTGGAAGGAAACAATTGGGAGAGCGAATTCAGGCTCACAGGGCCATTACCTGAAATGTAATCCCCTATTACTGGTTTTAGAAACTAAGCTAAAAGCAGAATTTTCTGTCAGTGGCCCTGTGTCCCACAAAATGGTTGTTCTCTTTAGAATCATCTCAAGATTTTTGCTGTCTTACAAAAAACAAAAACAAAAAAACTGAGTAGATGGACAAAGGAATCAATGATACTTTTTTAAATCCTAAAATAAATTTGAATTGATTATTTTGACATTACCTACATTTCCCAGTGTATCCTTCTTCCTGTCTCCCTCCCCCGCCCCACTTCCAACCATCCCTTATAATGAAGAATAAAAATGAGAGGGTAAAATCTCAGCATAACTAACCAACATATCAAAAAGTCTGATATTATATACAGTGTTTCGCACTCATAGTCTCCTGCTTTAAGAAAGAACTATCTCCCCATATCTCTTTTTCAGGGCCAAACTTAATCACTATAATTCTACAGCATTAAGTTTCAACAGCCATTTTTATATACAATTTTTTTTTAAATCCATTAACCACATGCAGGATACCTAGTTTGGCCAGCCAAACTAGTTTTCTCTCTCTCTCTCTCTCTCTCTCTCTCTCTCTCTCTCTCTCTCTCTCTCTCTCTCTCTCTCTCTCTCTCTTTCCTTTATGCCCTAGACCCTGGAGGCCTTACCATATTGGTGCCAGAGTTAGTGTGGTCTTCTGATTGGCATTAGCCCTACCATGCTCAGAACTCCAAACTCAAGTGATCCATCAGCTTCAGACTCCTCAGAGGCGGGGATTACAGGTGTATACCACCATGCCTGGTCATCACAAGCTATTCTGATGAATCATTTTGGAAATTTTTATACCCTAGGAAGAGAATCTGGGTAAGGCACCAATCATTTTATCAATCAAAAAACCTTTATCAAGTGCTTATTATTCATCAGTAAACATTTATTAAACTTCTGCTATGTACCAGGCAGTGTACTAAGCACTGTGCTAGTCCTGGAGTTGCAGAGCTCTCAAGAAACTCAATGGAATACTTGGAGTTGGGACTAAATTCAAGCAAGCCACATCAGCCCCAGCACACTGATACACTCAAGCTTGTAGTTCAAGTCTTAGCAAGCCATCTGGTGGCTTGTGTAGGGGTTACACCCTGAGTGGCTATACCAGCCTTGCTCCTGGAAGATAAGTGGGTTCTGCTACTGCCCTTTACATATCTGTCTTCTCTCTGCACATCCAGAGCAGGTACCATTGTTGAAATAAGAAATCTTGGGCTCATAGTCATTCAACAAAAATTTATAAAGCATATCCTATATGTGACACCCTGAGCTGGAGAAGGTAACAAAAATCACATGAAAAATACCCAACCTCGTTGGTAATAGAAGAAATGCAATTTAAACCAAATTTGAAGTACCATTAACTCAGCAAAACTCACTGTTGGAAGGCTCATTTATTCATGGTTGGTGTCACAAGTTGGCAACATTCAGTAAGGGCTATAGAAGTGTTCTTGCTAAAAGATTTTTTAGGGAGAAGGAGGAATCTTTGATCAGCTATTGGGATTATAACCCAAAGAAATATGCTAAAAAGAAAAATAATTTGTACCAAAGATGTTCTTAGCAGCTCTATTTATAATAGGAAAATTTAAACGGCAATTTTGCAAAAGCAAAAGATGATACGTTGATATGGAATAATATAAAGTTATGAAAAATGAAAATTATATGGACCATGTTGAAAAAAGTAGGAGTTGGGATAGATTAAATACAGTACTATGACAACTGAGTAAAAATATCTATATGTACATTAACCAAGATCAGGAGAGATATAAATAGTTCAATGTTTTATTAGGATCTTTTCCCTGTAAAATTGCCTTAATTTATATCTATTTTGCAAAAATAGGCTCTCTCTCTCTCTCAAACTACTCCTTTCCATTCCTGTTGCCCAGCTTCTTGTTCTCTTTCCTGGACCACAGTAATACTCTTCTAATTGGCCTCCATACCTCTAGTCTCTCCCCCTCCAAAC
>CM053624.1:316423102-316465602 GCA_028646595.1 Phalanger gymnotis
AAACCTAAGTGTAAGATTTTCATTATTGTAATAGAGTAGTTTTTCAGTCAACTTGATGACCTTACCATGTGGTGAGACTTTTAGTGGGACTTTCAATTTTAAAATATAGATGATTTGGATATGTCCAATGGCACCTTTTGAGAGGGCAAACAATATCTCCCAGTAGTGGTTCATTAACCAAGGCTACCCCAAACATGAATTATTGGGTTTGGAGCCACTCCTTGGTACCTCTGGAGGTTGTATTTCTCTGATAGGGGCTGCCCCTGGGATGAATTGCTTGGTTCAAACTCAGGAGAATAGACTCTGTTGAGAGGCACTCTTTGACTTCATCTATAAAAGGAGCTTGATAAGCTTTTTCACCCCTTAATTTTTTCCTTTTCCACTTCTCAGGAGAGATCCTGAGGTGTGAAAGTTGATGAGGTAGGATTCCCCTCTCTACACTCCAGGGCTATTAATGGTAACTTTGGAAATCCATATGGTTGAAGCAGATGTGTACTCATCTATGAAGTCTAATTGGGGACTGTCTGGATAATATTGTTCCTGAACTCTAACCTTCTAGTTGGGGTGGGGTCAGGGATTCCTTAGGCAGATTGTCCTAGAAATTAGCCTTCTATCAAGAGAAGGGTAGCTCCAGCTTTGGGAATCAATTATCTCAATGGCACTCCAAATTTTTAGAGTTCTAGAATCTAGCCTTCTATCTGAGCCATTTGCCTCTTAGAAAGAAATGAAGATTGTACCTGTGGAATCCAGTGCTTCATGAAGTAACAACAAGGGACCAAAAACCAAAGTAAGGAAGAGGCTGGACTTTGTACTCTGCTATTACAATGAGCTATTCTAACAATGTAAATCAAATGAAAAAGTGAGTTATTTATTATCTATCAAGTCTAAAGTATGTTATCCACTTGGGGAGAGTCTAAATCACAGTGTGGTACTACAAATATAGGAGGAACTACATTGGGCCCTATGGGAAAGAGGAGCTCCCTAAAATTTTGGAAGTTGCTTCACTGCCAACTCCAAATTTAGTTCCCTTCAAAACCACAGGGTAGCACTGAATCTGAGAACTTTAGGACAGTCATGGAAAAGTAGGACTGACTGGAGAGGGAAGAGAATTGTATTGATTTTTGTGTGCCTTTATGAGTTCCTTTATGTGTCTTCTGTATTTGTTTATATGGGTTCTTTTGAATTTTCTACTCTTTCTGTGTGGTAGGTAAAGGCTACCTTGTATTGTATCTGATTCCATTTGTTACCTTGAGCAGTGGTAAGAGATCTGTAAGAACCTTTTACCCATACCTGTGATATAGATATGAGCTATATTCAGTGATTTTCCAAAGTAAAGATTGGGGGAGGGGGTAGTAATAACAAGTTAAAGAAAGAGTGACTTTTGGGGCATAACCTCCATTATCAAACCCAGTTCATTTAAGCCCAAAGTAGGGGATTCTCTTAAAATCATAGAATTTTAGAGTAGAAAGGACCTTAAATATCATCTAGTCAAAGCCTCTTGCACAATTGAGAAAATTGTGTCTCAAGGGATTAAATGATTTGCTCAAAATTATGCAACTATAAAATTTCACCCTGATTCTGATTTTGTATTATGATATGTTAGCCATCCCTCCCAGCCCTTTGTCTCCTACAAATTCTATTAGCTTATCTTCATTAAAATTATTAATTAAAAATATCAAATGGAATAGCGCCAAGAACAGAGCTCTGTGGAACACTAGATTATCAATCCATTTATCAATTGGATTGATAATCTAGTCAAAGCAAAAATTAATCTATTTAATTGTACTGTAATCCAGCTTAGCTCTTTTCATCTTGTCCATAAGGATATAGAAAAACTCTTAAGTACCAGGTACATGCTATCAATAGAGCAGAATGGTATGTTGGAAAGAGCATTGACTAGTTTGGGAATGAGAAGATCTGGGACTGAGTCCTGGGTCTAGATAGGTCATTAATTCCTCTGAGTGGAAAGGAGTGCTAGTATTTGCAGCTGCAGGGGAAGGGAGGACCTTTCTGGGTAAAGAACAGAGCACAGATCATGAGAACAGTGACCATACCTCTCCTTGGATCACACTGCTTTGAAAATACTGAAAACTTGCAGACTCCTAGAGCTAACTTTGAGCAGCATGAAAAAGTCTGATGCTTGGAATGGTTCCTCCTCATCCTCAGGTGAGTAGAGACCAATTTTAACATAGTTCAAAGTCAAGAAATAGGATAGAAAAATGATCAAACAACAACAACAACAACAAAGAACTTGACCATAAAAAGCCACTATGGTGGCAAGGAAGACCAAGATACAAACTCAGAAGAAGATAACAATGTGAAAATGGTTATAAGCAAAGCCTCAAAGAAAAATGCTAATTAGATACAAATCCAACAAGAATTCCTAGAAGAGTTTAAAAAAAGAGATAAGAGTGGTAGAAGAAAAATTGGATAAGGAAATGAGAGTAATGCAAGAAAATTATGAAAAGAAAATTAGCAGCTTTGTAAAAGGGGCACAAAAATACTGAAGAAAGTAACACCTTAAAAATAGAATTTTCAGTATAGAATATGAATAAAATTAATGATGTTTAATGAAATAGAGGACTTTGAAGTATTCCTGATGAAAAGACCAGAACTGAATAGAAAATTTGACATTCAGACACAAGACTCAAAAGAAGCATAAAAAGGTAAATATGAAAGAGAAATCATAAGGGACTTAGTAAGATTAAACTATTTTTACATTCCTATGTGGAAACATGATTCATGTAACTCTTAAAAGCTTTATCATTATTGTGGCAGTTAGAAGAAACCTATATAGACAGAGAGCATGGGTATGAGTCATTTATGTTGGGATGATCTAAAAAAAAAGAAGGGGTGAGAAAGAGGTATGCACTGGGAGAAGGGGGAAGGGGAAAAGAAGAATGGTGGAAATTATTTCACAAAAAAGAAGCACACAAGGAAGAGCTTTTACAGTGGAAGGGGAAAATGGAGGGAGCCTGCAAAGCTTGAACTTCTCTCTTATCAGACTTGGTTCAGAGAGTGAAGAATATTTATACACATTCAGTTGGGAATAGAAATTTATCTTACCCAACAGGGAAGTAGAACGAAAAGAGGATGAGAGAAAAGGAAAGGGAGGGGGAGCAATAAAAGAAAGAGTGGATTAAGGGAGGCAGTGGTCAAAAACAAAACAGGTTTTTAAGGAGTGACAGGATACAAAAGAGAGAGAGAATAGAAGAGAAGAAAATAGGATTGAGGGGAATACACTGTTAGTAATCATAACTGTGAATGTGAATGGGACGAATTTACCTGCAAAATAGAAGTAGATAACAGGATGGAATAGAAATCAGAATCCAATAATATGTCATTTACAAGAGACACACAGAGAGGGCTGGAGCAGAATCTATTATGCTTCACCTGAAGTAAAAAAGGCAGGGGTAGCAATCGTTATTTCAGACAAAGCAAAAGCAAAAATAGACCAAATTAAAAGAGATAGAGACACTACATTTTGCTAAAAGGTGCTACACACAATGATATTTAGCATTTTTATAGCAAATTTCTTAGATAAAGGCCTCATTTCTCGAATATGTAGGGAACTGAGTCAAATTTGTTAAAATAAGAGCCATTCCAAGAAATATGAAAAGGCAGTTTTCAGAAGAAGAAATCAAAATTATAGTCATATGAAAAAATGCTCTAAATCACTATTGATTAGAGAAATGCAAATTAAAACAACTCCAAGCTACCACCTCATACCTATCAGAAATGATAAATGTGGGGCAGCTAGGTGGTGCAGTGAGTAGAGCACCAGCCCTGAAGTCAGGAGGACCTGAGTTCGAATCCAGCCTCAGACACTTGACACACTTACTAGCTGTGTGACCTTGGGCAAGTCGCTTAACCCCAATTGCTCTACCTTCCCCCCTGCAAAAAAAAAAAAAAGGAAATGAAATAATAAACGCTATAGGGAGGCATAGGAAAATAGATATGCTAATGAACTTGGTGTTGTGATCTAGTGTAACTATTCTGGATAACAATTTGGAACTATGCCCCAAAGGCTATAAAACTGTGCATTCCCTTTGACCCAGCAATATCACCACTAAGTCTATATCCCAAAGAGATCAAAGAAAAAGGAAGAGGACCTATATGTACAAAAACATTCGTAACAACTCTTTTTGTGGCAAAGAATTGGAAATTGAGAGGATGTCCATTAATTGGGGAATGGCCGAAAAAGCCGTGGTATGCCATTGTGACAGAACACTGTTGTGCTACAACAAATTACAAGGGGGATGGTTTCAGAAAAGCCTGGGGAGGCCTATATGGACTGATGCAAAGTGAAGTGAACAGAATCAGATCATTGTACACAGTAACAGGAATATTGTAATGGTGATCAATTGGGAGAGACTTAGCTACTCTGAGCAATACAATGATCCAAGACAACTCCAAAGGACTCATGATGAAAATTGCTATCCACCTTTAGAGAGAGAGAGAACTGATGAACTCTGAGTGCAAATCGTAGTACGATTTTCTCACTTTATTTTTCTTGCTTTTTTTTTGCAACATGGCTAATATGGAAATATATTTTACATCATTTCACACATATAATGGATATCATATTGTTTGCCTTCTCAGTGGGTAGAGGAAGGGCTGAAAGGAGGAATTTGGAACTCAAAAAAATTTTTTTAAATGGTAAAATAATTAATAAAAACAAAATTGATTCCTCTGAGCCTCAATTACCTCATCTGTAAAAAGGGAAAAATGTTATTCTGAGGAAATTTATCAACTTTAACATACTCTGTAAATGTGGGCCACGTTGATGATAACCTTTCCCTTATCTTTGACAGTGATCTTTTCAACAAAGGTTTAACTTGAAAGTTTACTGCAGACCCAACTCCAGTCACCTTATCAGAAAAGATATTCGAGGCTTGAGGGTTAGTTGACCTCACTCTAGGTCTATTGACAATTCATCCTTTCCCAGAATCTGCCCCCAGGGTTACAAAGTAACTAACCAAAGACTAACGAAACGCAGAAACAAACAGTGCCTTTCTCTCACTAATGTTATCAAAAGTGAACTATGGAGATCCGACCAGACCAGTGTCTCCACTAAATCCCAAAGAAGGACTAGCTCTGCCTGTAGCAAAGAGAATTAGGGTCTATGGATTCTTCAAAGAGAATATTGTGTAGAAACAGTGGTATGGCGACATTCCAACAAATGTAGGTGGATTATGAAAGGAGCCAAAGGGATCTGCCTGGGTAAAATGAAATCTATTTATAGAGTCCTTAGCATAGTACATAGCACACAGTAGGTTTGGCAACAGCAATTTAGATTTGAAGGTCTTTCCCACCCATTAATAGGATTATTGCCTTGCTGATACAGGTATTTGTTCCCTCCCTCTACTCCCTTCCAGCTCAAAATTGATTTTGCATTTCACCCAGCCCTGTGGACTGCACATCACACATGAGAGGACACTGTAATAAATACACGTTGAAGTAAATTCAATATGAATGTCAATCTCAAGTGACAAAGATCCGTAGAAATATTTGACTTGGTGGTGGAATTAGGATTGGCATATCATCAGTGTCAAAGCTGACTTTTAGAGTTTTTTTTTTTAAGCTATCACCACTTATTGAGAACTCACTATATGCATGAGAACGAACCAGGTCTCATAGAATTTCCAGAGATGGTCTCAATAGTGACTTTGTCATTAACAGCAGTTTTACAGAAGGTATATGTTGTGATTTTACTTGAGGTCAATAGAAGGCAGAGGTTGGGCAACCTCTGCAGAAGGAAAAAAAATGTAACTGTCAAATTCTGATTTTTTAAAGTTTGGAATATTTGCCTTTGTCTGTCTAATGTTTAATCTGTGTTTCCACATCGCTGTATTGATCAGCAGTTTGGGAAGAGTACAACATCAGTATGCGTCCCTCAAACTGAGGCTGACTTACAATATGGAGCGTCAGATGCTGTTGTGCCTTTGCCTGTTAGCCCTCCCTGGTCTCATAGCATCAGGCTTAATAGGCCAGCCCAGGAGCATTGGGGTATGTAACCATATTGTATGAATTAGCCACTCCTCCCGTTATGTGAAAGGTAGTGGATGGGTTGCACTTGGGAATAAAAAAGGGTACAAATCCATGGTACCCAAAATAATGGGTCCCCCAGACGTGTAGCCTTATTCTGCTAGTGTTGGGGATATTAGCAGAGGGCCAACATGAAATAGACCAGATGCTCATGTTGAATTCTTCCAGGGAAAGTAAAAAACATTAGTTGAGGGGAGGGATGAAAATACACACTCTTTACAAGTTGTTAAGTCCACTGACCACGACGATTTCTTTTTCTTTTTCTTTTTCCTGAAATCCTCCTCCCCACCTCCCAACACTGAAAACTCAGGAAATTGTCTTTTTTTAATCCCTCCTTTGTATAAATATGAATTTTCTAGATAGACATCAAGGATGAGATAAAAAGGGACAATGATCAAGAGTTTCTACTGTCAAGTTGTAATCAGATTATTTTTATTGGTAGAGTTCTCTTTTCTAGTCCTTGAACTTGCTTTTATTTTGCAGAAGAGACAGACTCAGGGAACAGTAAGTAAACTTCTCATTCTCGGGAGAATGGTGGTAGGTTGCTATGGGTTTTTCCTCCAGGCTTTACTAATAGCATGCAAATTCTGAAATGTTTAACCCAGCCACTCCTCTCATGCAGATGAGAATTTGGGGCTCCTTCCTGGGTGATAAATAATTGATTGGGAAAGGTTTGGCTTCTGATTTAGTCTCTCTCTTCCCAGACGATTATCTTTAAAAATCCCTGGTGCTCAGTGATTTCAAAGATCTTAGGTTTTTTTCCATCAGAACAAAGACTATCACCTATGGAACTAGATAAAAACCAAGCTGAGAAAGGAGTTTTGTCAACTGCTCCGAGACCTCAATACCAAAGCGTAATCATCTTTCATCTACAGATCGTCAATGGAATAGAAATTCAGAGTATGAAAGTTAACTGCAGAGTCACCTCCCGATTCGCTAATTATGTGATCACCAGCCAAGCCATCAACCATGGCAGCACCGCCCAGGAAATTGTCTTCAATGTTGAGATCCCCAGGACAGCCTACATTAGCAATTTCCTCCTGTGGGTAATCCCTTCCCCAACTTGCTCTGTGAAGCAGAAGGGGCAAATCTACTTGGTATCTATCTAACTAGGGACCATTCCTAGGTCTTGAGAACCTCAGGGGACCCATAAACCTGAGTCTGCAGCTCCTAAAGCCAAAGATAATAATTTGATTTACTCTATCCTTTTTTTTTTTTTTGAAAGTTTTCTTTTCTCTAGATAGTGCTAGCCTTAGGGAAAGAATCAGGGAACCTTGTACAAAGTCTTCCTTTGGCAGAGAAGGTCTCTGCTATTGGGTTCCTCTAACAACAACAACAAAAGCCTATTCATTACAGAACTAGTATTTGAGGAAGAAGGAAAAAGGGGCCAGGTTTCCTGGCTTAACTCTGGCTTTGGCCTTCACATTATCACAATGCTTACTGATTACTAAAAGGCACATGAAAACTATTGTAATCTTACTGCAGAAAGACCTGAATTCAAATCTAACCTTAGACCCTTACTAGTGGTGTGACACTGGGAAAGTCACTTAACCTCTGTTTGCCTTAATCCACTGGGGAAGGAAATGGCAAACCATTCTAGTATCCTTGCTAAAAAACAAACCAAACCAAAAACCCATGGACAGTATGATCCACGGGGTCATGAAACTTTGGACATGACTGAACAATAAGAGCAAAAAGTAAGAGACGATTTGACCACATACTCCTACCCTTCAAACATTTACCTGATTCGTGGACTAGAGTGACTTTTTGCTTAAAGTCTACTGTGAGAAACTCTAACATTCTCCAGATCAGGATATGTTCAGGCCAGCGGAGGCTGCATACACTCTGATCAGGATGGAGAGGGTGCTTCTGGGAAGTTATCTGCAAGCATCCATTCAGGGACATGCATTTTACTGGTGTGTCTTTTCCTTCTTAACAGTACAGTGGATGGAGTCCCATATCCAGGAAATATCAAAGACAAGGCGATTGCATGGAAGCAATACCGGAAAGCTGTTGTTCGAGGAGAGACTGCAGGTCTGGTAAGGTAAGCTCTTGCCCCGACTTCCTGTATGATGTGTGTGTTTGTGTGTGTGTGTATGTGTGTGTCTGTGTCCTCATGTATGGTTGGGGGGATATACCAGGGCAGAGCTGGGCAGCAGAAATACCTGTGTGTACCAATAAGATCAGGGAGCTCCTCCAGAACCCTGGGCATTGAAATTTTCGTTACTCATTTAGTTCCTGCTAAGAAAAGGAATCTATAAGGAATGAAAACATCAGAGCGTTACTAGAAGAAAAATTTGACCTAATCGTGCTGGATTCCCAAAGTAAGGCCACTGAGTGAAAGGCAATGTGAATTTAAGGGTGATGATTTCAGAGTCATGAAAGTATAGAGGTAAGTTTTCTTCTTTTTTTACCCTAGGGCCTCTGGGAGGAAAATGGAAAAATTCAACATTGCAATCAATGTTGGTGCCGGCAGCAAAGTCAGCTTTGAGTTGACTTATGAGGAGCTATTGAAGCGACACTTGGGAAAATATGAAATTGTCATTAAAGTTAAACCAAAGCAGCTGGTCAAACAATTTGAGGTAAATCTCCCTGGGACTGACTCTCAGCATCGGGAAAGTGTACCAGAAATGCTCTCTGGACGCATGGCTTGTCTCCTGTTGTACCTCTTACAGGGTAATTTGGAAGAAAGATCCCTAAATAGGCAAGTAGGGAGCAGGGTGCTAGGACTAGCTTTGCCACCTCCTCATTCTGCACCTTTGGGCAGGTCCCTCGTCCTATCTGAGCTCCAGTTTTCATATTTGTAAAACGAACGGATTGGAACAGATATTCCCTAAGGGCCCTTCCAGCTCTGATGTTGTCAAAATCTTACTACATCTTCAATAGAGGTCATTCAAGTAAAGATAGGTATAGTTAAAAAGGATATCTCTGCGGCAATAAGACTGTAGATTAGGTTTAGAGTTGGAAGACTTGAGTTTGAATCTAGGCCTTGCTAACTACTTTTATGACTTTGGGCAAATCATTTAACCTCCCTTGGTCTAAGTTTCCTCATCTGTAAAATGGGGGGAGAAGGGGCTTGAATCAAACACTTCTGAGGCATCTTCTCGTCTCAGATCCTATGAATTGCTCAAGAGGAACTCCTCAAGAACTTTTCCCCTGGAGGATGAGCAATGCGGACTGAATCTTGGACACTGGACTTTGAGCCTGGCTTTTTGATAGTAGGCTCCATGATCCTTGGTGTAGTGGAAAGGCAAGCAAGGTCACTCTGGTTATTTTGTGGCTCAAAGGATCCTCAGAGTAGGGTGGAGTTTAGTACCTGAGAACCAGTTCTTTTTGATGTTCAGCACAATTAAACCATGACAAGGAGAGGAAAGTTTCACATCTAACACTAAAAAATAACCTACTGCTGGGTCCGAGGGACTGGAGCAATGCACCCACTCCTTCCTAAGGGTCCCCTTTGCTCTAAACCCATGTGGTCTGGACCAGTTTCAATCCTGGGGGGAGACTAACCTCTAATGAGAGGTGCTTGACTTCTTTTCTCAAACTCCTCAGCTTCCTACCTCCAGAACCTTGGGGAAAGTCAACTTATAGCTTAGGTGTTGGTTCTTATCTAGTTTTCCTCAAAGGGGGAGTAGAAAGGTTCTCAATTTACAATATAAATCAGGCATATATTTCCTACACACAAAAGAAAGGCTAACAGACACAAAAGACTCACAGTGTACATTGATAGAACAACTTTAAAAAGGATTCAGTAATTTAACTTACAACTGCTAGTATATTTTCTTAGGAAAACAATACTTAAACCACATCAGAACATAAAACAGTTTGCAGGACTTCTAATCAGGCATTTTAGATTTCACCTCAGCTCTGCACTGTGCAAACAACTCCTGATCTATGTCTTCTGGTTAAACGAGCCAGGCTTGGATGAATTCTCTTGTTGGATGTCGTCTTTTCCAAGAGTCCTGAAGCATTTGTGGGAAACTCTTCCCCCTGTCTCCAGTCATCTCTGATCTGACTAGACCCAGTACTTTCTCACTTCTGGGATTCATAAGGTTTCATTTAAGCCTGGGCACATCCATTGTTCACACAAGATGAGACTAATAAAAAAAAAACACAAAAGAGGTAGCCCCCAACCCAGGCTCGGGCATTCCTCAGCAGGGCATAAACTCAGGATCTTATGATGAGCAGGATGAAGGACAGGGCAAACTCTCCCTTTGCCACTCTTCATGTAAAGCAGCTTGAGACAATTCTGACAGTAGGAAGGGAAGAAAGACTTGAAGCTGGGTTCATCCTTTCTTAAATATCACCAGTTCTTTCTGCCTACCAGCCAGTAAGGGGACTCTTCCATCACCTCAAAGCACAAGCCCTTCAGTACTGAGTCACACACAGCTGGAAGCAGTTTGCAAAACATGCATATGGTCCAGCAGAAGCAGGAAGGGCGATTCTGAGCATGCTCCATGGGATGGCCCTTGTTATTCATGTACCAACAATAGGAGTTATCCTTTGTAAACACATCTCTGACCATGATAATGAGACCCAAGAGCTGGGATTAATGCCCTCTTTAGGTCTTCAGCAATTGCTTTTCAATGATTATACTGGAATATCAATTGACTTTGAAAGATGTGATTAGGTTCAGGGTGAGTCTCTGCCCTGTCTATCCCAGAATCTTAGAATTTTAGAACATTACAGCTTGAAGGAACCATAGAGATCTCCTGAGTCAATATGTTCATTGTACAGAGTAGTGAGGCCTAGAGAAGATGAGTGACTTGTCCAAGGTCATACAGAGAATTAGTGGCAGAGGTGAGCCTTTAACACAGGTCCCACACTTTCCAATCCAGTGGATTTTCTACCACCTCTGCGTATGGTGCTGAGTGAACTGTTCTTTGAATATGTTAGGGAAAAGAGAGCTGATACCTCTGCCATTCATTAAAGTTGTTTCAGATTGTATTTCCACGTTTTCCTGGGAACTGTTATGTTTGGGACAGAGGTGGATGGGGTGGGGAGTCATGCTATAATGTTTTTTTTTTAAACTTTGAAGATTGAAGCAGATATCTTTGAACCACAAGAGATCAGCATGCTGGATGCTCAAGCATCTTTCCTTTCTGGGGACATGACCCAAGTTATTGAAAAATCCTTCTCTGGAAAAAAGGTATGTTGAGTGATTCAAAAACACAGGCTTATATTTTCATCCCTGGTCACTTCTTTAGGTCTTTAAAAAGGTCCTTAAAAAAATAATTCTGCCGACAGCCTTCTTAAGATATAGTCTCAGAAGAAGGAACACTGAGCCAAAGGATATAAATATCTTTATAAAATATATTATCTGAATGAAACCACATTAGTGATTATTAACAGAAAGAAGAGACTATGTCCCTTAACTTCAACAGTATGGTACTAACATTGACTGTGGCATTTGACTAATGTTTTTTTGTTTTGGTTTTTTGGTTTGTTTTGTGTTTCCTTTTTTGACATTATTGCAATCATAATGTATAGTATTTTTGGATACTGTTTTCTTTATTTTTAATCATTGCAGACAAGTTTTTCCATGTTTTTCTGATTTTTTTACATTCATTATTCGTTATGGGGTAGTAATATTCCATTCCATTAACATACCAAAATTTGCACATTCATTGCACAGTTGTTTTTTACACATGGAGTTATTATTATTACAAGTAAGGTTGCTATGAATATTTTTGTAAATAGTGTTTTTTTCCTTATTGTCAGTAACCTTTTTGGATATGATTCTGTAATAAGATCTCTGGGTCAAGACATGAACAATGTAGTAATTTTCTTGTATAATTTGGTAGAATTAACTTGTAAATCCAACTGGTCCTGGGGATTTTTTCTTAGGAAGTTCATCGATGGCTTCTCTACTTCCTCTTCTGTTAATCGGGGCAGTTTATATTTTTGTAAATATTCATTCATTTCAGTTGGATTGTCAGATTTTTTGGCATGTAACTGGACAAAATAGCTCCTAAGAATTTCCTTAATGAATTTCTTCATTGGTGGTGAATTCACCCTTTTCATTTTTTTTTTTTTGCTTTTTTTTTTGGCAGGGCAATTGGGGTTAAGTGACTTGCCCAAGGTCACACAGCTAGTACATGTGTCAAGTGTCTGAGACCAGATTTGAACTCAGGTCCTCCTGACTCCAGGGCCAGTGCTCTACTCACTGCGCCACCTAGCTGCCCCACCCTTTTCATTTTTGATATTGGTAATTTGGTTTTCTTTTAAAAAAATAAAATTAACCAATGATTTATTGATTTTTTTTCATAAAGCCAGTTCCTAGTTTTATTTATTAGTTCAATGGTTTTCTTATTTTCAGTTTTGTTAATCTCTCCTTTGGTTTTCAGGATTTCCAATTTGGTGCTTAATTGTGTTTTTTAATGTGTTCTTCTTCTAGTTTTGTTTTTTAGTTGCATGCCCAATTCATTGATCAGTTATTTCTATATTTTATTGATGTTAGCATTTAGAGATATAAAATTTCCTTGCTTTGACTGCATCCCATAAATTTTGGTACATTGTCTCATTGTTGTCATTCTCCTTAGTGAAATTATTTATTGTTTCTGTAATTTGTTCTTCAACCTATTCATTCTTTAGGATTAGATTATTTAGTTTCCAATTAATTTTCAATCTATGTTTCCATAGCCCTTTGTTCAATATTATTTTTATTGCATTATGATCTGAAAAGGATACATTTAATTTTTCTGCATCTGGTTGTGAGGTTTTTATATCATAATACATGGCAAGTTTTTGTGTAGGTGCCATGTAACCACAACTCTTTAATATTTGAATTGTTTCTTTCTGACTGCTTGCAGTATTTTCTCCTTGACCTAAGAGCTCTGGAATTTGGCTATAATATTCCTGGGAGTTTTCGTTTTGTGATCTCTTTCAGGCGGTGGTTGGTGAATTCTTTCAGTTTGTATTTTATCCTCTGAATCTAAGATTTCAGGGAAGTTTTCCTTGATAATTTCTTAAAATGTGGTGTCTAGGATCTTTTTTTGATCATGACTCTAAAATAGTACAATAAATCTTAAATTATATTTCCTCAATCTGTTTTCCAGGTTAGTTGTTTTTTCCAATGAGATAGTTTACATTTTTCTTCCATTTTTTTCATTCTTTTGACTTTGTTTTATTGTTTCTTGTTGTCTCATGGAGTCATTAGCTTCCACTTGCCCAATTTTAATTTTTAACAAATTATTTTCTTCAGCGAGGTTTTGTACTTCTTTTTCACTTTTTTTTTGTTCTTTTGGCTTTGTTTTATTGTTTCCTGATGTCTCATGGAGTCCTTAGCTTCCACTTGCTCAATTATAACTTTTAAGAAATTATTTTCTTCAGTGAGCTTTTGTATTTCTTTTGCCATTTGGCCAATTCTACTTTCTAAAGAATTCTTCTCTTAAGTGTATTTTGGGGCCTCTTTTATCAATTAGCTTATTCTGCCTTTGAAGGGGCTATTTTCTGCTTCCTTTATTAAGCTTTCTGAGTCTTTTAATAACAATATTTTACAGTTTAACGAATATTCTTCTATTTAATTTCTTTTGTTTTATTGCTTAATTGGGCAAAATGGTTTTTAATAATTTCCCTCGTGTCCTTTTCTTTTGGATAAATTCTCTGTTTTCATTTTTGATATTAGCAATTTGGTTTTCCTTCCTATCAGATAAGCTAATAGTTTATTTATTTTATTAACTATTCTGAAAAATCATCTCCTATTTTCATTTTTCAATCCAATGGTTTGTTTTTCGTTTTCAATTTTGTTTATGTATTCTTTCATTTGGAAAATTTGTGTTTTTGTGTTTGAGGTTTTTGGATTTATTTCTTTTTCAATTTTTTAGTTATATCTCTCATTCATTAATTTATTCTTTTGCATTTTGTTGATGAAAGCTTTTTGAAACATAAATTTTCTACTCTAAGAATTGCTTTGCCTACATCCCAAAAATTTTGTTATGTTGTCCCATTATTGTGATGTTCATTAATGGGATATCTATTGGTTCTATGATATGCTCTTTGATTTGTAAATTCTTTATGATGAAATTATCTATCCCCAGTTTATTCAGGTCCTTCTTTCTTATTTATCTTTTTATTAGATTTGCCTAGGTCTAAAAGAGACACACTGAAATCTCTAACTATTTTTTACTTTTTATTTCCCTCTGTAATTTTACTTTCTATTTTCTTTTTTTATTTAGTTTTACTTTCTATTTTCTTTTTTTATTTAGTTTTACTTTCTATTTCCCTCTGTAATTTGTTTAACTTTTCCTTCAGGTAGTTAGGTAGTTTATCATTTGGTCCATAAATATTAATTTTGACATTATTTCACTACCTATGATGCCTTTAAGTATAATGTAGTTTCTCTGTATATCTTTTTTAATAACTATGTCTATTTTTATTGTTGCCTTCTATGAGATGATGATTGCTTTGTTGATTTTATCTGAAGCATAACATTCTCCTCTAGTCTCTCATTTTAGCCCTCTATGAATATTTATTTCAAGTGTTTTTCTTATAAGCAATATTTTTAAAAATTCTTTCTAATCTATTCTGTTACCCTCACCTGTCTTATGAGCGAGTTCATATCATTAACATTCACCGTGTAATTGTGTATTTCATTTCATCATAACTTAATTTTTTTCTTCTTTTTCTTCTGTCTCCGTATTTATAAGATAGAAGGAAGTTAAGAAGGAGAAGAACTCTGATGATCACTATTAATCCAGTGCGGTGGTATAGGTCAGACCAATCTTACACCTCCTGGACAGTCCTCCTGGCACTGGAGCCAAGGTTCTGAGGTGGTCCTATTTTCCTACTATGGCTGCTAGTATTCTGAAGAGTGTTCGGCAGGGCTCTGTCTCCCTGCAAAGTGACCTATGGGGTCTAGTTCTGTCCTTACTTCTGTTCTGAAAGGCCTCATTCAGGATCTAGCTTTAGGTCTCTGGTTGTTATAGCTCGTGACCCTACTTGCACAAAGCACTGGCTGGCTGGTTTCAGGTTGGTTTATTGGAGCTCTTGCTGGCTTCCCTGCCCTGGTTTCTTTCCCTACTGCCAACAGCCTGGCCATTTACCTACTTATATTGACTTCCCCGGAATTGCTCTTCTATCTGGCTTCCAGCAGGGGGAATTCATACTGTCTTCCCTGGTTTGAGCCCTCTTCCTGCTTCTATTGGCTTCTGTGTTTCTTTGCACTTGGACTGGGTTCCTTAGGAAGACCCTTTCTGGTTGTCTTTTGGGACAGGTACAGACTGAGTGGAGGAACTTATTTCTGATTCTTTTCAATTTCCTTTGTTATTGGTCTTTCTGGGATCACATTTCAGATGTCACCATTTTATCCAAAAGTCCTTGCCATGTTTATTTTTTTAACTCTTTAAGAAAAGACAGAAATTCTGGCCTAAGACCAGCAAAAATTTCTGCTCAGGCTTTTCTGTCTTGTTTCCTCAAAATCCTTTCTCCTGAGACCTCTCATCAGTTCAGGGTCCCTCTATCTGAAAATTCTACATTGCTTCCGTTCCCATATGTAGATAAAAACGTAGCGAAAAATACAGATAAAATGCCAAACCTGAAGCAAGTCATTGTCCCTGCCACTTATTTAAATATAATTCTAGCCCCTTCATATACGGATGTGGCCAGTCAAGAGTCCGGAAAAGACTCTGCTATGCAACTTTTACTAAGGTTGATGGTCTCTGCACTTCTGATACAAATTCTGCTTGATCATAATGAATTTTAAAAATATATTGTTGTCTTCTATTTTTCAGCATTTTATTTGAAACTCTTGCATCCGTATTCATTGATGATACTGTACTGTTCTACAGTTTTCTTCTTGTGACTTATCCTTTTTTGATCTGGGGCATTTCACTGTGCTTCCTATTGCTTCTGACAGTATATCTTTCAGTTTGAGAATTTTATTTCTCATAAATTCTATTCACATTTTCCGTTGCTTTTTGTGTGTGTTGTTCGTTCTTACAGTCAATTTGTTCTATTTTTATTAATAGTAGGTGACATTTATATAATGTTTTAAGGTTCACAAAGAACTTTGCATAATATATTATTTTATCTGAGTTTCGTAATAGCTCTCTATGGTAGGTGCTACAGTTATTAGCAGTTTTAAAGATCAGGAAACTGAGGCTTAGACTGGTTAAGTAACTTAATACAGCTCGCGAGTGTGCAAGGTATGACTTGGTCCTGCCTGATTCCAAGTCTAGAATTCCCTCCACTGATGATATGTTTCTTGGATTCCTTTCTGGGGTCTTTGCTGAAGTTAATTTTTTTTTCTTCTCCTCTTAGTAACTTCTCTTTGGTATATTTTAAACCATAATTATTTTTGTGTTGGAATTCTCCACCCCACTCCCAACAATGTACAAGTCTTTTTCCTTTAATTGTCTTTATTTGAAAGCCTCTTTTGAGGTTCTTTATTTGTCCCCCTTTTCTTTCCATCCCTTTATTGTTTATCTGGGGTGGCATTGCTGTCTTTACTCAGGCAGGGGTTATTGTGCAACTCTTTCACAACCTTTCATTCCACTATCTTGCCAGAAGTTTCTCAAAATCTTGTTTTTAGCGAGGCTCTGTGGGCAGAACCAGAGCAGTTTGTAGATGCCTCTCAGCATCCAAGGGACACCATTTGAAGGAAGCATTATGACCCTTGCAACAACTAGAGCCCCAGCTCTGTTTACTTTTTCCTCTTTCTCTTCCAGATGAGGAAAGAATCCAATGGTCTCATTGAAGATGTAGACAAATATCTTCATCTGCTCACCCTTCCTAAAGCTAATGTTTCTATTTCCTTTTCATATTCATGTAGGGGGAGGAACCTTTCATCACTATTAAATACATGAGCATGTCTTAAAAGAAGGGGGTAACCTCTTGTTTCCTTTGGGGGTATAGCAAAAATTCTAGCTGATAATAATGGTTAAATAAAACATTTTTGAATTGAATGATTTCAGGGTCATGTGTATTTCAATCCTACAATTGATCAACAACAGACCTGCCCCACTTGCACCCAATCCTTGTTGGATGGAGATTTTACAATAAAATATGATGTGAAAAGGGACACAGTATGCGACCTGCAGGTAAGTTCCCCTTTAGGATATGAACTAACAAATAGATGGATGTGTGAAATGAATTCCTCAGCTTCTCTCTCTCTTGATTCAGGTGGTCAATAAATATTTTGCACAATTCTTTGCACCAAAAAATCTGAAGAACATGGTCAAGAATGTAGTTTTTGTGATAGACATTAGTGGATCTATGGCTGGTCAGAAAATAAAGCAGGTGAGTGACAGGCTTTGAAGAATTGAAAAGTTTCATCAATTAACCCTGACCCACACACCAGAAATTTTAAATAACCAGACCAACTTCTTATCCATCTGCTCTGGGCTTTTCTTGAAAGGCAGAGTTGGAGAGGTTGAGTTATATCCCTATTCAGAAGCAGAGTGGTCTACTGGAAGAAGCATGGATCAGGAGACAAGTTTTCATCCACTAACCAGCTGTATGACTTAGGGAACTTTTTCAACAGTTCTGTGCCTTTGTTTCTTCATCTGAAAATAGGAATAATAATGACTGTTCTACCTACCTCACAGAGATGCCATCCATGGTAGTGGAGCTATCACTCCTAGAATTTGACCTATGCTAGGGAGGTATAAGATGACAGAAAGACCAATAAGATATGGTACTTGCCTTCACAGAATATGCTATTGAGTAGAGACAAATAAGATAAACATATAAATAAATTATATATGAGTTAGAATATGAAAACTCAATAAGGGGGATGCAAAATGCTGAGATCACTGAAGTAGATGGCTAAGATCATAGGTAGCACAGTGGAGAGATGTTGGACAAGGAATTAGGAAGAACTGAGTTCAAATCCTGCTTCGGATACTTACTTTAGCCATATGACCCTTCGTTAGTGAACCTCTCTCAGTTTCTTCATCTGTAAAATGAGTATAATCATAGCACCAACCACTGAGGATCAAATGAGATAATATCTATACAGCATTTTGCAAACCTTAAAGTGCTAAATAAATGCCAGCTACAATTATTATTGTGCCAAATAGAGAGAGGACTTCCAGTTGGGAGGGCTAGGGTAAAATGATCATTTGGAGGGAGTCTGGACAGATTGGGAACTGACAGTATGGAATTTCCCTCTGTGAATACATCCGTATGGTGTCAGGGTTGCACTGAGAACACAACTAGTTTTAAAGGTAGGAGATGAACCCAGATATTCCTGATTCTAGGGCCAGCCTCCTCTATACTATATCGCCACTCTATGACACTCATTTATGTCTGGGAAAACAGAGATCAATCTACTTCTTATACTTAACCCCTTCCCTGCTCCAGGACTCCCGTTCATGTTGAGCAGCAAGACATCTTCATTTTTCTAAACATGACTGTTTCTGATTTTTCTCGCTATCCCGCTTACTCCACACAGTAGCCTTTTCTTCCCTCGGGAGCTTCTCAGCTCTCTCTACTCCATCCAGCCTATCTTCCATGCCATCCTTCATCATTCAGTGACCTGGTCCATCCTAGCCTCCGTGTTCATCTGCCCCCTGGCTGGGGTTGATGGGCACGGCTTCTGTGACTTCTATTATCTGTGACTGAAAGGAGGTGCTGCTGCTCGGGGGTGCTTCCCCGAGGTCACTCTGGGCACTCCACTCACAAATATACCTCCGACAGCTTTTCATTTTTTCTCAAGTGTTAAGTCCTGTTTTCTAATAAGCTCATTTCTTTCTTCTAGACGAGGCAGGCTCTCCTTAAGATCCTGGATGACATTAAGCCAGATGATTACTTCAACTTCATCCTTTTCGGGGGCCATGTAAAAGCATGGAAAAATTCCCTCATCCAGGCCACGACTGCCAATTTGCAGGAAGCCAGAGCCTTTGTGCAAACCTTCGGGCTTGCAGGCGGTAAATGCTGGTGGGGTTTTGTCCTGTGTTGCTCCCCATACCACATGACACTCAGTTATTTTCATCTTTTTCTCCTTGAAACAAAACAACCAACTTGGCCCCTTTTCTAAACTATCTCCGTTTATCTCCGACGCAGCAACAAATCTGAATGGTGGCTTGCTAGAGGGAATTAAGATCCTGAATAAAGCTCATGAAGTTGACCCCAGGCTCAGAAATAATGCTCCCATCGTCATCATGTTAACAGATGGTGAACCTACTGTGGGTAAGTGCCCAAAGGCCTCATAAAGCAGGCAAGGCAATTTGTGAAGTTCACTTAAATGCTGAGCAGCTACTGAGTGCAAGGCTAGGGACCTTGCTGTTACAGTGGGGAGACAGAGGAGTGAACCCTGGTCTGTACCCATAGGAGCTTGCTGTCTAGTGACTAATAATGATGATGATGAAGATAATAACTAGCATTTATATGGCATTTTAAGGGGTGGCAAAGCACTCTGTAAATATATTCTCATCCTTACAACAACTCTGGGAGGTGGGTGTTTTGCCCATTTTACAGATAAGGAAACTAAGGCAGACAAGCAGAATAGGACCCAGGAATGACAGGGAGGAGATAGGAGTAGAGAGTCCCCACTGTGGGGCGGGGGGAGGGCAGTGTTATGATTTGCAAATTTTTATGTTTGAACAAAGGGGAGACCAATCTTACCCAAATCCGAATGAATGTCAAGAACGCTATTCAAGGGAAGTTTCCACTCTACAATCTGGGCTTTGGAGAAAATGTTGACTTTAATTTCTTGGAGGCAATGTCTCTGGAGAATAATGGGGTAGCCCGCAGAATTTACAGGGAAAACGATGCTGCTGATCAGTTACAGGTATGTGATCCCTGGGGGCTTCCAAAGCTGGGAGCTTCTGGTCACAGGCAGTATATGTTATCCTTGTGCTGGGCGTCGTAGAATATGAGAATGAGGCAGGGACCTTGGAGAGCGTCCAATCCTCTCATGTTACAGAGTGGGAAACTGGAGCCGAAGTGTGAGTGAGGTCATATATTGAGGTAATGACAGAAATGGGGCAAGGGGTTTTATTACTGGGAGAAGTAGCCCGTCTCATAGAAGCAACCGAGCCAGAGCAAGCAAGAGAGAAATCAGGCAGATGGCCGGAGCATTCTCTACTGTTTCTGTTTCTTTTGTAAATGAAGGTGCCTTGTTATCAACTCCTCCCAGAAAACCAATTATAGAAAGCTGAAAAGTAATTACTTGAAACTTCACCTCTGGTATGAAGGAAATACTATAGTACTGGAGCTATCACTAATTCGCTCTGTGATCCTGGGAAGGTCACGTCACCGCTGACCCTTGGTTTTCTCCTTGGTAAAAACGAAGGCTTGGATGAGATGGTCACTTCCAATTCTAACATTCTGTGTCCCTGAAATCTATTACTAGCCATTGTCATGGTCCTAGGAATGTTCCTCTCTCAGAAAGTCCTCTGAATCCTGCAGCCTTGCATGAACACAGACAAATACCTAGATTTTTTTGAGGTTCAGAACACTGTTACTCCCTCCATTCAGAAACTTGAAAAAGGTGTGAGGAGTGGGGAGGAGGTAAGAGGGCCTTAATTGCATGAGGTCTTTTCTCCAGAGCAGCTTCTTGTGTCTCCTACAGGGCTTTTACCAGGAAGTTGCCAACCCCCTGCTCACAGATGTGGAATTCCAGTATCCCAAGACCTCCATTGAAGCCCTGACGGAGAATCGGGTCAAGCAATTCTATGAAGGCTCTGAAATTGTGGTAGCTGGACAACTCACTGATGGTGGAAAGAAGAGCTTTAAAGCCGACGTGACTGGCCGTGGTGTGAGTAGCCAAAGAACATAGATTTAGAGACGGAAGGGACCTTAGACACACCAAGTCCAACTCCTTTGTTTTACAGTTCAGTTTTACAGAACTGAGGCAGACATCAGTGAAGTTACTTGCTTAGGGTCACAGAGCTAGTAAGTGTCTGAGACAGGGTTTGAAACCTGGCCTTACAGGCTCCCAACCCAGTGCTTCCTCTGGGCAAACATAGTGCTTCCTCTCTTCTCCCCAGCTTCAGGAAAGACTCAGCCCGCAGACCATGAAGCCCACACATGGGCTGCTCCTTCCCCAACCCTCTGCCTGGAAGGCAGCTGAGCCACATTTCTCTTCCCAAGGATCCCAGGCACTCAGACTCCACCCCCCAGTCATGCTCTGGCCAGAGAAGGCACTCCACATAGTGAAGCTAACACTTTTTGTGTCTGGGCCAAGCAGCACAAAAAACGTCCCTTCAAATTAACTTTTAAAGTCACCTTCATTCTGCAGTGAGGGAGCCCCTGGGGCAATGTGAGGCTGACACTGGAGGAAGCAGAGCCCTTGGAAAGGGCACCAGCTGGTAGCCTCCCAGTTTAACTAATTACTCTTGCTACCTTGTGTCAAGCCCAGTTGTATCTCTCCTGCTGATGGAGCCCATGTGCTCTAAATGCTGCGTAAATTTCAGCACCTGGGGAAAAGCCCAGGTCATAGGAGCTAGAAGGGCCCTCAGAGACCCTGGCACCCCCTAAACGCTGGTTTTCTAGTAGCGAGAGGAAAACCTAACCTAAGCCTATCCATAGTGGAGAATAACAGCTTCCCTATGTCCCCCAAACATAATATTGTGCCTAGAAGGGAAAGGAGAGGCCTCGAATCTTTTCCCTGGTTCACTTTGAAAGTATTGGGGGTAAAAAGCTGAGCTTCATTCATTCAACTTCATTCATTGAGCCCTGAGCACTTAGAAGGTGTTAGTGCCTGGCACCGAATAAGCACTTAAACTAATGCTTGTTGACTCATGGTGGTGGATATGAAGAGGGAGAAGAAGGGTCCTTGCTTTCAAGGAGCTTATCATCTAATTAGAGAGCCAAGATGTGTGAACACAGGAAGTTAGATAACAGTGCAAGTACAAAAGCTTTTAGGTGGCTAATGGGCAGATAAGAGCTGCCTATGGTGAGTACTATGCAATGCATTCAGAGGAGGGAGAGGTCATTGAAAACTGAGCGGGGGGTGGGGGGGTGGGGGTGGGGTCAAGAAAGGCTGTACAGAAGGGGTAGACATGGGTTTGGGCCTTCTTGGTAGGCTGGGTAGGATTTAGATAGGTTTTGATAAGGCATTCCAGAAGAAGGGAATAGTGCTAACAAGACCCGGAAGCAACAACCCGTATTCCATTTGTCAATCAGTGAAGAATTTGGTCTGGATGGGGGTGGAGGTTTTGGTTTTCTCTCTGGAGAACAAGAAAATAGGCTTGGGAAGATAGATCAAAGCCAGCTGCCCTGTGGTATACTGGAGAGAGCCATTATATGACTGTTGATGAGTCACTGAACCCATCTGAGTCTGTTTCTTCATCTTTAAAATGGGCATGATAATACTTGTGCTGTGTCCCTTATGGAATTGGTGTAAGTTGTGGGATGCTAGCTACATAGATGCGAATTCTTGTTATTATTGTAGAGGGCTTTATACATCAGGGAAAGGGATTTGGTTTTGCAAAAAGACTTGAGTTCAAGGGCTAGGCCAGGCTCTGACCACTTTGTCCCCAGACTTCACCCAGTGCATTTTTTTTTGTCCCCACAACCCATAGGCAGGCCAGGATCTGGTAACAACATGCTCGGTCGATGAAGAAGAGATGGAGAAAACTCTCCGTGAGCGTGGTCACATGTTTGAGCAACACATTGAGAGGCTCTGGGCTTATCTCACCATCCAACAGTTGCTAGAAAAACGGTAACAAGCCACAGTCCACTCCTGATTATCCACAGAGCAAAGCAATAACCCAGATAATCCAAACATCTTTTCTATTTGGCTCCAGGGACCTGCCATGTTTTCTTTTTTCTTCTTTTGGACAGACTTAACTTTTGCCATCGTGTTTTGCTCAATAAGTTAATATTAATCTATTAATCATCTATAATCATTGAGTACCTTTCATTTAAAAAAAATGTTAAAATTAGCTTTTGTTTCCTAAGCATGTATTAACCAGCATTGGGGGAAGATAGCCCAGAATATTTTAGGTGATATCCTGAGATTTTAAATTGTCATGAATTCTTCTGAAAGGGGGTAATACATGACAGAAGCAACTGAATGATGATTAAAGAAAAAGCAATCTATGAGATTTACTAGTATTTGGTATGGAATCAAGAACTACTATCCCAGGTGTGCAGTATTCATTTATTTGTTCGACAGGTGCTTATTAAGCATCTTATTAAGGATGCAGCTAGGCGATTCAGTGGACAGAGCACTGGGCTTGCAGTCAGGATGATCTGAGTTCAACTCTAGCCTCAGACATTTACTAGCTGTGTGACCCTAGACAAGTCACTTAACCTGTATTTGCCTCAATTTCCTCAGCTGTAAAATGAAGATAGTAATAGCACCTATCTTGCAAAGTTGTTGTAAGGATTGAACGAGATAATAATTATAAAGTGCCCAGCATATACACACTTATTCCTTTCCCTTCCGCACCTCCCTAATACCAGATACCATATTAAGCATAGTTTTCTCAATGATAAATCTGTATCTCTCCACCCCCTGGGTCAGAAGTCCTGGGACCCCTGACACAGAACTCAGACCTGCTGTTATCTCTCAGGACAAAAGCAAACAGTGAGAAGGAGATGAATGACCTTTCTGCCAAAGCCCTGGAATTGTCTCTGAAATACAAATTTGTGACTCCTCTTACCTCCATGGTCATCACCAAGCCAGGAGACCCTGATGACCAGCTTGCCATTGCTGATAAGCCAGGAGAAGAAGGTATGGAGGTTTCTTCTGGCTATGGGATAAGGCAGCTCTCAAAGGCTATTCAGCAAGTCGTCACTGCTGCTGGTCCAAAGCCAGCTTGGCCCATATGAAGCATCTCCTAAAAGATGCCTCATCTCTGCTTGTTAGTTTACAGAAGAAGCAGATTTACTTAAACTTTATTCATTGTTTTAAATGCTTAATTTTCTCTCCATAGAGATGGCTGAACGTAAGTTCCCGATGGCATGATTGTTTTGGGGATGCTTTTTATGGGAATGAACTACGTATAGCTTCTCTGGCTTGAGAAACAATTGATGGGTGCCTGCTTTCTGGGGGAGTGCTGTACCATTAAGCTTCAAAATAAACTGACACACAAGCCCTCTTTGCACCAGATTATCTTTCTTTCCCTCATAACCATGCATGGGATACGAATTGGAGTCTGGGGGTGCTTTGTCTCAGTGCTGATTCTTCACAAGTTATCAGTAGGGATGTTTCCATGCGCTTCCAGGATTTCTTGTTTTCAATCTGTGATCTTATATATTTCCTAATTCATCACCAGAACCTTCCTATAATTCTGCAGGCTCCATTCTTTCTCATTCACCTAGGCTCTGGGCTTCCTTGTTAATAATTATGATGAAAATCATATCAATTCCTTACATGCATGCCTCTCTAAGCATGTTCACATCCATTGTATGATTTTTGCCTCCATGACACCTTTGGTGAGGTAAGTGAATTAGGTATCATTATTATTATTATTATTTGGGGGGGCAGGTAGGTGGCACAGTGGATAGAGTACCGGGTTTGGAGTTGGGAAGACCTGAGTTCAAATCTGGCCTCAGACATAAGCTGTGTGACCCTGAGTAAGTCACTTAACCCTGTTTGCCTCAGTTTCCTCATCTGTAAAATGAATTGGAGAAGGAAATGACAAACTATTCCAGTATCTTTGCCAAGAAAACCCCAAATAGGGTCATAAAGAGTCAGACACGACTGAAATGACCGAATATTCTTATTGTACTGGCAAGGAAACTCAGGCCCAGAGGGGATGATGTGATTTATTTGCCCAAGGTTATATTCAGAGTTAGTGAGTAGATCAGGATTAGAATGTAGGTGCTGTAATTCACAACTCAGGGCTCTTATCACCACACTGTGATGCCTCCTTAATTCAGAAACCCTCCTTTTGTGGTGACAATGAGGCCTGGAGGGGAGCAATATTGGCAGCCTTGAGGACTCGGCTCCCGGGCCACCGCCTCTCAGATTGTCACACACACAGAGCTGCCCACTTACACAGGTCCCAAGGACCAGCTGGCCTCTTCCCTCAATGAGGTTTTGAGTTACACCTGGCCCAGATTTTGGAGAGCCCTTTGCCTCATGGCTCACACATGGCGGGGGAGAGGGACATGCTCCTTCCCCCTGGACATACGGTGACATATGCATTCTGTTTTGTTTTATCCACAGTGCAGAAAAAGCCGAGAAGGAGTAAGTACTGAGCTCTCCCTGGAATGACCCCTGCCGTCTGTACAGAGTTGCCCTATCCGTTCTCCCCTGGCTCCTTCTGCAACTCACAGGGGGATCCAGAGCAGATGCTATTAATGCTACAGAAGCAGTCAAAGTGCTGCCTTTCCCCTTGTTTAGGTTTTTTGTTCTCAGACATCAAAGACAGACATTGTCTCAGGGGTCAACAGAGCCAACCAAGTAGTGGGCACCACTGAGTACCACTTCCCCTAGGGGCATCACAGGAACACCCTCTTCCTCAACATGCCCCCAAGAAGGTCCCTAATAGTGGAAAAAGAGAGGAAAGTTCCTCTAGAGTTGTCCCATGGTAGGATTTCTTCCAAAAAAGTCATTCTATCCTGCCCTGACAAATATTTGTGTGGGAGAAAGTCCTTTCTCTCAAGGGCTGGCTGGGTTAGATAGTCTACATATTATAATAAATATGCATAGTCAGGCAAAACTAATTGCCCTATTGGTCAAGTTCATCAAATATGTCTTCTTCTGTACCCTGTATCTGTCACCTCTCTGTCAGGAGATGGGTCCTCTGGATTATGGCTTTAAAGTGGCTTGCTTTCCACAGTGTTGTTATTGTATAAATTGTTCCTCTGGTTCTTTTTACTGGTTCTGGTTTACTTCACTATGCACTAGTTCATATATGCCTTCTCAGATTGGTCTGAAACTATGCCTTTAATCATTTCTTATGGCACAATAATATTCCATTAGATTCATGGTAATTACACATATGCCATATTTTATTCAGCCACTCCTCAACTGATGGACGCTTTCTTCCCAGCCAGTCTTTTGTTACTACAAAATATGTATATGTACATATATATATGTATATATGTAAATGTACATACATGAAATTTATTTATTTATAAAAAGATATAATATATAAATGTTTTTGCACATATGGGTTCTTATCTTCTTTCTTTGATTTCTTTGAGGGGGTATAGACCTGATGTTGCTAGGTAAAAGATTATGCATGGTTCAGTAACTTCTGGGGCATTGTTCCAAATTGCTTTCCAGAATGGCAGGATATAACTCCACCAACAGTGTATGACTACCAATTTTCAAAGCATGTTATCCCCCAACTCTTAGCACAATGACTGGCACACAGTAAGTACATAATAAATGTGGATTGATTGATTGGTTGGTTGATTTTTCCTGGGCAGCAATCGTGCTTCCAGCTCAACAGTTCCCTCCTAAGCCACGGGTTACTCCTCGTCCTCAGGCTCCTCCAGCCCATGTGACCGGTGGTAAGGACATTCAGCTTCTTTGACAAGTTCCACAGAAAATCACTTGAATAGGGAACAAGTCCAGAGAAGGGTCCCTAGGGAGGCTTGGACACCCTCCACCTGGCAGCGTGGGCACATCCCAGGCTTCCCGGGCTCTGGCTACTCCTTATGTTTCCCACCCTAGAGAAGCAGCAATTCAGAAGCCCCTCAAGGTTGGTGGGCTTATGCCTGAGTTACCTCTGGCAAGGCCACTGTCACAAGGTCCAGGCCCTCCTTTCCAGGTCAGTTCAAGGCTCTTCCAGGCTTCTGTGACCTTTTCTTCAGGCCCCCATGAGTGCCACAAAAAGTGTTGCGCTTGTGTCAGACCCATGGAAACAAATACTAAGACAGACACTCAGATAAGGGCACCTAGCCAGTAACAGAACCCAGGGCTCCTGATGCCCAGAACGAGATGGGTTACCCTCTCTGGGCTGCCTCTTTCTTCAAGGGTATGCCTTATCTAGCTTTCTCTTAAGAGCAGCTTTCTCCTGAGAGGCAGCTATCTGGGATGGTCAATAGAATCTTGGCCTTGAAGTCAGGAAGATCTGAGGTCAGATGCTACCACAGATGCTTAGTAACTGGCAAATCATTTTACCTTTCCTAGCCTCAATTTCCTCATCTGTAAAATGGGAATGATAATATCACTCCCTTTACAGGGCTGTTGTAAAGATCAAAGGGGATAATCATTGTGTAAGTGAATTTATATATAATGTATACATATACACACATACATATGTATGTATTTATATGTACATATATGCATACACGCATATATATACGCATGCGTATATGTACATATACATGTGTATATATATCAAAGAGCTATATAAATACTAGCTATTATTCAGAAAGAGATGCATCATTCCTTGTTCAATTCATAAAAATAGATAGCTCTTTAAGTTTTCTAAAGCCTTTTGGGGCTGGTGACTGCAGAGAAAAATGGGAATTTCAGACAAAAGGGAAAATGATCAAATTTCACAGTTAGGAGAAGTCTTAGCCAGTCAATGGGGGCCCCAATACGGGATTGGTCTTAGCTTGCCTTGGCTCCCTCCTTTTGCATTCGCTCACTTCGTTTTCATGGTCAGCCTTCCCTACAACCTTCAAAGTGCCTTATTTCTGGGAGCTGCTGGACAGGAAGCAGAGGGTAGAATTAGTGGCCCAGAGATGCTGAAGGCAGTAGGAACTTTTAACAAAGGATTCAGTGTTCGTGTCCATCTCAGAGAATCCCAGATTTGTGACTGTTTTCAGCATCCAACTTGTTTCATACGGGCCATCCCTTCACATGGTTCCCAGACATCTGTCCTTGTAATCCTGACTACTATGTCCCTGTTCTGACTCTTTTTACAGGCCTCGAGGCCGCAGGTTCCCCACCCCTGGTTTGGGCTATCAGCCATGCAGAGGAGGCTGGGAATAGAGCTGCACTCTAGATTACTTCCCCTTCTGGCAAAATGGTGCCCAAATAGGCCAGACTGTCCTCTATACCTCACCCACCCCACCCCCCAAATTTGCTTTAGATACCAGAATTCCTAGTTATACCTCTGCCCACAGTGGATGGAGACCCCCACTTCATCATCCAAGTGCCTGAGAAAGATGATGCCGTGTGTTTCAATATCAATGAGGAGCCAGGTGTGGTGATGAGTCTCATCCAAGACCCAGACACAGGTTGGGGCTGATGTGGGCCTGGGGTTGAGGGTGGGGGTCACATAACTTTGTGATACTTGGAGAGGGGAAATGTGGGGAGGCAAGTAGGAAGGGACTACATATGTAGCTCATTGGGAACTCTATACTCTTTTTTCCCAGGCATCACGGTGAACGGGCAGCTCATTGGTGATAAAAATGATGGCAACGGGAAGAACAAAAACACTTATTTTGGAAGGCTTGGGATTATGAACCAGAAGACAGGATTTACATTGGAGGTGACACCTCAGAACATCACCTTTCACCCTGGCATGAAGGGATCTGTATTTTCCTGGCTGGACCAAGTCACACTGAGGCAGGAAGGGTAAGGTAGCCCTAGCTCACTTGAGACAACAGGGTACAAGATTATCTCTGGGTAGTGGACACATTGTCGACATCCTCCCTCCCTAGAATTCAAAAGACAGTGTTCACTCTACTGACCTTTGCATTAGTCACAAGAGGGGAGGCAACCCAAATAGAGGGCTTAGTCCCTGCCTTCAAGGGGTTTGTAGTCTAATTGGAAAGCTAGGAAGCATGTGTGTGCATGTTTATACAGATAGTAGTCTCAAGAACATTTTAGAGGTTTTCTGATCCATGTGTCTATCCATGACCCCAGCAGGAATCACAGAATCATAGGATGACAGACATGATCTGGTCCAAATCCCACATGTTACAGATGTGGGGACCAGGCACTAAAGGTCAATAGTTTGGACTAAGGTTGTAGGTCATATAGTTACAAAGTGGCAGAACTGGGATTTCCATCCAGATTCTCTGACTTCAAATCTAGGGCTCTTTCCACCATAGGGTGATGGTGACAATCATCCCTACTCGGAAACTGATGGTTTCCATGGACGATGGAGCCACCATGGTTGTTGTCTTGCACCACGTGTGGAAAAAACATCCTGTCCACCAAGATTTCCTCGGGCTATATACAGTGGACAGCCACAAGATGTCACCACGGACACATGGCTTACTGGGTAGGATTCTAGGCTGCTCTTGTTTTGTGATTCTTGGGATGTGGATGAGAAGGGGCTTTTCTTAGGGCAAATGTAAAGCAGCCTCTGGAGCCTCTCACTCTTATTATCTGCAGAAAATTCTCGTGTTTCCTGGGATATGGCTGACACCATAACAAGTTATTAATTTCAACTTATGCTCAACATTGAAAAGCAGCATCTTATTTGCTGAACTTCCAATTCTGGGCAAAACCTGTATCCTAGCAAGATCTAAAATGAAGGACAAATAACAGGGGAAGTGTCATCAGTGTGAGACTGTAAGGGCCAGTGATTTCCAAAGAGTGACAGTTAATGGTCCGTATGGTTTCTCCACTAATATTAATGTATGTAGCATGATAATGGCTAAAGTTTTTTCTGGCATAAATTATGCAAAGATTCTGTGGCCTAAAAACTTTGGTCAGTGCAACCTCATATCTCCATAACTTTTTTCGATGGGTTAAGAGTCACTAGAGCCTATTAAAAATAAGATATTATTTCAGGAATCTCGTTGGCCATGATTTTATTCCAAGGTTGTGTACTGAATTACAAATTAATGATACGATGTATTTGATGGTATTTTATGTCCCCAAATTCATCAAGATCGGATAGCTTGAGTTATTATGGCATAGGCACAAAATACCAAGCAGTTAACTTGATAGCAAGACCCTATTTCACTTAACGAGTAATTTTCTTCTGCTCGCTGATGTGTCACCCAAAGCAACCCAATTTTACCTACTCGGCCCTGAGGCTCACCCTTTGCCATGGTGATTTGAAGTGTAGGAGTAAGAGGCCCCACAGGTCTAGAGCTCTGCTGGAGTGGTCCTTCCTGTGAAAAGCCAGAGACCCACTAGTCTAGACTAAAATTGATGGTCCATGGAGTTACTTCCAGAAGGTAAGTATACATTATTCTTCCCTTCCTTTTTTCAGCAAACATTTATTGATCATCCATTCTATGCCAAGGCTCTGTTCTGGGTATCTCAATCTTTCATCTTTCAGAAATCAGAAATGTTAACCTATCTGTGATGGAACTTTGCAGGACAGTTCTTCCATTCTTTTGACTTTGAAGTTTTTGATGTCCGGCGGGGCTCTGACCCCAAGAAGACAGATGCTACAATGTTGGTGAAAAACCGTAGGCTGGTGGTCACCAGGTAAATACGTTTGCAAACACTGCCTTTGGGGAATCCCTTTGTGCCTTTCAGGGTCTCCAATATTGTTAGGACAAGGTCATATAAGCTCCTTTGATGTGATTGGACCTTCTCTCAGGATGAGTGTCCAGAAGCTAGCGCCCAGACTACTTCATTCCTCTAAGGGCAAAAGAACTTGAAATGCAGATTCCCCCTACTCCACTCCACCCCTTCCCAGATTTCTGGGGACGAATATGTCACATCCCTTAACAAGAACAGTCATCTATCAAGGTAGACAGCCCCAAACATCTCAAGAGTCTAATAGACTAGGGCCCTAGAGGTGGCAAACTCTGTGTAGAATATGACCACAGCTTCCTCAGGTCGCCAAATCACTATGCACAATCTGGCCTGAGAGAATCTTATTCCTTCACTCTATAGGCCAAATAATCCAGCCAGTCTTAGGCTAAAAACTCCACGTTGCACTCTCAACCATTTTCTGTACTTTGTTTCTAGTTCTAGCAAAGATCTCCTTCCCCTTCTCTCCCCTCTCTATCATTACCACCTCCCACGCCAATTGGGAATATAGTGAGAAAGGCTAGATTTACAAGGGAAGAGTGAAGTTCAGAACACGCCAAAAAACAAAGTACAAGAAATCATAGTACTGAAAAGTTATGTGACTTTGTAAATTAACTAATTAACTATTTAAATTACTATGTGACTAGTGAATTGACTTGTCAGGTCCACTCTTCCTAATCAACACTAGCTTCTTTCTCCCCACGGGGATGTGAGCCTGGCCATCACAGCCTCCTGGCCTCCTTCCTATTTTGGTTAGAAGTCATTCCAAACAATATACACTTACCTTATGGTCCCCACTTCCCAATGATATCTTGCTATCAGTTGATCTCTGCTCACCTTCCAGCATGCCTTTACTAGCTAGATGACAGGTTTCAGATTAGTACTGCATCCCTAGCTAATTAATAGATCATAATTATGCCTTGCTGGCCACACAGCCACTGTTGCTAAATCAAGTCTGATGCCTAGATCATGACAAGTTTTACCCTTAAGTTCACCAGAAAACCCCATCTCTTCACATGCCTTCTTTGATCCTTACAATGTAGTAGCTTTGATCTAGTCCAAGAAAGAAGGAATTTCAAAATTAGCTAACCAGCCAGCATTTGTTGGATGTCTTCTGTGTGCAGTGCTCTGGACTAGGAATTGAGAAATCTCCTGAGGAGGTGGGGGCAGCTAGGTAGCACAGCGAATGGAACATGGTGCCTGGAGTTAGGAAGACTTGAGTTCAAATGTGCCCTCAGACAGTTACAAGCTGTGTAATCCTGGGCAAGTCACTTACCTCTGCTTGCCTCAGTTTCCTTATCTGTAAAATGAGCTGGAGAAGAAAATGGCAAACTACTTTAGTATCTTTGCCTAGAAAACCCCAAATGGGCCCACAAAGAGTCAGATAAGACTGAAACAAATGAACAGCAACAACTGGGGAGAAGTGACAAGTCACAGGAGAGAAGAGCTTCTCCCTTTCCTCCTTAAAAATAACAACGAAACACCAAAAAGAAACAAAGCTACTTGAAACCATTAAAAGAATGTTTTTAGGGAAAAAAGGTGATAAAATAAAAGTTTCAAAATGATGAAAACATATTATGAATTAAAAGAAGCTGAAAACAACATCTCCAGAAGATTCTGGGAAAAAGAAACACAGCAACAAAAGTACCCAGAACAAGCTAGAATCTCTTAAAGATATGATATAATTAATAGTATAGACACTGAAGGAGTTAATGTATATAGGAAATTAGCAAAAAATACAACAAAATTAGATAAAAAGAAATGTCAGATCATAAATTTAGGCATACAATTTTAACTCTAAAATTAAGACCTTAGCTTCCATCTAGTCCAAACCCCTCATTTTACATATGAGGAAATTGAGGCCCAGAGGGAAACCAAGGCCAAGAGAAATTAAGTGACTTGTTCAAGCTCACCCAGGTAGCAAGGGGGCAGGCCTGGAATTTGAACCAAGACTGGGAGTTGAATCAAAATCCTCTTACTCTAAATGTAGTCTCTTTTCAAGTGCACCAAAGAATGTCAAGACATGATGAAAAAAGTTTAGGAATTTAGAAATCTCCATGGCAAATATAAGCGAAACAACAGGCTCAATGAAAAATGTAGTTATTTAATTTGAGGTCAGAATGAATGAAATATCAGATGAAGCAAAAAAAAAAAAAGAGCTCAGAAAATGACAGAAAAGGATTTGGAATCAATATAGACAAAAGTGACATCTGTAGAACAGAGTATGAAGGGAGAATATTTAAGAACTATTGGCCTTCCCAAAAACTGTGAAGAAGAGACTGACTCATCACCATATTTCAGGAAATCATATTAAAAATTTCCCATAAATATTTAAAAAGTACAAATTTCAAATAAAAAAAAATTACAGGACATCAACAAGGGTGAACATGAAAATCCAAGCTTCAAGCTTATAATTACAAGGAGATAATATTATAAACAGTCAAGAAAAAAAGACATTATGCATCTGAAATCACCAATTCATATTGCAAAATATTGTCCCCAAAGTTATCAAGTCAAGAAAAACAAGAAATATAAATATAAAAGAAGCTTGACTATCATGTTCTAAAATATGAAATGTAGGACTTTATCCCCAAATCAATTGCCCTGAAAAGCTAAGGATTCTTTTAAGAGAAAAAATATGGTTATTTTAAGCCTACATGAATTTGATGAATTTATGATGGGATGGCACAAATTTATTTCAGCTTTTGAGATTAAAAACCAACAAAACTACTAGCTGTGTGATTCCCCCACAATTGCCCTGAAAAAAAAAAGAATTGAAAACCAAGAAAGCTACAGATTTAGAAATCAATCATTAAAAATTAATGGGTAATTTACAAATTTGATTACACTAGTTACAACTAACTGCTATGTCAACACTGCTTTGTCAACATTTTCTTATGTATGTGGAAATTTAAAACTACAGTGGTATTATTTTGGTTAACAACCAAGTGGCAAATGGGTTCGAGAGAGGGAAAACAGAGAAAAAGGGAGCAGAAGAATAAGTTGGTTTTGGATATGACTGAATATTCAAATGATAAAGAAAAAAGAGCAGATTAATAAGGGAAAAGGGCTGGAAGTAACACCAGAATGGCAACCCTACAGCGAACAAGGTATGGGGCAATAATGAAGAAACTGAGTGTTTGTGAAAGATAGTTTTGCAACTTATAGTTGTATAAAATATAGGAAATTTTTTGCATTGTGTATGCATGTGTTAAGGTTGGGGAAGGATTCATTTATTTAAAATAAGAAAGATTACATTCTCTTTTCTCAAAAATGAGTTAATTCAATAGAGTAAGATAGAAGATAAGTCAAATTGAACAGTTATAACCTTCAATTTGATTGAACAAAGTCCTACTTCAAAGCTACATAATGGTAAGATAGCTCAGAGTTCTCTAAGGTTATGCCAGTAGAGAACTACATTCGGTAAGTACAGGTCCATAAAGGACATCATTAAGAACATCTAAATCAAATATAAAAATCTTTTACTTTTTAAAAGTGTTGTTGAGATTTTGTTTGTTTTATGCCACAGTCACTGCCCAGTATATCATCTCCACCCTCTGACATTGAACACTCCCTTGTAATAAAGAAACATAGTTAAGCAAGACCAATCGAGAAGCTGTTGGGAGGGTGGGGTTAGTGGATAGAGCACTGGACTTGGAGACAAGGAAGACCTGAGTTCAAATCTTACTTCAGACACTTATTAGCTGTGTGACCCCAGGCAAATGAATTAACCTCACTCAGCCTCAGTTTCCTCATCTGTCAAGTGAGGATAATAATAGCACCTACCCTCCAAGGTTTTTGTGAGGATCAGATGAGATAATACTTGTTATATGCTTTGCAGAATCAAAAGCTCTATATAAAGGTTGGCTGTTATTATTTTAGGGTTGTTTTCCTTTCCATTACTGTAGTCTATATAGATCAGCAGTTCTCAAACTGTTTGGCTTCAGGACTACTCCACACTCTGATAAATTATTGAGGATCACAAAGAGCTTTTATTTATATGGCTTATATCTATATTTACTGTATTAGAACAAAACTAAGTTTTAAAAATATTTATCAATTCATTTAAAGTAACAAGACCATTACATATTGTCATAAATAATATATTTGATGAAAAATAACCATAATTTCCAAAACGAAAACAATTTAGTGAAAAAATTGATATCGTTTTACTATTTTTTGCAAATTGTTTTAATGTTTGACTCAATAGAAGACAGCTGCATTCTCATATTTGCTTCTGCATTCCATCTACCGCAACATGTTGTTTTGTTTGAAGAAATGTAAAGAAAATTTGGCCTTAGATCGGTGGTCAGAAAAGAGAGAAATGTTTTAATAGGCAAATGACATTTTAGCATTATTGTGAAAATAGTTTTGATCTCATTGACTTCCTGAAAGAGTCTTGGAGATCCCCGGGAGTCTACAGACTGTATTTTGGAAAATCGCTAGGTAAATTCTTATCTTGGTTCTTCCTACTTCATTCCGCTTAATTTCCTGCAAATTTCCCCAAATATTTCTGAAGTTCCTCATATTTATGGTTTCTTATTTTGCAACAGTATTCAACGTCATCTGTATACCACAATTTGTCCAGACATTTTAGAATTAAGAAGTATCTACCTTGTTTCCAGTTTTTTGGTACCACAAAATATGCTGCTATGAATATTTTTTTGTTTCTGTTTTTTCACTTCCTTGGGATTGTTGTAGAAAGGATATGAATATTTTGGCAACCTTTCTTGCATCATTCCAAATTCGACATATACTTTAATTCTTGTTGACTTTAATGCAAAGCTGAGGATTGGAGAAGACAGTGAAAAAATATGTTGGAAAACATGATTCAGTAGTAGTAAATGAGAGAGCTGATGGCATATAGACTATACAAAAGCATAACCTATATATCTTGAATATTTTTTTCAAGAAGAAAATTGGGAGACAGTACAGATGATGAATGCCAAGTAATAGCATAAAAAGGAAATCGATTACATTTTAATGGGCTATAAATGACTAATTACTAATGTGGTAGTCATTTCTGAATTAGCTATCTATGTATAATCAGATCACTAGCTTGTTAGAGGAATGATAAAAATCGCCATCAAACTAGAAGAAAGAAGGAAAATGAGACAAAGATATACCCATCAATTGAAGCAACTCCAACCTGATCTAGTTAAATAATTTATTGATGCTGAAAAACGGCAAACGGATAAAAGAAAATGGACTATTTACATGGACATGTTTACATCTCCGTGGACCATTCATAGTTCTTGAGGAAGTTTAACTAATGAAAATCAGTTATCACAATGAGACCCAAAATTCTGAAAACCTCATCAAGAAAACACTTGATTTCATTCCAAGCAGAAAACTATGGAACCCAAGAACAATACCAATTTAGAGTGTAAACTCATTCACATTTGGTTTTGTCTTCCCAGAGTCTAGTACGATGCTTTGCACACAGTAGGTGCTTAATAAATATTTGTTGTATTGAATTGTAAGGCCTTGCAGAGGAGGAAGATGGATGATTGTGAGCAGTATCTTTTCATAAGACAGAAAGAAGTAATGAAAAAGAAAACAAATTAAAAGGAAGTTTGGTGAGATAACCAAGAAAATAATCCTTAGGATATTTAAGAATGAAACTGGAAAAAGAGTAAGAAAAAAGGGGGAAAATATTTCAAGATTTTAAAAACAAATATCTTCTTATCTTCAATGACAGTGGAGATGTTATATTTGAACTCTAACATCACAATCCCTTATAGATTTAATTTGGGAGAATAGGCTAAAATTTATAAAGCTTTAGTGTAATGCCTGAAACTCTGGAATTACAGTGATGACTTCAGAAAAATATGAATTTAAAATAGACAGCATTAAGAGAAATAGCTCAAAAGGTTGCCATGTCATAGTCTGACCAACAGATATTCTGATCCATTTGGTTATTTTTATTCAATTTGTTAAGCCAAGCTCTTTTAAGTGGCCATAGATCTCATTGAAGGATGCTTAGTGACTTCTTGGAGCTGACAGCTGAAGCTCATTCTCTTCCAAAGCCTGGGAACCAAGGGCTGCCCTCACCACCACATCCCATAAGAGTGGTGTTCAAGTAAGTGAAGAATTTAGAGATGTGGGAAATACAGTCTTCTAAAAGTATCTAGGAGCTACTTGTGGATGGATCTTCTAGACAGCCTTCCAAGTCTTAGGATAAAGATTACAATTCTTTGATTTTACCAGTGCTAAAAGGCAAGCAGCTCTGCTACATATCATACAGGTTAAAATTTCAGAACATACAATGTTAGAAGAGAATTTTCATTATGCAGTCTCTAGAATATTCTCACACTCATCAAAAATATTCTATGTAGCAACAAAAGAAACCATGATAAAGGACTTTGGAAGTGGTCATATTAAAGATGAATTATTTGGGACAATGAAGAAAGACATTTCACTGAGTGTATATAGAAAATATTTGAGCTCTCAGTCTTACCCTGATCCTTTGCCCGAAGCTGAGGGAGAATTACAGTGAAGCAAGATTAATGAGGTCTGAACTGATGTTAGTATGGCCACTAAGTATTCAGCACTACAGGGAGTAACATTCCCTATTCCTAGAGAAGCTCTTTGGGCTTTGGAAAAATTGAATAATAGCTCAACTATGTGCAATTGGAAAAACATGTAAAAATTAAAATATAATTTAGCCAACATGTGAAATACGGTGCTAAAAAACTTGCCAAAAGGGACTCTAAAAGATTCAGCATGTTATCCTTTTTTCCTGCTATGTAAACATCCCCATAAGGAGATAATCTGAATTCTATGGGTTTTGTTCACTCATTGCCTGGGTGCACATGCAGCATAAGGGAAAGGATGCTTTGTTCTTGCTCTAAAAGTCCTCTGCTACAAGTTATAGTAAGAAAACTACAAATGGATGTAATTAGAAAGATTGAATTAGATAATGGAGTTGAATTAACAGCAGACTTCCTTTGCAAAATGCCTCCAAACAACATGTCCATAAGCATAATTTTGCTAAACTAAAGGACCTGAAGGAAAAAGAGGAATGAGAAAGCTAATTGGGGTCTGGTTGAAACTGAAGCCACTACTGACTGAACTCTATTACCTACACTGATAATGCTAAGTATTGTAAGATCAGCTTTTTTTTTTTTGAAAGGGGAAGGTGGGGCAATTGGGGTTAAGTGACTTGCCCGAGGTCACACAGCTAGTCGATGTGTCAAGTGTCTGAGGTCAAATTTGAACTCAGGTCCTCCTGACTCCAGGGCCGGTGCTCTACTCACTGCACCACCTAGCTGCCCCAAGATCAGCTTTAAAAGCCCAGGTTTTTTAGTATTAGATAACTGAAATCATTACATATTAAGGAAGATTGTTCAGAAAAAAATTCAATAAAAAATATCACATCTTACCTGCAACAACACAAACACTAAAACAACTATTTCTTTTTTTCATCTTAAAGATAAAACATTTTAGGTAATATTTTAGGGCATTATTTCATATAGTGACACAATCCATTTTTATTAGTCTCAGAATTTCCCATAATCCTCAAAACTGTACACAATATGGCTAACACTAAGTATACTTAATGACATAAAGAAAGACCATTCTTTCATCCTAATACTTCCCTCCCAAGACAGACTAATTTGTCTAACTGGACCTTCAGTTGATACATTTTTAAACTTTAACAAAAGCAGGAAATATGTGCATTGTTTAACGAATTTGTGGAGGTGAGTTATTTTCCTTTCTGAAAACATCATTTCTGCCTGGTAGGTGGTAATGAGTATATTCACTTTGGGGACCAATATTAGGCTCTAAAGAAATCTAGGGTACTTGAAGTTGACTATTCAAAAGATCTTTTAAACTCTTGAAGCAGTCTGGGATTTCTACTTGAATTTGTTCTTTTGTTAAACATTAATGTTGTAACAGATTTTTTGGCTTCGAAAATGTGAAATATGTTTAGTAATTTTCAGTAATGCATGATTGCTACTTTCACTTTGGAAATGTAAGTTTAAACCTCTTTGGAACAATTAAAAAAATTTCTCAAAATTGATTGTTATTCCCTTCCTCAGGTCAAATGCTTATAATCCCAGACTGAGTTTAAAGTTAATGTCATCAAATCAAAGCTGATAATGACCAACTGAAATGTTGAGAAAGAATAATTTTAATGCTGGGGTTTTCTATGGAAAAAAACATAAATTCACATAGGATAGTCGTAATTGAATTTGTAATATTTAAACATGCTAAGTAATTTACATTGCCACTGCACTAGTTAGTACACAGCAAAGATGGATTATAAGTTTGTTTTACAAAATAAAATCTGTGGCCATTAATAAGACGCAAAGTGAGTTGTTACTGTAGTTACAGCCATTATTTTCAGTCAAGAGGAATGCCTGGTTACAAAGTAGCCTATTATGTTTCTATAAAATTATTTATACTAGCTCCACATGGACAGTCAAACAAGTTCTGCTTGCGTTACGTGAAAATGAATGGATGCTCCTGAACGTACGTAGACATAATATCAAGGAGTCTTGAGATAATTTTTATTAGTTGTGATTGTTGAAAATAGAAAATGCATATTTCTATAGCATAACCATATGTTTAGGGTAGTATTACCACAAATACAAATACCTAACAATTTACATAGCAACAAGGAATTACATTCCTCTTATGAAAGTTTTATAAGTATTTTTATTAGTTCTCAATTTCTCTTTAAAAAAATGCAGTATTTAAGTCTCAATGTAGTCAGCATCATGTCATCTTGAAATAGAAGTGGTAGAAAGATGTCGTCTTCTAGATGAAATTCCTCTTTCATTTAAACTTTCTTTTTCCATGACAGTGTTCACAGTTAATAGAGAAACATTGCTCATGGAGAATGAGCTGGGACCAACATTTAATAGGAGTAAGGGAGGGAGCTGGGCTGTTTTTTGGAAATTGTGCAGCATCTTCGGTGAACCTAAGCTGCTCCCTGCTACACACCTCCATAATTTTTAATGCCAATATCCTCCTGGTGATGACGTGTGGTTTCAAATAGTGGAGCACCAAAATCATAAAATAATGAAAATTGCCGTCAGTGGGGAGATTCATGATGATGGCAAGTAGGCTTCAGGATGTTACGAGTGATCACTTGTGAGTAAGAAGTAGCCTACGTGACGCTATTCAGAGAAAATACGATCAGAAAATGAGGTGGGCCAGTCATATAACAAGAGTGAGAGATGACCAATGGACAGCCTGAATTCTCCAGTGATAGCCACAGAATGTTAAAAGACCTCATAGAAGACCTGAAGGATATTGGACATTCTCTATGGAGAACTTCTAGAAGGAAATGAAATGAACAAGAATTCTACAAAAATAAATTGTGGTCTCCACCACTGGGGGTGAAGATTCCACATTGAAACAAGGCAATTATAGTATGCTTAATATGCCATTGACTTGAGAGAATATCAGCATTACACATCTGTGCACCTAATAGCTTAACAACTAAATTTATAAAAAAAAGATTTTGAGCTTCAGAATTAGCTATATTTTAAATATTATATTGATGCCTTTGTTTTTACATCACAGAATGAACTCTTCCTTCAGAGAACGACTAAACAAATGATATAAAAATAGAATGAGAAATTAACCATGAGAAATTAAAAATATAAAGAGTACTCAGAAATGCATAAAGATGTCTGAGGGGATAGAAAGAAAACAGAACCAAAACCACAACATATATAGTAGTTACAACTGTGTAAATAGTACAAAAATAACAGAAACAAAATATGAAAAAATATATAGAAGGAAAGAAAGTTCAGAAAAAGACACAAATAGGACATTTTTGTTACTATCTTATTAAAATAACTCTTAAAAACAAACTTTGACAGAAGTTAATAGTTTCACATACGATCTTTTTTATTCTTATTTTTGCATTTAAATGTTTATCTTTTTAATGTTTTGCTAATTTAATATTAATTACTTTAATATTAGTTAATATTAATACAAAAACATCTTTGAAGGGAAATAAGAGAAGAAAGGAGTCCTTATTCTTGAAAAGCTAGGGAGCTAGCTAGGGAGACCAGATCAGCATATATAAAATAACTAGAGAACAATTACAATTATCAGTTAAAATAATAACAGATACAAAAAGTTATAAAATTTGTATTAACTATGGTAAGGAACATGGAGTGTGGAAACCATTGCAGTTTGTTGTTGAGTAGTTTTTCAGTTATATCTGATTCTTCGTGACCCCATTTGGGTTTTTACTGGCAAAGATACTTGAGTGGTTTGTTATTTCCTTCTCCAGCTCATTTGATAGATGAGGAAACTGAGGCAAACAGGGTTAAGTGACTTGCCCAGAGTCACATAGCTAGTGAATGTCTGAGACTGGATTTGAACTCAGGAAGATGAGTCCTCCTGACTCCAGGCCCAGCACTTTATTCACTGTACCACCTAGTTGCACTATTGCAGTGGTATAGCATTAAACAAATAAGGCTTTCCGTGGATTCTATGTAGGTCCTGAAAGGACATAATGAATATGTACTGGAATGAGGAAGGAGATAGGCTAGCATCCTAGGGTCTTTGAGCCTCCACTAGCTATGCCTATTAACTCACAGACTTGGGTGGGTGAAGAGAAAGCTACTATACTCATGTGTAGCTGGGGATTCACTTTTCTTGGGTGGCTTATAATTAATATATTTCTTCTTCTAGGGGCTCACAGAAAGACTATAGAAAGGACCCCTGGCTGGGCAGTGATGTTTCCTGCTGGTTTGTGCATAACAATGCCGACGGGCTGATTGATGGCATCCACACTGACTACATCATCCCCAGCATATTCTAATTCCAATATTTGGGAAAATCTTTTGTTCTCCTTAATGAGTTTATTGTTCTGATCACATAAGAGTCACCTCTTAGCATTTGTACTTGAGCTTAAATGGGAGGAAAAGTATCTTGAACCTATGGGATGGGGCTGGATGGAGCAATGGCCAGCAGTCCAACATGTACACATGCCTTCTGACCTCACTCCATTCTACTTTTAAAATTAGATTTCTCCCTGATCTCTTTCTAATTCTCTTATGTAATTACAATCGATATTTTGTGTGCCTCATTAAACAATAGCTTTATTCTGCTTCTCAGCTGTGTATATTTAGGGAATGGGGGAGTGGTTACTGGGAAGATTGACATCTGAAGAGCCAAAGACAACCCATAAATGGAACTTTAAAGGTAGAGCTTCAGACATAGCAAAGCTGGAAGGAAGGAAAGAAGGAGACAGGAAAGAGAACGGAAGGGCTACCAGAAGTCAGAAAGGCAAGGTACCTGGGACCTATCTTCCCAAAGGATCGGCATCTTTATCTTCTTAGAGCCATCAAAGTTGATTGTCTAGGGACTGGTGAGAGTTTAGAAAAAATCAGACTTATCCAGCAACTCCCCTATTTTCCTATCGTCTCTGAATCCTCTCAGTTGTTTTTTTTTAAATGGCTACTTCAATAACTGCACTCTCCCTGCTCCAAGGGAACGTGAATGGGTATGGAATTCCAACAAGTCCCTCTCAAAAGTGGGTCTCTAGGGGCAAAAAAAATGATGTCAAGGTGTTCTTACAAAGAAACCCCATTATACCTGTGTAGAAGTTGGTTTGTGAAGCTTATTTCACTCCTAATATCCTCTCCAAATGAATTTGAGCCAGGAAAACCACTAAGTAAAGGGGTCAAAGTCATTGTCTTCCATCTTCTGGCCTACATGCCCATATTTATTGTTTATAACAGAGCAGTAAAATTATCTTGGCTTTGGTGTTATTTGAACCCATGGTTTAAAGTCTGTACAGACTGGTTATGATCAAAAGGAAAGAATAAAGAAAGAAACAGTTCTGTTTTTGTCCATTATGTCCCCACCTAGAGTTTGCTCCTGGAAAATCTCCAAAAACAGTCATGTCTAGTTTTTACAAAAGTAGATAAAAGGGTCCCCACATCTTGTGCAACCATTCAAGGTAGCAAAAGCATATGAATAGAAGATAACCTTTACTTCACCCCCACAGAAAATGTAGAAAACAGAAGCCTCATGATAAAACAGTGTGGGATATTGGATGAAATGCTGGACGTGGAATAAGAAAGAACTGGGTTAAAATCTGGCAAGTGACCACTGGCAAGTCACTTAACCTCTCTGTGTCTCAGTTTCCTTATCTGCAAAATAAGTATTTTCTGATAAATCTTCCCACCAAGTCCTACACAGTACATCCCAGACTCATGTCAGGTCATTC
>CM053624.1:316467575-316501266 GCA_028646595.1 Phalanger gymnotis
ACTGCGCTTTTCCTCCTTTTTGCCTTTTCAGATGCAACCCAACTCAATTACCAGCCTCCATCCAACCCCTACTACTTTGGTGAGCCTCAATTCTTCTCTAAGGGCTTGGATCCCAGCACCAGCACCAGCACTAGTCTCCTGAGAAAACTCCTTCCTCCCTCTGGGCCAGCATGAGAAACCTAGGGACCAAAGAGCACATACGTAGGGAGCTAGTGGAAAGGGCCCTGGGGGAAGGGATAAGGTTGGAGAAGCCTACAGGAAAGGGAAGGTGATTTGAGGGCAGAGGTAGATTGAGGTCTGAAGGGAAGTTAAGGGGAGAAATTCTTGGTCAGAGAGGAGGAAGAGACACCCAGAGGGGGAGAGATTTGGAAGGCTGAGGAGAGGAATCTCAAAGAAAGAGGTTGGGAGAAAAAGATGGCCCATGGGAGAAACCATAGGAAAGAAACCTTGGGGGATGAAAGGGAGGAAGGCTTTGGGTGAGAGGTCTTAGGGATGAGGAAAGCTGATAGAGAAAGAAGGGTGACTAGGGAGAAGTTCTGGGGGAGATGAGGATGAGGAGGAGGTCCAGAGAGACGGGAAGGGAGATGAGGGGAAGAAACAGTGGGGGAAGAGGCCAGGAGGAAGTGGTTCACTCCACTGGGAGGGAGGAAGAAGTAGAGGAGGCTCTGGAAAAGACACTTTGTGGGGAAAGATTAGCTGAGCCCCCCATAGGACTTTGTACCTCTCTCATAGCAGAGAGCTCCTATCAGAGCTATGGGGGGTGGCCATTAAACTGTAAGCCACCCTACATTGGATCAGTAGCTTCTGCAGGATGATAACTGGTTCGGTTTTATCTTTTCTTTGGTTCATTACGATGTACAGTATCATTCATATAATAAAAACCTATGTTTTTATGAAACATGGAAATTTTTTTTAGGAACATAGGAGTCAGAAGGAAACAAAGGAAGAGTTACAAAGAAACCCTATGTGAAGGAGGAGAGAGATGGGAAAAAGAGGGGGAGGGGGAGGACCAGAGAAGGAGCAAAGAGAAGGGGGAAGGGAGAGAGAGAAGCAAGGAGGGAAGATTCAGGTATTATATTTTCGATTAATAATAGTATAAGACATGAAGCATTCTCCTACCCCCAATATCCAAGTGAATAATGATAGTAGCATTTATATAATGTTTACTGTGTGTCAGGCACTGTGTTAAGCACTTTACAATCATTCTTATCTGATCCTTACAACCATGCTGAGAGGAATAAGCTATTATTATCTTCATCATACAGATGAGGAAACTGAGGCAAAAGAGGTTAAGTGACTTTCCCAGGATAGGTGGCTAGTGACTTAGGCTGTATTTGAACCCAGGTCCAGCCCTCTAGAACCCAGGATTTGAACTCAGGATTTTGACTTCAGCCCTCTGTGTACTATGGTACCACCTAACTAAAGACAGAGGTGAACCAAAAGCTGGGTTGCCCTATGTTACCAGTGACCCCAGGCTGGTAAAGCCCTTGCCCCTGGAACAACAAGCACCCTAGCATACCCAGGATGGCCTGCTAGCACAGGTTCTTTAATCTGCTTTTAAAGGGGTCGACAATCTTCTTTAATTACATTCATTAGTTCAGGGGAAAAGTCAGCCCCCTGAACGTCAGAGAAAATACAAGCAGAGAGAATACAAGCACAAAGACCAACAGACAGGGCTCCAGCTGCCTCACCAAAGCAATATTACTATACACTTTACGTACACCACTGAATCCAGGGATCACAGCCCTCTGGGTAGTCAGGGGGCTCTTAACAAAACAGCTATTCAGAGTCCCGTCCAGGGAATCACAAGGTCCTTCTCAAAAGCGAACCCCCAAATCAAAATACCCACTCAAAGTATACATACGCTTCTCAGAGCCAGAAGGTATCACAACCCTCATGACTCAGTGCCTAATTAGACATTATCAAAAGATGTGAAATCCTTCCTATAGGCAAGCCTCCCCATAAACAAATTCCTTCCCCCAATAGGCTCTGTGACTCGGGATGTATCACAGCTGTGAGCTGGGCCAGAGCTCAGAGCAGGTCACAGGTCTATTAATGGATGGGGAAGATCTTCCTATTCCATTAACATTGCAACCCCCTCCAGAACAATGACCCTCAGTACCATCCTGGGGCAAAGTTGGAACCATAAACTCACATCAGGGCCTTTGAGAGGCTGAGTGGTACAGCAGAGAGACTGCTGGACTTGGAGTCAGGGAAGACCTAGTTTCAAATATTGTTTCTGATACTTCTTGCCTGGTCCAGTCAACTAACATCTCAGAGTCTCAGCTTCTGTATCTGGAAAATGGGTACAATAATACCCATATTGCCTACCTCTTGTGGTTGTCATGAAACTCCAATGCAATAATGCTGGTCAAGAGCCTTGTGCCCAGGCCCTCCCAAATGTCTGACCTATGTTCTATCTACCATGTCCTGTCAGTGGATGGAGATCCACACTTTATCATTGAAGTGCCCCAGAAGGATGGTGCTCTCTGCTTCAACATTGATGCACAGCCGGGAGTGGTGCTGAATCTCATCCGGGACCCAGACACAGGTGGGAACTGAGACAGAGAAAGGCTGGGGATAGACAGGCCGCATGCATGCTTCTGATGTGATCCATAGGACAGCTGTACAGGAGGCTGCCCAGTATCAGGTGACAATAACAGGGCCCCTTTGTGGGCATATGGGTCATCTAGTCCAGTCCCCTTACTAAATGGAGGAAGCTGAGCCCTACGGTGGTTAAATAACATGCCAATAATAATAATAGCTAGTGCTTAGCAGGGCTTTAATGTTTACAAAGTGCTTTATACATGTTATCTCATTTGATGTACTCAGGGTCACATTGATAGTGTCAGAGATAAGACCGAAGATTCAGTCATCTGACCTGGGACTCAGTGCCTTTTCCACAAGTCAATTTGTTTTCTAGGTTAGAAGTAAATTGAGGGTTAGAGTCAAGGTTGTCTGTGGCCAGTCAGTCAGTCAATAAACATTTATTAAGCACCTACTACATGTCAGGCACAATACTAAGCACTGGGGATATAAAAAGAGGCAAAAACTCCGGGCAGACAATATGCCAACAACTTGTACAAATTAGGCAGAGATCAGGTGTCAGTTTGCAGCCAGAGTTAGGGGTAAGTCTGCTGTTGGAGAAGAGTTACTGTCTCTGGAAGACAGCCTGGGGTCAAATGCTGAGAACCTCAGTTCACTCACTCGTACTTCTCATTCCACTGCTGCCCAGGCATCACAGTGAATGGGGAGATCATTGGAGAAAAGGATCCCAGTACAGAAACAAAGAAAAGGAAGTCATACTTTGGTAGACTTGGGATCGTTGACCCTCGAATGGACTTGCAGATTGAAGTGACACCACAGAAGATCACCCTGTGGAGTGGAGGCAGGAGAACCAGCTTTACCTGGATGGACACGGTCACAATCACACAAAATGGGTAAATGGATTTTCCAAATGGCTCAGAGCCTGGCCTTCCAGAAACCCTGAACAATCCCTAAAGAAAAAAAATAAGCTATAGATCATAGAACCTTAGATCTGGAAGGAGCCCAAGATAAACATGCAACTGAGCTTCTCCATCTTACAGATGGGTAAACTGAGACCCAACACTTACCCAAGGTCAACAGAGCTATCTTTAGGAAACAACCCCAAGTTATACTCTGAGAAGCAGAACAACCAGAAAATAGAACCACTTTCAGAAGGGTTTGGGCAAGTCCCTGGAGGGTAGATCCCAGATGAGGAGCTGGGGTGTTAGGGACTGATTTGCAAATGGTCTCATCAGAGACAGATTTAAAGAGGTGGCCCAAAGGCACTTTTCTGGTTCTAACGAAAGGAATAGATGAAGCTGAAGATCGGAAAACAATAACCACATGACAACAACAGAATAACAAATATAATAATTTCATGCATTTGCAGGAAATCTAGAATCCTAGCTGAGACTCACTACAACCCTGTGAAATGGGCAGGGCAGGGACCATTATGCCCCTCTGGTATTATTATCATGAGGCCTAGAAAGGGAAAGTGACCCAGAGACAGAGATCAAATTGTCTTCTGACCCCCCAGGCCAACTCTCAAACAAATCCCTTAACCGAACTCATTGTGCATCTGTGTCATATGCAGGATGGACATTTTCACTTTAAAGTGATCTCAGAAGGTTTCCAGGGATTCTATTTGTACCCAGCTCTATCTTTAATTCAGGGCTATTGCTTCCCCTGAATTAGACTTCAGAGAGTGTCTGGTGACAATCTCCCTCAATACATGCCAAATCCTTTTTGTTTTTTAGTTTGTCAGTGACCATAAACAAGAAGAAAAACATGGTGGTCTCAATTGGAGATGGAGTCACCTTTGTGATCGTCTTACACGAGGTGTGGAAGAAACATCCTATCCACCAGGACTTCCTTGGTCTGTATACAGTTGACAGTCATCGGATGTCAACGAAGACACATGGACTGCTGGGTATGAGTCTGAGCATTCTTTAGAGCCAAGGTCCTTGACATTTTTTACATCATGGTCCCCTTGGGCAATCTGGTGAAGCCAATGCCCCCCTTTTCAGAATGTTGTTTTTAAATGCACAAAATACATAGGATTACAAAAGAAACAAATTATATTAAAATAGAGTTATCAGAACTATACATTTAAAGCTCACAAATTTCAGGTTAAGAACTCCTGTTTTAGGAGGATCCAAGTGCTGAGTTTGAAATAGTCTTCTGTTATTAGTCCCATCATTTACAAGTAATGATAATTATGATCACACAAAAATCTCCTCCAGTAATTCCTCATGATGGGCTCTCGAAGGCTGTGCTGGTGGCTCACAAATTCTGAAAAGTTCTACTGAAGGAGAGAGGCTTTGAATACTGTCCTACTGTTGGACTGTGCTTGTTGTTTAGCCTGAGTTTGGAAAAGTTTGTTGGCCACCAAATGATGACTTTTGTTTTCAGCCACAGTAACCCATGAAAACTATCTACTAAGATGTTGACAGGGGTTGCAATTGTCATCCGTGGGAGAAGCCGCCACATTGTTAAAATCACACATCCTTAAAATACTGTCATTGCCATGATAACACTACTTTTGAAAGAATGTTATTTGGAACACCCCCCCCCCAAATAATAATAATGACAATTATGATACCACTTAATTACTAATTAATTATTTACATAATGTTATCAATTAATTATTAATTAATTATGTAATTAATTACATAATGTGCTCATTTCCAAACCATATTTATGACCATATTTCATTTGATTCTCACATCCTGGAGAGCTAGGTGGGGAAAAATATTATTCTTCATTTTATAGTTGAGGAAATAAGAGCTCAGAAAAGTGAAGTCACATACCCAAGGTCACATAGCAGATCTGGTAGAGCCATGAGTATAGAGTTCTCTTGCCTCCTAGGCTAGCATTTTACCTATCATACCAAAATGGACATTTTAGGGAAATAACATAGGTGTTGATACTGTGAACTTTCCTCTTTCTAGGACAATTCTTTCACCCTTTTGACTTTGAAGTTTTTGATGTGCGACCAGGCTCTGACCCCAAGAAGCCAGATGCCACAATGATAGTGAAAAACAACAAGCTGATAGTCACCTGGTAATTAGGATCTCCTGAAAACCCAATTCTCCTATAGATCCTGTGCATTTCTGATGACTGTCCCTTCGGCCACACAGAATTTGCTATGAGGCCTCTAGGTCACTATTTTCATGGTTTAGAGGTTTCTTTGGGGTCCCTTTCAGTGAGAGACCATAGAGGCATGTATGGTCCATGGAGAAGTCTGAGCCCCAGGACGAACGTTAAGGGGCTCATGCTTCTGCTATCCTGCGCTGGGGTCAGACCACAACCAGATCCCTTAAATCCCTCCCCTGGACAGATCCACTTTTTCATATACGACCCTGATATCTCACAACCTTGACCAATTTTACTTACGGTTGATCATTTTTCTTCCCAGGGGCTCACAGAAAGACTATAGGATGGACTCTGGGCACGGCACCAAGGTCTCCTGCTGGTTTGTCCATGACAATGGATCTGGGCTGATTGATGGTGTCCACACTGACTATATTGTGCCTACCCTATTCTACCACAGTCCAACTAACTTCTAATCAGACAAAAAGGCAAAAGACTGGACTCCAAGAGAGCAATAAAGAGTGGTTTGGCATTTTGTGTACTGTTGTAGTCTGTGAAAAGGGAGCTAGCCTTGATGGAAATTATAGAAATTTAGATGCTTGGACATAATGAGAGACTGAAATAGGAAAAAAAATAAAAGAATGAAAACCATGCTATAAATCTAGAATCAGAGAATTTCAGAATTGGAAGGGATCTTTAGTCTGACCTATATGTGAGTAAGAATCCCAACTCAGCAAGTAGTCATGTAGCTTCTGAATGAAGACCTCCAGGGAGAGGGAATGCTGCCTGCAATCTGGTGGGAGGTGAGGGAAATCCTTCTTTGTGGCATTTCTTATTTTCCTTTTGTTCCTCCCCTCATTGGCCTGCTGCATAGTTTTTTGTTTGTTTGTGAGGCAGTCGGGGTTAAGCGACTTGCCCAAGGTCACGCAGATAATAAGTGTCAAGTGAATGAGGCTGGATTTGAACTCAGGTCCTCCTGACTCCAGGGTAGGTGTTCTATCCACTTCGCCACCTAGCTACCCTGGTTTTTATATTTTTTCAAAAAGTGATTGTGAATGCTTTTCATCCAGTCATTGCCCAGTATATACCTCACCATAGTTCCCTCCCTTGTAATAATAATACTTTAAAAAAAGCTAAATAAAAAAGATGCCATGACTGCATCTAATAGAATATGCAGTAATTTACACCTACAGTTTCTGCCTCTCTACTGAGGAAGAGGGGGTATGTTTCCTCACCTGTCCTCCACAACCAAGACTGGCCATTCGTTGCATTGAATGTGAGTTTGGCTACTTATTATAGTCACGATGTGTGTTGTTCTCCTGGTTCTATCTTCTCTGCATCAGTTCATATTTTGCCGAATTTCTCATATTCATTGTTCCTTAGAGGTTTTGTTTAGTCGTTTTGTTTTTGTTCTGTTTTGTGGGGGTAGGGGGAGGGTTGGAGGTTTGTCTGGACCTATGAATTCCTTAGCTTGGGGAATTTCTTGGTGTGGTAACTACCAACACCAATGCAGATAATAGATTGTGAACTCCCTGAGGGGAGGACACTGTCTTTTGCCTTTCTTTGTATTTCCACAGTTGTAAGGTGCATAGTCAGTGCTTAATAAATGTTTATCAACTGACTCAGGGACTGAGAGGCTCAGTGACTTGGCCTTGATTGCACAGTCAGTAAGTGTCAGAGATGAGACTTTTCCTCAGGGCATCCCAGTGTGGAGGCCAGCTTTCTATCCCATACGCCAAGTTGCCAATCTCATCATTCCTTAAGGTGTGAAATAATTACCTCATTCATACGCCGGTTCGTTCAGCCATTCCCAAATGATGTGTCCACTTTGGTTACAATTTTAGGTTACCTCAACATAACTACAAATATTTTGGTATATATGAGACCTTTCTGTCTTTGACCTTCATGATATATGTGATCACTGCATAAAAACAGATAAATGATAGTAAACTCAGTGTTTTTGCCAGTAAATCAATAAACATTGATTAAAAGTTAACTATATGACAGATTCATGGGGCAGCTAGTTAGTTGGTGCAATAGATAAAGTGCCAGGCCTGGAGCCAGGAAGACCTGAGTTCAGATCTGGCCTCAGAAGCTATTTGTGTGACCCTGGACAAGTCACTTAACCCCGTCTGCCTCAGTTTCCTCATCTGTAAAATGAGCTGGAGAAGGAAATGGCAAACTACTCCAGTGTCTTTGCCAAGAAAACAACAAATGGGGACATGGGGAGTCAGACACAACTGAAGACTGAGAAAAATTGCAATATGTCCAGATTCAGTGCTGAGTGCTGAGGGTGCAAACACAAAAAGTGAGAGTCTCTCCCCACAAGGAACTCACATTCTGTTATGGGGATACAGTATATACACAGATAAATAAATATAGGATGTACATAATATAAATAGTGCCTGGTAGGACTAACACCTGGGGGTATCAAGAAGGGCTTCTTGAAGGTGTCATTTGAATTGATTGTTGAAGGCAGTTAGGAATTCCAAGAGGCAGAGATGAAGGGAAGAAAGTTCTAGCCAGGGGGGAGATAGCTTGTGCAAAGGCAGCCTGTACAGAAGGAAACAGGTATGCTGGGAATCGCAAGCTGGGCAGTTTGTGAGCCCAAACCATAGGAAGAAGATGAAAGTATAACAAGGCTGGAAAGATAGTTTAGGGACCAGATTGTTAAGGGCTCTAATGGACAAATCTATATTTAATTATACACCAGGCAAAAGGGAGGCCTTCAATGTTTTAGTTTGTTTTTTAAGGAGGGGTGTGATGTGGTCAGCCCTGTGCTTTCGGGAAATCACTTTAGCAGCTATGTGGAAGATTGGCTGGAGAGAGAAGAGTTGGGTTAAGGAGGACAATTATGAAGTTACTGCTGAGAGGTGATGAGGGCCTGGATTAGGAAGGTTAAATTTACTGGGAGAAAAAGGACACATGATAAGGGTGTGGAGGAGGTGGAGTCAACAAGATTTGGTAACTGTTTGAATGTGGGAGATGAAACTAGAGTGAAGATTCAAACCTGAGTACCAGAAAGAAGGGTGGTGTCCTTGACAAAAATAGGGCAGGTAGGAGGGCTAGTGAGTTTAGAATGAAAGGTGATGGTGTTTCTCTTTTCATTTTGAGATGGTTAAAGGGCATCAGGGTGGAGATGTGAAGCAGATAGTTGGAAATGTAGAACTGGAGCTCACGAGAGAGATTAGGATTTCATTCTTTACATCTGAGAGGCATTTGCATGGAGATGATGGTTGAAGCCATGAGAATGGATGAGATCGAGAGCGAGGAGAGAAGAGAGGTGGGGGGACAGAGCTTTGGGGTACTCCAATGAATGGAGAGGATAAATATGCAAAAGAGACTGAGGATTAATAGGAGAACATGTGTCCAAGGCATCTCATAACTATGTAACTATACGGGCTGATGTTTCTCTCTTCATAGAATTCCTCATCTGTTGTACCCTCCTGGGCACAACTCTGTTAAGTGGGTTGCTCAGGTGGGATCCCAGGCTCCTGCTCCTCTCCATAGCATGACTCATAATTACCATGGCTAGCTCTCCTTTGAGTCCACAGTCCAGTCTTTTCTGCTATCTGGGGCTCTATTCCTCAAAGCTTCTTTCTTCCTCAAACACCTGCCTTTCTGTGTCTATATCTGTTTGGAGTGTGTCTCTTTTGCAATTGTGCCTGGAATTCTCTCAACCAAACTGCTGGATAGAGTGTCTCCCTCTGGGCAAGTCGCTGCTAGATGCCATGGCCAGTGGGGGTGGGGGAGGAAAGAGACCTTTCCTCCCCTCTGTGCCCCTGCAGGAATCTCCTCAGCAAAATCATCGCCCCCCACTCCCCAAGTTTACATTCCCTGCTGAGCTAGCAACTCAGCCTTTTATTGGTCTTCAGAGGCATTGTTGGTTTTCTGCTCAGCCAATCGCTATGTCCTTTCTGATTTACTCAAAGGACTTATTTGTATCTTCTGAAAGTGGAGCCTATAGGTAGCTAGGCGATGTAGTAGATAAAGTGCTGGCCGTGCAGTCAGGAGGATCTGAGTTCAAAATAGAACTCAGACCCTTACTAGCTGTGTGAACCCGAGGCAATCACTTAACCCCGTTTGCCTCTGTTTCCTCATCTGTAAAAGTGAGCTGGAGAAAGGAATGGCTAACCACTCCAGTATCCTTGCCAAGAAAATCCCAAACGTGGTTACAAAGTGTCAGATATGAGTGAAGAACAAAGAAGGTGCGGTCATTACCCATTAAAACTTCACTAAGTGCCTTCATCAGCTGAGTTGTGTAAGTGGGAGAGAATCCCATTCATCATCCTTTACACGTACTAAAATATCTGCTAAGTGGCTGGGGATCTATCTCTCTTCTTGAACCCAGAACTCTTCCAGAAAGTGCAGAAGCTGCTTCAAACCTAGAGGTTCTGGGAATTTTTTTTTTTAACTTGATGAGTTCCCCAGAAATGTACACCCTGGGACTGTCAAAAGAATATCAGCAGCAGTTTCTAACTCAGGCCCCCAGAGGTGTAGCTTAGCTCATGCAGGGGCATGGAACTTGGGATCGGTGGGTGACGGAATTCGTGAGGGCTGATACTCTCTCCAGTTCCAGATGGCCTGTTGCTGGCTACCTAATCCATCAGACTGCAGTGTGAATGAGTTCAGATGCCAACGCAGGCGAGGAGTCATGCAGCCATCACACTGCCTCGGGAACTCCTCTTTCTGACCTTCACTCTGCCACTGTTTCTGTTCCTGCTGCATTATTTCCCGTCTTTTCTCGCTTTACAATCTAAAACCTCTGTTGTGCTATGCTGTGGGAGGTGCAATTATTCAATCAACAAACATTGCTTACTAAGCACTGTGTTGTGTGATGGGAATACAAAGACAAAGTAGAAACAGTACCTTCCCTCAGGGAGCTTATAAGAATACAATGAGGGAAAATGACATGTACTTATATAAAAAACACATGCACAGCATATTCAAGGTAACTTTGAAAGAGGGACACACTAGCAGCTGAGGGGATTTATAAAAGATTAATAAAGGATTTATAAAAGAAAGAGCTTTATCAGTAAAACTTGCCGCAAAGACTCTCCCCCTCCCCAATTAAATTGTTTCCCTTCTAATCTTAGTGACATTGGATTTATTTGTGCAAAAACTTTTTAATTTTATGTAATCAAAATCATCAGTTTTTCCTCCTGAGAATCTCACTATGTCTTGTTTGGCATCGAACTCTTTCCCTGTCAGTTCATCTGACAGCTAATATCTTCCAAGCTCCTCTTAATTTATTTATTATGTGACCTTTTATATCTAGGTCAAGTACATCTGTTTAGAGATTATCTTGGCATAAGGTGTGAGGTGTTGGCCTAGAAATAATTTCAGCTAAACTGCTGTCTAGTTTTCTCAGAAGTACTTGTCAGTGAGTTCTTACCCCAGTAGCTAGTCTCCAGATTTATCGAATAGGCTACTAGGTCTTTTTGCTCATGTATGTTGGATAACTAATCTGTTCCACTGAAGGACCTCTCTGTTTTTTAATCAGTATCAAATTATTTTAATAATTATTGCTTTGTAGTATAGTATGAGATCTGGTCCTGCAAAGCTCTCTTCCTAATCACTTCTCCCCCGCCATCCATTATTTCCTTTGAGATTCTGGGTCTTTAGTTCCTCCATATGAATTTTGTTCTGAATTTCTTCATATAGTGGCCAGAAGAAGCGATACAAGGACACTCTCAAAGTCTCTCTTAAGAACTTTGGAATCGATTGTGCGACATGGGAGTCACTGGCACAGGACTGCTCAGCATGGCATGCCCACACCAGAGAAGGTGCTGTGCTCTATGAGCAAAGCAGAACTGAAACAGCTCTAAGTAGATGCAGGATGTGCAAATTTAGAATATCCACCCCAAATGTTCACAGGGACTATTTGTGCCCCCCCCCCACTGTGGTAGAGCATGCCAAGCTCATACTGGTCTGATTAGCCACAGTTGGACACCCTGAAACTTGACTCTATAATAATAGTGATGTCATTTTGGTCCTCTTTGAGAACGGAGGACAGCAATCAACCTTGAATTTTGTTCTAATTCTATAAAGTAACCCTGTGGTAATTTGGTATGGCACTAAATAAATAAATTAATTTAGATAGTACTGCCATTTTTATTATATTAATTCTGACTACGCGTGAGCAATTATTATTTCTCCCATTATTTAGGTCTCTATTTCTGTAAACAGTGGTTTGTACTTGTGTTTATATAATTCTTGGTTGTGTCTTGACAGATAGACTCCTCAGATATTATATATATTTTGCGGTTATTTTAAGTGAAATTTCTCTTTCTGTATCTTCTTGCTGGGTTTTATTGAAAATATGCAGGAATGCTGATGATTTATGTCAATTTATATCTGCAACTTCACTGAAGTTTATTAATTGTCTCAGTTACTTTCTAAGTGACTCTTTAGGATTCTCTAAGTATATAAGATCGTCTGCAAAAAAGTGCTAATTTTATTTCTTCTTTGACTATGCTTATTCCCTCATTTTCTTTTTGGTCTTATTGCCAAAGGATTTGTAGTAATATACCTTGTTTCTTCATTCTTAATCTTAGTGGAAAGGATTTTAATTTATCCCTACTACATATCATGTTGGCTTTGGTTTTAGACATACACTATCATGTGAAGGAAAAAATCAGTTTAGTCCTATGTTTTCTACTGTTTTTTATTTAAATTTTTTAGAAATTTATACTTAATTTTTTTAAAGACTAGATCTCTTTATCTTGCCGGGACCAGAAGTGCATAAGCCACTCATGAGCCTATTCCCATTCATACTGGCACAGGAGCTTTGCCCTGCTCTGTTTCTGATTTACATTAGTTTGTTCCTCCTCAGGCAACTTGGTAGTCCACTGCTACTTTGCATTTTCCATACGTTCATTAGGGATATTGGTTTATAGTTTTCTTTCTCTGTTTTAATTTTCCATGGTTTTGGTTTCAAGATTATATTTGTAGCAAAGAGGAATGTGTAAAGGTCTCCCCTCATTTTTTTGCTCTTTTTGCAAACCGTGTTTTAGAAATTAATTGATCTTTGAATGTTTGTTAGAGCTTGCTTATAAGTGCATCTGTTCCAGGAGTTTTTTTTTCCTTTGAGAATTCCTTTATGACTTGTTTAAATTATTATTATTATTTGGATATTGAGTTGTTTAGATTATCTATTTCTTGTTCTATTAATTTGTACATTTTCTATTTTAAAAATATTCACGTATTTCATATTGTCACTTTTATTGGCATATGGTTGAGTAAAATAGTTTCTAATGATATCTTTTACTTCCTCATTTGTTGTAAATTCCCATTTTCCTTTTTATCTGGTAATTTGGTTTCTTCTTTCTAATCAAATTAGTTGATGGCTTAGGTATGTATGTTGTTGTTTTTTTAAATAGCTTTTAATTTTATTTATGAATTCCATAGTTGCTTTCCATTTTGTTAATATTTTCTTTGATTTGCAAGGTTTCTGCTTTGGTGTTTAATATTTTTTTTTACTGAACTGATTTCTAGTGGGGATTTTTTAGGTGCATGCCTAACTCATTCATCTGTTCTTTCTTTTGTTGATAAAGGTATTTATAGATATAAATTTTCTTTTCTGGTTGCTCATTTGTTGCTTTAAAATTTTTTTTTTCTTGACTCTTGTGTTTGTATTTCAAAGTTTCTATTCAGCTCTGTTTTTTAAAAAAAATTTAAATCAGGAATCCTTAGAAGTCTTCTATTTCCCCTGTAGGATTATCAGTTTTGTTGGATAAGTTATTCTTGGTTGTAGGTCTATAACTTTTGCCTTTTGGGATATCTCGTTCAATGCTCTCTACTCCTTTATGGTGGTAATTACTGAAGCTTGTGTGATGCTGACTTTGGTTCCTTGATACTTAAATTCTTTCTTGCCAGCTACTTGCGGTATTTTTTCTTTGGAAGCTCTGGATTTTGACTATTAAATCCCTGAGAGTCTTCTTTTCTTTTTTTTTTTTGTAAGTGTTCAGTGATTTTTTTTCATTTTTCACTTTTTCCTCTTGTGCTAATATGTGTAGGTACTTTTCTTTCATGATTTCTTGAAATATGATATCCAGGCTCCTCTTTTGGCCAGGATGGGGAGGATTAGTTCAGGGCTTTCAGGTAGTCCTCTCAATCTGTTTTCCAGGTCAGTTGCTTTTGACATGAGATTTACATTACACTTTCTTCTATTTTTAATGTTTTGATATTGTTTTAGTATTTCCTGTAGTCTTCTAGAGTTACCTTCTGTTTGGCTTATTTTAATTTTCAAGTAATTTGTTACCCAGCTTAGGGTTTGTACTTCTTTGCTAAGCTGTTAACTCTCTCTCCAAGTCTCCCTTCCATAACTCTCATTTCTTTTCCAATTCTTTCCTTTATTGCTTTCATTTAATTCATAACATAATTTTATCCTTTTTTTAAACTCTTGCGTCATTTCTTCTAGGAATTCCAGTTGATCTTGTAGACAAATTGCTTTTATCTTTGAGGTTTTGCTTGTAAGTGTTTTGGAGCTATTTTGTTGGGTTTGTATCTTGGGAATTCCTGGCATCATTACAGCTCTTTATCTTTTTGTTGTTGTTTATCTATTCTTTCAGCCTGTAACAGTAATTAAGGTGGGACTTTCTTTTACTGTTTTCTCTTTTAGCACTTATTTAATCAAGTGCCCTTGAAGAGTCTGGCCTTTGTTTCTTTGATTAAATCAGGATCTCCTTGCCTCATGGGAAAGCCTAGTTTACATGGGTTTGAGTCACATATTTGTGACGCCAGAAGGTTTTAGGCCACATGGGTTTAAGTCTCATGTTTGTGACACTTTTAGGTCATGTGAGTGAGTTGCATGTTGTGACGCCCTTTGACCCTGAACAGAATATATAAACTCAAGAGGCTGGTGTTTTTCTTTGGGGCTCTCACTCACTGGAAGAATGGCGTGTGATGTGAAGAGACTCTGGGCAGCTGTTGTTAAGAGGGCCCCCCCCGGCCTGTAAACCCAGATGTTAATGCTTTCCTTTTAACTATGAATTGTGATTTGAATCAGACAAGGTCTGTCTGTTGATGTGTATAATTTGTATTTGCTCTGAAGTTCATGTTGCTGGCTTTTCCTCCTGAACTAAATGAGTTATGTTTGTATGTGTGATTAAAGTGAGATTGTTAACCCCTTAAAGTCACTTTCCTTAGAAAAGCAGATCAAAGAACCTGTGCTGGCAGCTCTTGTTGCTGGTCTTGCTGGGTCTTACACCCCTACAGCAGCTGCTAGCCAAATGGTTATTACACAGGCTTCCCAGATTAGGACTTTGTGTTAGGGCTAGGTTCTGAATATTTCTGTTGTAGTCTCGAATAAATCCAGCCATTTTTATCTATTGCCCTGCTCCTAGGGTCAGAATGACAGCATTGCCAACCCATTCTTCAGCTGGATCTGGCTCTAAGTTTCCTTTTCTCAAGTTACAACAAAGTTAAGGTCACTGAACCTGGTGGCTGAATCTAGAGCCTTATAGACTTCTTAACTACAATAATAACAATACCAACAGCAACACCTAGCATTTATATAGTACCTACTGTGTGCCAGGCTCTGTGCTAAGTGCTTTACAAATATCTAGGGACTGGGATCAGGGTAACCATGATGAGGCCCTGATCTTTACCCAGAGGCCAAGTCTCCGATCTCTTCCTCCAGATGAGAGACAGTGCTGGGGCATTGCTTCTTGCCTAGGAGCTGAGTCTCAGAATGCCTTTTAGGGTAGTGGGATTGGGGAGCCCTGAGGCACTGCTCTTCTCTTGAGGATTGAGTCTTGGTTGGCTCCTCCTGAGATTGGAGTGATAGACCTGTGGCTTCCAGGAGCCGTTAATTTGAGTGGAGATTAACCAGGGACTGAGTTGTATAGAGGTCAGGATCTGGGCTGCACAGCTTCCTCTTACTTTACTATCTTGGCTTCTCCTATAGTCAGTCTTCATAAATTTTAAAACAATATGTAAATATTGACTGCAAACCTACTATGAGCTGACAGTGTGGCATGGCAGGCAGCCAGCCTTTCTCTGTCTCTCCATCCCCAAAAAACCCTAATATGATTTTAGGCTGCAGGAAGAGATAGTCTCACCATATCCTGGCCTAGACAGACTCCATCTGGAGTATTATGTTCAGTTCTGGGCATGACATTTTTGGAATGACCGACAAGGTGGCATTTGTCCAGAGGAGAGCAACCACAATTGTGAGGCGATCATGTGATGATAGGATGAATGGAAGATGCTGGGACTGTTTAGCCTGAAGAAGAAAGGACTTGTGGTGGAGGCAACACATCTATCCTCAAATACAGACTATCCCAAAAGCTTTAGTGTGGTTTCAAGCTATTAAAGCTGAAGCTTTAGGTTTTAAGCCACTAAAGCTTAAAACAGCACCAAGACTTTTGGGACACCCTGTATTTGAAGGGCCAACATGTGGAAGAGGGATTAAGTTCATTTCACTTATTCCCAGATAGAGAAAGGGACAATTTGTTCCAGAAAAGTAAATGTTAACTCAATGTAAGGAGAAAGTTCTTAACAATTAGGTCTGCCTATAAATGGAATGAAATGCCTTTACACATAGTGAACTCCCTGTCACTAGAAGTCTTGAAACCAATGACTGACGACAACTTGGGGATTTCCTGCTCAATGACAGGTTACTTTGGATGCCCTCTGAAGTTCCCTTCAGCTCTGAGATTCTGTGAGTTTGAAGGTTCTAAGATTCTAATAGTCTATGAACCTGGGATTATTAATTCAAATTGGTTTGAGCTAAGTCCCTGAGGCTGGTGTCTCTCCTCCCTCCAAGTCTGACTCCACACTTCATTATGGGATTCAATCACCAGGGATACACCTTATCATTTCCCCCCCAAAAACAAGACGCCTCATGCAAAACAATGTTGACCCATGTCCTCTGCTTTATAGCATCTCCCATCCTGGCCCCAAGTAGCAGCTCTTGGCTGATCTGGGTCAGGTATGTGAGGCAGAATGGGGAAATACATGTTACTTATTGTCTATGAAGTTTTTCCATCTTATAAAGATTGTTCCAGGGACCAGCACTGCAATGTTGGCATTGGGGTGCTTCTTTCTCCATTTTGGTAATCCAGCATGGACTTTCTGTGATACACACAAGGACATACATTAACAGAGTTTGTCAGAAAACTCTCAACAAACTTTCTGATAGTTTTATTTTATAATGATCTGTGTTTTTGAATTTTTCTTCAATTATCTGTAATTTTAAAAGATATTCATATTTTAAAATGATCTGTGCCCCTTTTCTCTTTTTTCCCTCCAATGATCTCTGTAGCTTGCTTTTTCTTTTACAAATGATTCAAATTAATTGCGGTGTTCAGTGATTGGTTTGTTCTCCATTTATCTTTGGATTTTAGATCATTTGTGGGTCTTAGATCATTTGTAGGTTTATATTATCTGTAGACTCAGATTACTTGCTCATAGCTTTGGATTGTCTATGGGGTTGGGTTATCTATAGACGTGGGATTATCTGTGGATCTGTCTCAATGAGGCCTTTTTTGGCTCTATTTATATTATTATAATTATAGTATATATGTATATTATGTATAATCGTATTATATATTATAAAACTAATTATATCACTTCCAAGGCTGCCATCATGATTCTGGTTACTGGTTCTGTGCTTAGGCCTAAAGTGCCCAAATGTAGCATTCTAGATGGCAAGGGAAGAAGCAATCAATAGATGGAATAAAATCAGGGCATCTTCACTGGGCTAGCCAATGTTTACCTGGTGATTGTGTATGTCTTTCCCATTACTGTCAGCTCCATCTTGTTGTCTTCCAAAGAAAGGCAGTACAACTGCTGATAAAACTGACCTGGGAAAATGGCAGAATAGGTCAGAAAATTCCAAGCTCTGCATATTTCCCCCAGAAATGAGATAATAATATCACCTCAGGGTGAACATAGAGTAGTAAAAATAAATAAGAGTAGGGGCAGAACAGGGGTCCTCCTGGGACCATTGGAGAAGATCTGAAGAAAATTCCCAGGACTAGGTTTGGTCCCTGTGAAGAGCAAACACCTCCAGGCTAGGTCTGCTTAAACAACAAGCCACAAGCCCTGGGGTTAGCTGGGTTGGGAGGCTGCCTCGGCCCTGGCCACAGGAACTATTACCCCCAGCACAGTTGGGCATCTGAGCTGGGGAAGACAGAGAGAACCTCTGATGACAAGGAATGTCAGATGCAGCTGTGCAGCAGAGATGCAGCCAAGGTAAGAAGGAACCAGCACACCTGGTGAGTGCAGAAGCAATGGAGTGGGGATGCTGCTGGCTGTGGACACTTACAGGAGGTTGGAGGTCTTGGTTTTAGTTCCAGGCCAGAGGGGAGAACTGAAGGAGGATCTGAGGCCAGAGACACCATCCCCCATATTCCAGGACTAGAGATGATTATAAAAACTAAGCTGCTATAAATTTTTAAAAATGAATAGGCAAAGGAGAAAGACTCCAACCACAGATAATTACTATGGGAATAGAGAAGACCAAGGTTTGTCTTCAGAGAAGGCTACTGAAGCAAAGAAACCCTCTTCTGCCCCAAAGAGTAACATCAAATGGTCACTTGCCCCAAAAGAATTTATAAAAGAACTTTAAAAAGACTTTAAAAATCAAATGAGAGAGATTGAGGAAAAACTAAAAAAAAAAAAAGAACAATCTGAGAAAAACAAGAAGCTTATGAAAAAAAAGTCAACCAATTAGAAAAGGAGATTCAGAATCTTAAGGAGAAAATGACTCCTTGACAATCAGAATTGGGCAAGGGGAAGCCAGCAAAGTTATGAGAGATTAAGAAATAATAAAACAAGATAGGAAGAATGAAAAAATAGAAGAGAGTGTGACACATCTCATAAGACAAATAACTGATCTGGAGAACATATCAAGAAGAGAAAACATAAGAAAAATCAGACAACCTGAAAGCTATGATCAAAAAAGAATCTTGTTACAATAAAACAAGAAATAATTAAAGAAAATTGTCGCAAAGCATTAGAACAATAGGGGAAAGTAGACTAGAAAAAATATACACTGATCACCACCTGAAAGAGATCCTACAAGGAAAACCCAAAGGAATATCATAGTCAAATTCCAAACCCCTCAGCTCAAGGATAAAATCCAGCAACAAGAAAAAAAAAAACAATTGAAATATGGTGGTGCTACAATTATAATCACACAAGACCTAATAGTGGTAAGTGGAGTTCTGGCTGAAAATGTCATACCCAGCAAAGCTAAGCATAATCCTGAATGGAAAAAAATGGATATTTAATGAATTGTCAGACTTTTAGGATTTTGTTCAAACAAACAAACAAACATCTGAACTTAACAGAAGATTTGACATACAAGAGCCAAGAGAAATATAAGGTACATACCAAAGACTAATTACAAGGGACTCAATAAGGACAGATTATTTACCTTTTATATATGTAAAATATGAAACACATGTCTAAGATTGTTCTTAGTAATTGGGTAGTTTATAAGACAGATTGGAATAGACCTGAATATAATGTGATTTTTAAAGGTAAAACTCCTTAGGAACAGCTTAATAAAAGTAATTACCTTATACAAATGAGAGAAGAAGAACAAACGCAGAGGAATTAGATATGGGAGAGAGGCTGATAATTCTGGAAATCTACTTTCATCAGGAATGGGTTCAAGAGGGAACGTTACATGTATATCTAAAAGAGTATAAAAGTCTTCTAAATTTAGAAAGAAATAAAATGCTAAGGGGATAAGGAGAGGATAATACAATACTATGAGAATAAGGGAGTGATCTTTAGAAGGGAGAATGAGGGAATAGGTTAAAGGGGGGGCATAGAAAGGTGTTTAGATTAATGGGAATGGGAAGATAAGGGAAGGATCCTTGGAGGGGAGGGGTAGGTTAAATAATAGGAAGGCAGGTATGGCTAGAAGCAAAATAGAGGAATCAGGAGGAATAAGAAATAAGAGATATGCACAAACATAAAATAAAGACCAGGAGTAAATTTTGTTAGGGAAAAAGGAGCAGGAGTGGTAATCATGATTTCCAACAAAGTTAAGGCTAAAATAGATTTAATCAAAAGAGAAAAATAGGGAAACTGCACTATGTGTCAGCCATATTTATCAACATTATTTTGGAATATTTAAAACAACTGCACAGTATAAGGTGAGAATATTGCTGCGGTGTAGGAAATGACAAGTTGGTGGACTTGGAAAAATATGGAAAGGCTCAGACTTACGAAGGAAGAGATTATCCACCCTTAGAGAAACAGAGGATAAATTGGCATGGTCTTACATAGATACATATGAATGGATATATCTATATATATTACTATAATTATTGATATCTAAGTATATGTATGTATAAGTGCATGTATATACAGGTCTATATGTTTAGGTATATATGTATATCTTTGTCTATGTATGTATGTGTGCATATATACGTATGTGTGTATAGATATATGTATATATATGTGCATATATATATGAATAAACATATGTGTGTGTATATGTGCTTAATTGTAGCTTTCTGGGGCTGGGGGGAGAAAGGGAGAAAAAAGAACAAAGTAAGAAATGCACAGCAGAGAACAAAAGAAAACATACTGGGAAGCAAAGAAAAGATGGACAGCTCTCAACACGACACGTAGTATTTATTATGTAAGCTTTCTTGAAATGGAAATTTATTGCTATACATTTTGAATCCTCTCTCATGTTCTTCTGTGCACATGGCAATGCTTTTTTTCTTTTCTTATTTTGTATTATTTTAATTTTAGTTTTAAGTTTGTTTATTTCTTTTCTTATCTTGTATTTAAGTTTTAAATTTTAAAAACTACAAATAAAAAAAAACTGACCTGGGGAAAGCAGTTGGAGAATGTGTCAGATGAAAAGGTAGTGAAACCCAGATGAAGACAGAAGAAGAGAGAGAGAGCAAAATGGAAACCTAGATCCAGGAACACAGAAAAAGCAGAAAAAGAGACAGAGAATAATGGAAACTGAATCACAAGAACACAGGGGGAAACAGAAAGAGATTAAATAATAGAAACAGATACAGGAACACAGAAAAATGGAGAGGCAGAGATAAAGAAACAGAGGCAGAGTAAGAAGTAGGTAGGAAAAATAGAAGTAAAGAAGACAGAGAGAATGAGACAGAAAGGAAGGAGAGACAAAGAAGGAGATGGAAGAAAAGACAAAAAGAAACAAAGAAGAATATATCAATAGAAAGACAAAGAGGGAGAAAAATAATTCAGTCTTTAATGCCAAGAATGAAGCAGCTCAAGTAGCAAGCTCTAGTACCAACTTATAAGGGCAAATGGAAAGTGGAAGGTGGTCAGAAAGTGGAGGGGAAAGGCAGGAGGATGAGGAGGATCACAGAAGGAATGGACAAGAAAAGATGATCTTTATAGTAAGGGATGATCAGGAGATAGACATAGGAGTAGGAAAGAGTATGTATGAGATGTGGGAAAGCTGGTCAAAGAAGTAGTTAGAGAAATATTTGGGGCTATTAACAGGATCCAAGCTATACTGAGAAGCCTACCAATTTAGCTAGGGAATCTGAGGAGATGGCGGGATTGGGGGCATTCACAATAGTAGAGGCCTGTTGGCATGGGCACACTTAGGAAGTGAGGGGTAGACAGGAATAGAGGAGGAGATGATCAGGGTAGGGGAATGATGATAAGAAAGGACTGCAAAGGGAAAAGTGGAAGGAAGGGTGGTAGGCCGAATAGAGGGTGATGGTTGATCATAGAGGTAGGAATGCCCTGAGGGGTGGAGAGTGTTCAGAGGAGATGTCCATAGAGGGGGACATTCAGAAGAGGAATGGTCACCAGAGAGCATAGTTAGGAGGTGATGAGAAAAAGGAGCTGATCAGAGACATAGTTGGCCAAGGATCTGTAGGAATCTGTGGATAGTGTCCAGCTCATACCAAGGATTCCACTGACTTTCTCAGAAAAGTGAACTGGATTCTGCAGAAAGAGATGGAGTCCAGGAGTGAGATGTCTCAGGCACACCAGACCGATGGTGACTTTTTCTGGGGCAATGAGCCACAAGACACGATTTTCCAAGATTATCTTCAGCCTATGGAAAAAACAAGCCATGAGTAGGGTAGATGGAAGACCCAAGAGCACAATTCAAAGTCTAGAAACTAGTAGTCAGAATGGGGTTTCCTGCCTCTCTAGTATATGATAAATAGACTTTGTGTGAAAAGAAACCTTACAAAAGACTCCAATATCCAATGTCCAAGGATTCCCACAGGGGCCTCCAGCTCTTGTGCATGAGGACCTAGATGATCCTGCTAGGCTGAAATTCTACCTATTCACTCTAGTCTTCTGATCTTTGCTGCAAACCCAGCCACCAACCCCAGGCTTCACTACTGCTACTCTTCCTCCTCCTTCTCCTGCTACTAATATTGGGTACTTCTAGCTCTTCCCCCTCAGCCCCCAATCCTGATTCATCCTGAGTTTGGGAAGTATAAGGTGTAAGAAACCAATCGCTGGACTTGGAGTCAGAAGATCTGAGTTTGAATTTTGGTTGAAATGCACAAATTGTGTTATGTTGAGCAAGTTACAACCTCTCTGAGCATCAGTTTCCCCATCTACCAAATGGAGATGATCATACATCAACTACCTAGCTCATGTTCTGAGGAAAACCCTTGGTGCACTTTAAAAGCTCTGTAATAGGAAATGCAAGAAGCCTTCCTACTAAAGAGTTACTTAATCAGAAAACTAACTGGCTAGACAAACTGATTAATTCTAAACTAGATCCAGAAAACCTATCACTTGCCCTCCCAGGGCTATTTGACATGAGCCATAATTTAATCAGGACTTAGAATTCCATTCTCCATCCATTCCCTCCTCCACCATTGAATTCTAGTCCCCAGATCTTCTGTTAACTTGCTGTGTGACCTTGGGTAAATCTCTTCACTTTTCTAAGTCTGAGATGCTCTTTTTTTTTGATGCTTTTTTTAAAAAAGAGAGTTAAAACCATTCTGGAGAGCAATCTGGAACTATGCCCAAAGGACTAAAACAGTGCATACCCTTTGATCCAGCAATGTCACTGCTAGGTCTCTATCACAAAGACATTTGTAAAAAAGAGAAAAGGGTCCACAGGTACAAAAATATTTATAGCAGCCCTTTCTGTGGTGGCCAAGAATTGGAAATTGAGGGGATGCCCATCAATTGGGGAATGGCTGAATAAGTTTCATATGAATGAAATGGAATACTCTTGTGCTATAAGAAATGATGAGCAGGCAGATTTGAGAAAAATCTGGAAAGACTTAAATGAACTGATACTGAGTGAAGTGGAGCAGGGCCAGGAGAACATTGTACACAGTAACAAGAATGTTGTGCGATGACCAGCTTTGACAGACCTCACTCTTCTCAACAATACAATGATCTAAGACAATTCCAAAAGTCTCATGATGGAAAGTGCTATCCACATCCAGAGAAAGAACTATGGAGTCTGAATTCAGATCGAAGTGTACTATTTTTTTTCTCTCTTTTTTTCTTTCCTGTGGCTTTTCCCTTTTGTTTTGATTCTTCTTTTACAACATGACTAATGTGGAAATATGTTTAATATGATTGTACATGTATAGTCTATATCAGATTGCATGCTGTCTTGGGGAGGGGGAAGGGAGAAAAAAATTCGAAACTCAAAATCTTATAAAAATGAATGTTGAAAACTATCTTTACATGTAATTGGAAAAATAAAATGCTATTTAGTGGGAAAAACAGAATAAAACAAAAGCAAAAAAGGGGAGTGTTAAATCGGATGATCTCTAAAATCCCATCCAGTTCTAAATCTAAAATATTGTGGACGATTCTTCACAGACATTCAAGCAATGGAGGCTAACCAGGTTCTTCTCTAGAGCAAGAGGCATCAGTTAAAATGGGAACAGGAAGAGAGGAGAGGCCCAACCAAAGGCTCCAATGCAGAGCATTAGGCTAGCAGTCAGCCAGGCTTACCCAGGAAACCCCAAGAAGAATGTCTCCTGCCACTGATAAGAGTTGCTTTTTCCATGCTGACCACGGCCACGAATCACTATGATGTTGTCCTGAGTCACATACACCTGTATTTCAGGAGTCTTGTAGCTCACCTGGAGCCAGGAAAACGTATCCAGAAAGTCCTTATAATGGCCAGTCACCTCAATACCTAGAAAACCATGGAATTAGTTTAACAGCAGGACCAAGGGCAGCAATAAATTACCTCCTTTGGGAAGTCTAGTCTTCCCAACTAGCCTCCCTTTCTTAATGAATTGATTCTACCTGTTTTAGACCCTATTCACCCCTGCTTGGACTTTGCAACAGTCTGATTGGTCCTTTTGACTCAAGTCTTTCCCCTTTACAATCTAACCTTCATACATCTAAATGGAGCAGTGGATAGAGCACAAGACATGGAGCCCAGAAGAACCGAGTTCAAATTCCGCTTCAGACACTGACTAGTGTGTGACTTTGAACAAGTCACTTAACTACCCTGTGCCTCAATTTGCTCATCTATAAAATGGGGCTAATAATAGCACCTACCTGACATTTTCAAGATCAACTGAGTTAACATATGTAAAGCACTTTGCACACCAAAAAGCACTATAGAAATGCTATTATAATAATAATTATTACATTACATATAATACTATATATTACACATTGCATAGCTGACAAACTAATTTTTCTAAAGTACAAATCTGACCTTTTCACTGCCCTATGCAATAAACTCCAATGGCTTCCTATTGCCTCTGGGATCAAATATAAACTCCTCCATTTGGCATTTAAAGCCCTTTACAATGTGGCCCTAATCTTTTCAACCTTATTGTATGTTATTCTCCTTCATCCCTCCCATGGTCCAGCTAAACTGGCCCTTTTGCTGTTATATACTTAACATGGTGTATTCTGTCTTCTTGCCTTTGTATTGGTTACCTCCCATGCCTCCAATCTACTCCCTCCTCACCTCTGTCTCTCAGATTCCCCAGTTTCCTTCAAGTTTCCTGGATTGCCTAGGAATCATGTGACATGAGAGCTTTCCTGATCCTCACTGTTGATAGTGCCTTATCTCTCTAACTACTTTGTATCTATTTTTTTTAACAAAATATAGGTACATGGCATCTCTCTCAGTTACACTGTATGATCTTTGATGACAAAATAGCTTTGATATTTTCAATTCTGTCTTTGTATCCCTAGCACCCAGCATAGTCCCTGGTATATAATTAGTCCTTAATAAATATTTGTTTATTGATTGATTAGAGCCTGGTGGGATTAACTCCACCCATCTGTAATGTTAATAGGATATGAAGATCTTCCATGTCCATTAATAGGCCTCACATGCAGCCCATTAAGGGAAGCTTGCTTAGGGGAGGCTTGCTTGTGGTAAGTCTTTCATACCTTTTGGTACTAATTTGATTAGGCACTGAGTCATGAGGGTTGTGATGCCTTCTGGCTCTGAGAAGTATATATATACTCTGAATTGGTATTTTGCTTTGGGGATTCGCTCATGAGAAGGACCTTGTGATTCCCTGGTCTAGACTCTGAGTAGCCACAAGTTCAGACCCTCCTCTCCCCCCTTGCCAACTTCTCAGATGTAAAGGCTCTCTTGATCCTGGGGTGTATGTCAAGTGTATAGCAATATTGCTTTGATTCAGGCAGTCAGAGCCCTGTCTGTTGGTCTAATTTCTCTGCTTATATTTTCTCTGTATTTTCTCTGAGTTCAGGGTGCTGACCTTTCCCCTGAATTAGTGAATTTGTAATTAAAGACTAACAGCCCCTTTACAGTTGCTTTCCTCTAAAAGCAGATCAAAGAACCTGTGCTAGCAGGGCATCCTGGGTATTCTAGGGTGCTTGCTGCTACACCAGCCTTGACTAGTCCTTTTAACTGCACCCCCTCAACTCTGACAGACTCCATCCACACTCTTGAGCTGGAATCTTCAAACTTTTCCTGAATGTGTGTCTTCTTTCCCTGGTAGACAAGGGGCTCTTTCATGGAAGTGTGAGGATAGTTTCTTAAGTCAGAAGGTCCTTCCTGAATGATCTTGTGTTCTCAGTCCTTTGTTAAACCAGGCTTGTGGGAGACACAGGGGAGAAATAGACCCTCACCCTCATCTATGGGAGCTCCCAGTCTGGGACAGAAGGAATAATCCAGGCCTTGCCCTCAGGAAGCTCTCCATCTAAGAGAGGCAGTAGAGGAGCAGACCTGAAGTCCTGTACTTGATCTAACTGTCTAGGGGAGACAGGACTCAACCACAGGGAACAAAGAAAGAACACCACAAGATTTTTCAATGAGATGAGAGATTGTGTACATCACCGATTCAGTGTGGAGGATTTGGTAAAAAATAAAAGTATAGAGGGGTGTGTGTGTGTGTTTTTGGGGGGCAGTTACCTTGTACTGGATCAGACATCAGACTTAGTGGCCTAAAAGGTGATCCTTTGAGATCCACACACAAAAACTCTTTGCGGGTTTTTGGTGCAAACAGTGACAAAATGAAGTGAGGGGCCCTTTCCGTTGACTTCATAGATTCTTCTGAAGGAACAGGGGTAGGAGGTATTGGAATCTTCACTGACAGTGGCTTAGAGGCCCCTGGAACAGAAATAATGATGAAAACAACTCAGACTAGTGTAGACTAACCATATGAAACACTGGCCACAACAACCCTGTAAGGTAGGAAGGTATTGACTAGAACTATGATGTTATTGGTATAGAGAACTCCAAGCTAAGGAAATTCCTTCCACCAATGTAGGTTGGCACCTTCTCTACAATTTCTAATCTTAGAGAGTTACCTAGAGTAGTGAGAGGTTAAGATGCTTTTCCAGGATCATACAGACTGCATGTGTAAGAGATGGGACTTGAACACAGGCCTTTGGAGCTTTTAGATCAGCTCTCTATTCACAAGGCCACTTTGCCCCTCTGTGAGACAGGTGGAACACATTATCATCTCTCCTTTACAGATGAGGAAACTGAGTGTCAGAGAGGTTAAATGACTTGTCAAAAGTCATACTTTAGAACAAGATTTTGAACCAGAACCTGTGATTCTAAGAATGGCCTTTCTATCAAAACACACGATTCACTCTAGTCAGAATCCTGTCTCCACTCAGGTCAGGAGTGGAGCGGGGTGGGACAGGAGCAAAAAGGGCTGAAAAGTTTTGTCTCCTATATGAAATATGAGCTTCTTTGCATCAAAAGGCAGAAAATCATGCTTAGTTAATAAAGCAAGCCAATCACGTTTCTGGTGTCTTTAAATGACTGGAAAAATTTCAGCAGTCTGAGAGAGACAGAGGAGGAGCAGACTTCAAGTCCTATACTTCAGCTAACTGTCTAGGGGAAACAGGGAACAAAGAAAGAATACCACAAGATTTTTCAATGAGATGAGAGATTATGTACATCACCGATTCAGTGTGGAGGATTTGGTAAAAAATAAACAGTCAAGCAGTGAAACAAACAGATAATAGAGGCCTCCAGTATAAAGGACATCTACAGGAGGCAGACACTTATGCCTCCTTCCTGGATTGCCCAGGAATCATTCTATTTCCTATCACCAATCCCAACGATGAGGCACAAAGTTAGTCCAGGTACTCTACCTGGCAAGATATCTTCTAAAGGAGCCGACCGGGATCCTAGGGAAAGAAGAAGGGATAATAACCACTTACATATACATTATATTACACATAATATATATTATACATTATACATATGCATATTGCCCAGCAGTGAAGCGATCAAGTCCTGGAGGACTCCAGGATCAAGAGCCTCTTGTGGAAGCAGATACTTAACACCTGTGCCAGAGATCGGCAAGGGATTGAGGGAAGTGAGCCCAGAGGAAGAGTTACATAGTATCCCCTTCCACCGTTGATTATGGTATCCAACTAGACCAGTAGCAGGTAATACAGCCAAAGGACATCCCAAGGATAAACATGGACACAAAGATACACAAAAAGATAGACACCTGAGAGAGGAAACAGTTTCTAGGAGTGTGACTCCCCTTGACGGAGAGTATGCTGGCTGTGGTTTCTAGAAAGGCCCTGTCCCCCAGGTCCCAGCAGAGAGCTACACCTAAAGGGAAACTCACAAGGACTCTATGAAGGAAGAAGACATTCAATAATCAAGAGTTATGAGTCACCACTTTTTGTCACGTGTTCTCTACATGTGGGCCTCGCTTTATTTGTACTTAAGTTCAAGGCCATTCTCCCTGGGGTGCGCATGAGGAGAATGTGTTCCTGATTAGGTAGGAATGTTTTGCACCAACTATTCTTTCTGTAATTTCTCAGTAAATCCCTTTTCTAAATGTTCCTGGAGTCCAGCTGATTGATTGATCGTGGAAAGGGACACGCCAGTGGGGGCTTAGAAGCTACAATGTTACACATACTCCATAGAACTACAAGAATAGCAATCAACTTGGGACCCTGATCTGCAAATACAAGTGTCTAGTGTGGGAAGAGATCCCAGAGGGGGTTGCTGCATTAGTAAATGTCAGAGCCAAGATTTGTACTTTATCTATAAACCTAATGCTTCTTCTACTACACTATACTGGAAGGATGTGGGGGAGAGGGGAGAGGATTACCACATGGCGAGAGGCAAGGCCTGTCCCAGGGAAACCTAGGACCTAGACAAGGGACCCCACAGGGCTTCTTCCCCAGGAGCCTGCTCTAGATCCTGTTCCCCAGAGCATGGGAGAAAGGGAGCAGAAGGAACTTCTAAACTTTAGGGGTCTGGCCTTCTATGGATGGTTCAGCTAGCTCCAGGTAGGATTTCTCCCAATCTCCCTTCAAACCATTTCCCCAGACGCCCCTCACCCTTACCCCACATAAGTCGTTTGGTGTCTTACTTAGTTCAGTTGGTTCCTGGACAATGATCTTCCTTCTTTGAAATTTCGTTCTGCCTGCAGGGAGATGATTAGGAGTCAGAGAGCCCAGATTCTTTGTAATCCTGACTTGGTACTTCACTCATCTTGGTCAAGTCCTCCTCTTTGCCACTAACTCACTGTCTGGCCTCGGCTGAATTACTCCCATTTCCCGATCCTTAGCTTTCTCATGTGTAAAATGAGGGAGATGGTCTGCATACTTCTGCCAGACCAGGTCCGCCTGAGGAGATGGTGGTTCGAAGCTTTAGAAAGAGGTAAGAGAAGAGCCCAATCCAATTCCCTCCAAGGAAGAAGAGAAAGGTTCAAGGTTCTCCCAAATATGTCACCTAAGCCATGTTGGGTCCTTAGCAGTAGGTATTTGCTACTATTCACAATGTCTCCCAGATCCCTTTGTGGCCTGCAGTAATCTCACATTGGCAGGAGTATTCAACAAGGAGACTTGCTGACCACCAGTAAGATATACTAGAGGGATTAGTTCAGCATAGGAAAGGAGGCCACGCCAGACGACCTTCAAGATCTCTGCTAATTCTTTGATTGCACTTGCTTATGAGCTGACTGACTAGGGTCAGATTGGGGCCAGCCAGAGTTAATGCTTGGGCTGAAGTGGGGTTCGGACTCATTGTGCGCTCAAGGTTGAGGAGTCCAGGGTTGGACTCAAGTCTGGGCATGGGCTTAGGGGATCTGTATGGGGCTGTGTTGATATCTGCTTAGAGTAGAGCTGAGATTGGGCCTCAATGTGGTCTGCAGAGGAAATTAATTTGTGGCCAGCATGAGAGTTTGCTCTGTGATTGAGGGTAGGACTAAATCTAAGGCTATGTTGGAGTTCAGTATGGGCGTGAGGTTAGGACTACGATAGAGGAGTCAATCCATGAGTGGGTTTAGAGGTCAATGTGTACCAGGTTGTTTGTGTATTGGAGGTAGGAAGAGCTAATTAGTCTTTGGCTGGGATCAGTGCTTTGTCTGGGAATGGGAACATGGCTTATATGCTATATTAGTATATACTAGGGTTGGGTTCAAATTTGAGGCTAAGGAGAGAGATAGGGTTGGGCCAAGTTTAGGGAAAAGTGTGGATTTGGGGCTAATTTTGAGACTGCTGATGGTGCTGTTTGGAAATGGAATCAATGCTTGGTCTGGGGCTAAATCAAAGAGTGGGAATTAGGGCTCAGTATGTTCTCAGGGCAGCTAGGTGACAATGTGGATAGAGCATTGGGCCTGGAGTCAGAAAGATCTGAGTTCAAATCCAGCCTTAGATACTTACTAGCTGGTGACCTTGGGTAAGTCACTTTAACTTATTTGTCTCAGTTTTTCATCTATAAAATGGGGGTGCACTGGAGGGAGAAATGGAAAATCACTCTAATATCTTTGCCAAGAAAAACCTCATGGACAAGTCCATGGGGTTATGAAGCATCAGACAGAACTGAATGGCGGAACAACAATGTTCTCAGGATAGGGAGCTTAGTCTGTATCTATCAATGTACTCATTCTGGAGATGGAGTCGGGGATCAGTCTGGGGCCAGAGCTAAGAATCAATCTGGGGACAGTCATCAGGACTCAATATGTGGTTGGAATTAGGGCTTTGGGTCTGACTGAATGTAGGATTTTTAATCTGGGGTCTGTAAGTATATTTTTTTTAAAAATATTCTTTTTTTAAAAACATTCTTATAATTATTTCAATATAACTGGTTTACTTTGTAATCTTGGTATTTTATTTTATGAATTTCAGCGAAAGGAAGGGAATGAACACTTATATAGTACCTATATTAATCTCATTCGATCCTCACAACAATTCTGTGAGTTAGGTGCTGTTATTATGCTCATTTTATAGCTGAGGAAACTGAGGCAAACAGCGTTTAAGTGACTTGCCCAAGGTCACCTAGCTATTAAGTATCTGAAGCCAGATTTAAACTTAGGTCTTCTGGACTCCAGGTCCAGTGCTCCCATCCAACTGGTCACTTAGCTGTCAGGAATTCATGTTTCATCAGATCTCCAGAGCTATGACACAAACAAGGTGTCAAACTCCTCTTTGGGCTTAATTGACAGGAATATGTGAGCATGGTAGGGGATTAGTCTGTTACCAAAGTGAGAGAGCAGGGTCAGAGTTCAGGCTGAGGGTTGGAGTCAGGGAAAGTCTGAGACTAGGACCCAGTCAGAGGCCAAGGTTAGGACTTCTTAGTATGTGGTCATGGCTGATAGCTACGGCAAGGGAGTAGGATCAGGGCTCATAATAGAGTGGGGTTAAGGATCAATGGTAGCTGAAATTTATATGCAGTCTGGGGTCAGTCTGTGGCTGACATTGGGGCTCACCCTGTGGCCAAGGTCAGGGCTCTCTGTATGTGGTCATGGTCATGGGGAGCCTGTCTGTGGCCAGGGTGAAGGGGCAGGGGCAAGGCTCATTCTGGGCTGAAGTTAATGTCCAGCGAGGGCATGGAATCATAGCAGAGTATATGTGTTTGGCTTAGGGCTTAGTGTGTGGTCAAAGTAGGGTGGGGGTTGGTAGTATGTTTGGGTCATGGGTTGAGGTTGTTTCTGTGGCCACAGTTCAGAATGTGTTAAGTATAGGCAATAAGTCTGTGGACAAGGTCACAAACACAAAGTCAGTCTAGGGCCAGGTTAAGGCTTAGTTTATGGTTAGGTGGTGGTTTGATTTGGGGCTGGGTTTAGGGTTTGGTTTGTGGGTAGGGATGTGGTAATGTCTGTCCGTGGGTGGAGGGCTTTATTCTGTAACCAGGGATAAAATTCAGTCTAGACTTGGGGGTTAGAGGTCATTCTACGGTTGAGGTCAGGCCTTAGTCAGATTTAGAGATTGTCTTGGGCTGGAGTTAGGAACAAGTATAGGGACCCCATTAGCAGAAATCCAAATTTTACCTAGTCTCATTGGTTGTTCCATTTTCAGTTCTCCATGATCTGAAACCAAGAAGAGAGATGTTAACTCCTAGCTAAGAACTTCTGCCTATCTGACCCATGAGTCCCCATGGTTTCCCATAAGCAAGAGGAAATAGAATGACTCAGAGTAACAGCACCCCAGTCATCCATCAGAGAGTTTGGCTTGCCTTTGTCCAGAGAGGGAGGGAAATTCTAAGTCCTCAGTGGAACATAGTAGATATAGGACAAGAGCATTGGCTGAAATGGGAGTGAAAACCTTTAGCATTACACATAGGGGCTTCAGAGGGGAGTGGAGTAAAGATAAAAGACTGAAAAAGTCTGGTCATCATCCAGCACCTCCTCTGGGCTCACTCTCAAAACTCATACTGAATTAGCAAGTTAGATTCCCTGAAGAAAATGACTTTTGGTCCCCTTTTGGGGGTGGGGCATGTCTGAGGTTATCACTGATGGCTTGGGGTTTCTCTAGTCAGTGCTTCTTAAACTGTGGGTTACAACCACATACAGGGTCAAAAAAATTTGGTGAGAGAAAAGGTTTCTGAACACACAATGACCAAAAATTATTTAAAGATCAGACACACAATGAATCTGAGGTATTTCTAGCAGGGCTTGCTGCACTGTGCAACTTCACTGTAGCCTTGGTTCTGAACACAAAGCATGCACACTTTGCACTGCACACGCCCTCAGGCCATGCGTTGCCAACAAATGCTGCTGAAACACGAAAAGGGGTCCCCAGTGGAAAAAGTTCCAGAAGCCCTGTTCTAGTTCCTGAGCTTCCACAGGTGGGCTCTGCATTGATTATCAGCCAGAGTGAATTCGATTTTAGAAAGGGTATTTACTAAGCCGGGCAGTTGACACAAACCTTCCCTTACTTCTGTTCCAAAAGCCTGGGGCACAGTCTCTCACAAACATACACAGCATCAGTGGGGAGAGTGGGCATAAACATAAAGTACCATGATACTGAGACATACATGTAGAGAAAAATGTGGAACTCACAACTCCTGATTACTGGCAAGCCTTTCTTGGGATTATATCTGATATCCTCTTATGATTCAAAGGGTCCATGCTCTTTAAAGCTGCTTTAATAGGAATACAAGTCATTCCCCAATTGAGAAATTGGGGAATCCCCACCTCAAAGTGACTTTCTTTCTCTACATGCATTTATTCTTTGCATGTCTTTAGTGTATCTCTTCTAGCTGGGACCATTGTTACTAGTCAATTCTCTAAGGAGTCACTGGGGGGTGGGGAGGCGGGAGGTAACAAAAAATTCTTTTAAACAAGAACATTCCCTCCCATAGACCTGGCTCCAACTCTCAAACTGAAATCCTTAGCTTCAGAACTTGAAGCTCTCCATACTTTGCCATTGGACTGACTTCTGTTGAAATTCGGAAGAAGCTATTTTTTTTTTTACCCTTGCTAATTTTTTTTATTAAGATTTTTTTTTAATTTTCAGTTTATAACACCCAGTTCCACATTTTTGTTCCAAATTTTCTTCCTCCCCCAGACAGCATGGAATCTGATATATTTTCTACATATAACTTTGCACTAAACTTATTTACGCAATAGTCAAGTTGTAAAGAAGAATTATGACCAATGGAATGAATCATGAGAAAGAAGAAACAAAACAAAACGAAACAAAAAACAAACAAAAACAAAAACAAAAGAGAAAAAAAAAGAAAAAAAGAAGAGCAAATAGTTTGCCTCAGACTCCATAGTTCTTTCTCTGGATGTAGATAGCTCTCTCCATCATGAGTCCTTTGGAGTTGTCTTTGAACCTTGTATTGCTGAGAAGAGCCAAGTCTATCAAGGTTAGGCGTCACAGAATCAATATATCTGTGGTTGTATATAATGTTCTCCTAGTTCTGCTCCGCTCACTCAGCATTATATTTTCTAGGTTTTTCCAGGTTATTATGAAGTCTGTATCTTCCCTATTTCTTATAGCACAATAGTATTCCATTACATTCATATACCACAGCTTGTTCAGTCATTCCCTAATTGATGGGCATCCCCTTGATTTCCAATTCTTTGCTACTACAAAAAGAGCTACTATAAATATTTTTGTCCATACGGATCCTTTTCCCACTTGTGTGATCTCTTTGGGATACAGCCCTAGAAGTGGTATTGCTAGGTCAAAGATTATGAACATTTTTATAGCCCTTTGGGCATAGTTCCAAATTGCTCTCTAGAATGGCTGAATCAGTTCACAACTCCACCAGCAATGTAACAGTGTTTCGATTTTCCTACATCCTCTCCAGCATTTATCATTTTCCTGTTTGTCATTTTATTTTTTTTTAATTGATTGTTAATATTTTTAGTTTTCAGCATTGATTTTCACAGGAGTTTGAATTACAAATTTTCTCTCCATTTCTACCCCCCCCCACTGCAAGATGGCATACACTCTGGTT
>CM053624.1:316501766-316537000 GCA_028646595.1 Phalanger gymnotis
CAAAACTACTTGGTACTGGCTAAGAAACAGAGTGGTAGATCAGTAGAATAGGTTAGGTACACAAGATGCAGTAGTCAATGACTGTAGCAATTTACTCTTTGATAAATCCAAAGAGTCTAGCTTCTGGGCAAAGACTTCACTATTTCACAAAAACTGCTGGGAAAATTGGAAAATGGTATGGCAGAAACTGGGCATAGACCAATATCTTACATTGTATACCAAAATAAAGTCAAAATGGGTTCATAATTTAGGAATAAAGGCTGATACTATAAGCAATTTGGGAGAGCAAGGAATAGTTTACCTATCTGATTTATGGGAAAGGAAAGAATTCATGACGCAACAAGAGATACAGAGCGTTACAAAATGCAAAATGGATAATTTTGATTATGTTAAATTGACCAGCTATTTAAAGACCTCAGAGGCCTTGCTGGCCCATTTGGTCAAACAATTGGCTATGCCCATCTTGATCAATCAAAGAAGCTGACACCTTACAAAGAAATCACAGGCCACGAGCTATTGTGTTTAGACATTTGAAACTCTCTCATGTCTTTACACTGATTATATTACATTAATTGAAGTGGGGTATGGAACAACTTTCTCATACTTCATCCCCAGCTAAACATTTATTGTCTTTAGCAAATCAACTGGGGTGCTTTTGGCAAAGTCCATAGTCCCAAATTCTGGATACCTCTAGTGATTGAGAGAATTTCAATCATTGTCCTTTTTTAATTGTCTGAGGGAAAGCCTAAGGGGCATAGTTTATGAGTCAATTTGGAAATTAAATTTCCTACATACTTCCAAATATATAATGATACATTTTAACAAACAGGTATGATTTCACAAAATTCTCATAGGTTACTGACTATCTTGGCATTTGTAACAGGCCTTCCCAACCCAAAAACAATAAATGGAAGAAAAAACTCTTTGAGGCCAGGGACTCTTTTGGCTCTTTTTATACCCCCAGTGCTTAGCACAGTGCCTAGCACATAGTAGGCACTTCATAAATGTCTTTTGAATTGAGTTGAAAAAAGAAAAGAAAATCAAGTCTCCCTTCTAAGACAAAAAATCCTGATCACTTCAGAGCTCCCAGGACAAGCAAGCGTCTCCTCATAGAGATTATGGACCTGGGGTCATCTAGAAGTTACTCCCTTATCCTTAGGTGAGAAACCATTATTGTTCCGGGTGAAAATCATTTTGTGATTTCTTTTATCATATAGGATGATCTAATTTGAGGTCTCCTCAAAAACATCTATAGGTATTCCTTTCACACACAGAGTGCTAAATGTTTCCAGCAATCCTTTTTACACATGAAACAACCCCACTGGAGGACTAGATATAAATTATTTCTGGATTCCTGTTCTGTAGAATATCACAAAATTCTTCAAAAGAACTCTGCCAATGCATTAGAGCTCCTAACTCACCCCTCACTAAAGAAAAAAAAAACCAATTTAATTTAAAAAGAGAATCAAACTAGGAAAAAGCCTCAAAGAGAAATGGAGAAAAGAGATTAAGCATTAGAGGCTGATTTCTTGATTTTGTGGCATAGCAGACAAACATTATCCTATGCATCTGGAGTCCATCAATATCTGAGACAAATTGTTTAGATTCATGTCACAATATAGCAAGTTATCTAGGTCTGTATAAAAGTAAAAAAAGAAAAAAAGGACATTTATGAGTTGTCATAGTATGCTCTAGGTAAATTGTTAGGCTCCAGTATTCTAGGCAAGTAAAAATCCATACAACCCTTGTGCCCTCTAAGTGCACAATTATGGATATTTGTACTGAAGTAATCAAGCACCCTCAGTTCAAGCAAAGGCTATCATAAAGAAACCTGTCTGCTACTTCCCCAACTCCTACTAGCAATGGCAGATTAGATCCCTAGGGGTTGGGTCAACTACTTTTCCCTTCAGTGTCCTATTCCCAAGTAACCCTAAGGGTCGGTGGGTTTTCAAGTGCTATTGCTCACAAACCCCCCACGGGAATACTTCTCATTGATTATCAGTCAGTAGTCTCAATTAGCTTTTAGAAAAAGGGTATTGACTAATCCAGTGACTGGTACATTAAGAACAGTTGGTCTATTTTCCCCCAAAAGCCTTGGACAAACTCTCCCACAAGAACACACAAAATTGGAGGGGAGGAGTGGACTTAACCTTAGAGTATGATGGTAATGAGGCCTTTTGCAAACATGGATAGGCTGTAGCTTGTAAAATGATATCTGTGAAGTTGTATCACTATTTATTGGGAGTATGGAAGAAGTTTAATCTCCAGATCTGTTCATGAATTGTGCCACCTAGACTCTTTGGAAGAACTTCTAGTACAACACACTAGAAAAACAAACAAACAAACCAATGCTTAAACATTCCTAAATCACTAGAAAGCTTGCAGGATCTGGGACTATGGAATTTGCCCAAAGCACTCCAACTGATTTACTGAGGACAGCAAACATTTAACTAGGTGGGGAGTTTCCATTCCAGTCTTAACTACTGTAAGTATGTAAGGTCCAGAATTCTTGACTGAATCAACTTGTTGTTTAGTCCTTCAGTCACGTTTGACTCTTTGTGCCCCATAGACAAGTCTTTGGAGTTTTCTTGGCAAAAATACTGGGGTGGTTTGCCATTTCCTTCCCCAGTGTGTCTTCATTTTACAAATGAGGAATTGAGGCAAACAGGGTTAAGTGACTTGCCCAGGGTCACATAGCTAGTAATTGTCTTAGGACAGGTTTGAATTTAGATCTTCTTGACTCCAGGCCCAGTTCTCTGTTCATTGTGCTACCTAGCTGCCCCAAAGTGCAAAGTAAGGAAGAACAAATCCTTAATCAGTTTGAGAAAAGTGAAGTGCCTTGATAATTGTATGAAAAAGGGTCATTTCACACAAGAATTATTCTGTGATTGGTAGAAGAGAATTAGTTACTTCTCACTCTACTTTGCATCTGTAGTTATGCCTGGTTTCAACTCCACAGAATAAGATGCCTCTCCCAGGATAGCCTTGGATACCACCTCCCTCAGCCTCCTCTCCCCTCCCATTGGAGGGTAGAGTACTAAATTCCCCACAAAGTCTTCCTTTATAGAGGGCAGAACTTCTAGCTCAGAGCCCAGTAGAGAGATACACTTGAGGGGAATTTCATGGGTGCTCCACGAAGGAAGAAAAAGAATTCCAGTAATCAAGAACTGTGAATTTGCCCTTTTGCCATGTGTTTTCTTTAAATTTGATCCTACTATCCCCAGGATCCTTGTGTGTACAAGGGAAGAATGTTCAAAAGGGGACTATTTTTGTATCTGCTATTGTTGCTATAAATATTCCTTTTGAAAAAGCTCTTTGATGTCAGCTGTTAGATTGATCTGGAGAAACATCAGATGGGGGCTCATGAACAAAGTATTAATAATCTCAACCCCTCTAGAATCCTGAAGAGAGGAATAGCCAGCTACCTTTTGGAGACCCAAACTACAAGCACTAGTGGAAAATAGGGAAGTAACTCTGGAAGTGGTGTTAGGATCATAACATCACAGACCTAGAGTTAGAAGTTACCTTCAAGATTATTGAGTCAAATGCTTTGATTTTACAGATGAGAGCACTGAGAGGCACAGATAATTTAAGTGATATGCTCATGATCATTCAGTAAGTTTATCTGAGGCAGGATATGAATCTAGGTCTTCCTGACTCCAACTCAAATGCTCCTCCCACTATACCCTGATGTCTTAGCCCCCCGGAGCTAGGAAGTACTCCATACACTGCTTACCTATTTCCACAGACTTCATAGCCAACTGGGGCTGGCCCTGGCTATTAGGCTGGTTGACTACCATACAGGTGAGTGGAGTGACAAAGCTGAAATTGAGGGAAAGGTCCACAGCCTTGGCCTCCAGGCTCTGCTGTTCAGTACCCGAGGCTGAAACACTGATGATCAGATCTATTAGCATTCAACCCGAAGAGGTTCCACCTCTCTCCCTTCATGCCCTCGCTGTTCTCTCCACAATTCAGAATTTAAGGAATGAGGCTATCACCCCCTTCCCAAGTTGTCCAGGATGTGACAAACCTTACTCTCTAGTTGAGTGATGGTGAGTTCAGGCATGCATGATTACAGGGGGAAATTTTCTTTCCCTCACTTCTTAGGCCTTCATAGATGGGCATACTTACCCAGATGAACAAACTGAGACTCAGAGAGGTTACAAAGTCACACAGATAAGGGTCACTCACACTTTCTCCAGCAGCTGCTGGATGGTCAGGTATGCCCACAGGCGCTCCATGAAGCTCTGGGAAATGTACTTTGGGCCCTGGAAGACTTTCTCCTTGTTCACAACATTCACTTCAGTTTGGAAGTTGACATCCTGGGTGTTCTGAATAGAGAGGAGACATAGACATAAGCCAAATATTTGCCTGGGGCTATCCCAGGATGTAGGATCCCTCCTGAAGCATCAAACTGAGCCTAAACCACACAGTTCCATGTTATGTCTGATGCCTATGCTGATGGTTGGTTCATCCCATTTCATCATTTGGAATTATTATAAAAGGTTATAAAATATAAAACATTGTGTCTATCTTCCATGGAATCACAGGATTGAGAGCTAGAAGAAAATGTCGAGATTCTTTCCAATTCCCCTTTTTTTTTTACAGTTGAGGAAACTGAGGTAAATGCCTCACCAACGTCACACACATGTTAAGTAACAGTCAGCCATCCAGCATTTATTAAGGGCCTACCAGGCCCTGTGCTAAGTGTTGAGGATACAAAGAAAAGAACAAAGCCAGGTTTCTTGTCCCATTGCAAAACAAAAAAGTTTCCTCAGACATTAAATTGATTACAAACACCACTGGTTTCGTTTCTTCTTTCTCTGTTCCTCTCTTCTTTTCCATAATACCATTGCCTTTCTGTATACTTCTCCTGACTCTTCCAAACACTAATAGATTTTGAGCATTTCTGCTGCCTCAGAAGTCCTTTATCACCACCAAGCTCATTATTCTTTGCTCTTGCTCTTTCTTCTTTCCTTTTAATAAGGCCCTACAAGTTCATTCTTTGTGGCTATGGCTTGTTCTTTCCCCCCCTCCCCCAAAGTCTTACCCAACTGGCTATAAAAGGCACTGACTCTGGTGGAGGGTCAGGGGTTATTACATCTCCCTCTCAAGCCCAATTCTCTTGGGCAAGTGTTCTTTTCAGCCCTAAACTTTGATGTCCACACCTCTGCTCTTTTCACCCAGTGGCCTGTCTCCAGCCCTGATGGACCACACCGAGCTGGCCAAAATGTGATCTATCAGATTGGCTTGACCTTTGGCTTATCCCCCTCAAACGCTAACCTGAACCCCAGCATCCTCTCCTGGTCATTGACATATTCAGTCATGGAGATTTTGGAATTGAAAGAGATCTTACACATCTTATAGTCCAACCTTGACCTAAACAACACATCTTATTTGAAGACCTGTAGGGACAGGAAACTCACTGCAGTCCTAGGCAGCCCATTACATTTTGGACTGTTCTAAATGTGAGGACATTTTGTTTTATATTGAGTCAAAACATACCACTCTTCGATTTTCACCCAGTCCTCCTAATTCTACCCTTTGCATTGAATTAAAATAAATCTTATTTCTCTGTCATATGACTACTTTTCAAATATTGGAATATATCTGTCATCTTCTTTTCTCCAGGCTAAATATCTCTATTTTCTTTCCTTAACCCTCTAATGCCATAGTGTTTTCATCTTCTTTTTGTCCTCCTCAAGACCTATACTAGTTTACCAAAGTTCCTCCTCAAATATGGTACCCAGAACTAAACACAATGCCTTGCTTGCAGTAGGCTTTCAGTACATTTTTTGTTGAATTCCATTGGATTGAACACAACATTCCTGCTGGGTGTGGTTGCACATGCCTGGTGGTTCTTGCTAAGGCGATGGAGGCTGGTAGATCACTTAAGTTCTGGAGTTCTAAGTAGAGCTAAAACCAATTGGGTGCCCAGCTAAGTCCAACTGTAGTATGGCAAGCCCTTGGGTCAGTATTGAGATCAGGCCCACAGGTGGCTGCTGTACTTTGACTCTCAGCAAGATAGAGAGACCCGGTCCCCCCCACCAAAAATGAACCCAATACCCCAAATATGATCTGGGCAGAACAGAGGACAATAAGATTATGGCCTCCCTCATTCTAGATGTGGTGTCTATATAAATGCAGCTTTAGATAACACTAACTTTTTCTTCTGCTTGTTTCAAATTTAAAAACACCAGGCTCTTTTCTGGCACCTGGCACAATGCATTGTACCTGGCATCTGGCACAATCTGGCTTTTTCTAAATTGATTTCACATTGCTCACTATATGGCATTCTACTTGCTGTTCCCCATAGATAACGTTCCATCTCCCACCTCCACACCTTTGCATAGGTTGTCCCCTATGTTTACAACGCTTTCCATACTAGCTTCTATATTTTGGAATATCTAGTCCACTTTAAGGTCCCTTTATTCTAGGAGAGCTTTCTTAATTCTCTCTACTTATGAGTGTTTTACCTATCCCCAACCACAACTATACAGCTACTTTGTACACATCTCCACCAAGAAATAACTTTGTATTTACTTTATATATTTTATACAGTTACTTATCTGTGAGCCATTTTCTCCCAGGAGAAGGTAAGTGTGTTGAAGGCAGGGACTGTTTCTTTTTGTATTCTCAGTGCCTAGAATGGTCCTTGGTCTCTAGCATACAATATGTAAATGTGTTCTCAACTGAACTGAACTGAATTCATAGGAATATTTGTCTAGCCCTGCTTCCTTCACCCTGTCCTCGTACTATACCAAAGATGGCTCTCAGACCAAGCTCTCCTATCTAAGGATTTCTGGGTCTCACTCACCGACTGGCCCCTGACTTGGGCTGAGAGCAGGTCTGGGGCCTGGGGCATGAGCTTCCCAGCCACCACTAGCTCCGAGCCTTTGAAGAAGACACTGAAGTTGTCCTGTGTTAGCAGCTCCACGGCATTGTCTGGGTACTGGAACTTCACCATGGTCAGTAATGGACTGGCCACTTCCTGGTAAAAGTCCTTTGGGGGAAGGGGAGGGATTAGGGTAAAATGAAGAATGGTGGGTAGGGCAGCTTTCTGGGGCCTGTAGTACTTTAGAGTTGGAATCCAACTTCCTCATTGGAAATTAAGGAAAAGTGAAGCCCATAGAAGGGAAAAGATATATCCAAGGTCACACAGGAATTGAGGGGCAGGTTCTAATCAAGGTTCTGGGAGTTCTTCTTTTCTTCTCTATTTCCTCCATCCCACATATAGAGGGCATCCATACCCAGGAGGTCTCCCCATGGGATCCCAAAGCTGGGTGCCGGTACCTGGAGCTGCAGATTAGCATCCGAGTTCTCATAAATGCGCCGGGCCATCCCTCCATTGTCCAAGGCCAGCTTCTCCAGAAAGGCATAGTTGATGTCAGAGCCAAGGCCCAGGCAATAGAAGTGGTATCGGCCCCCTACGGCTGCCTTCACATTGTCCTTAATCTTCCACAATTTTGTCTCCCCTGCAGCAACTCGGGCCAGGGAAGAGACAGAGAAAAATAGAGAGAAAGAAACAGAGAGAGATATTGGTGGATAGAGAGAGGGAGAGAGAAAGAGATTGAGAGAGAGGAATAGATAGGGCATTTCTTGAGTGTTTATTATAAAAGGCCAAGAAATATCAGTTATCCGTTCAACAGTTAAATATCAAAGAATAGAATTGTAGAATGTGAGAGCTGGGAGGAACCTCAAGGATCATTTACTCCGATCTCCATCCGGATGGGAATGTCTTTACAATACTCACCCCAACCCCAGTCAGTCATGGAGTCCAGGGATCATACAGTGAAGCTGGGCCCCCAAAGGGCAAACTACTTATCCAAGGTCACAAAGACAATTAATGGCAGAGATTGGAATAGAACTTAGGACAGTTGGCTCCCAGAGAAGAGCTCTGAGGAGCACCTACTCCAAGCTCTACCTATTCCTGCCTGAGCCCATCTCTGACCGCTCAAGCCCCCATCGAGAGCTCCCTTCTGCATTTCCTGGAGAGCTTAACCACAGAACCATATATCCCTGGCCTTCAGTTTGTTCCCATGTGTATCATCTCCCCACTGAGGTTGGGAAAATCCCAATGTCAGAGTCTAGATCCTACTCTGTCTTTTCCAGACTATAATCTCTCTGAGGACAGGTCCAAAGTCTGCCCCACCTCCTCTGTTTTCCCCAAATTATTGTTTTTCCTCTCCTAGGAAAGGGTCCCCAGAACAAGAACCCCCAGGATACACACACCCTTTAGGCATCCATAGGAAGTTGGTACCCAAGCTAAAATAGTCCTCCCCACCCCCACCTCACCCTCAGTGGGATCCCCATCGGTGAGTAGGATGACCATGGAGACACTCCCTGTTGGCAGCTGCTTCTTCCTGTTGCTCTCATCCAGCGTTTTCACAGCCACAAGGACGGCCTCGTTGATGTTAGTTGCTAGGGAGAGAAATCTTCTCACACCTGCCTCAGCTTTGGCACCAACTGAGATAGGTGGAGGGTGAGAGGCCTGGGAGGAAAAGAGGGATGGGTTGTCCAGGGGCAGAGCAAGAGATCAAGTAAGGTTAGGGGGCAGAGCAGAAAGGGAAGGAGGCTGGAGACTGGGGTCAGAAAGGGAGGAGGGCCAAGGGACCAGGCCAGCCAAGAGAAGTATAGCTTGATAATTTCTGCATCAATGAACAGAGAAGATGAGACTCACATCTAGATTCTGTGCAGATTGGTCAGTCTAGCCTAGATTGAGGCAGTAAGTTCCAAGTGTGTTGGTATTGTGAGTGGATGGCAAATTACTGACTGTCTTTCTAGCAAGGTTAGGACAGAGGGTCAGGGGCCCACTGGGAATGGGGACAAGGAAACACCAACGTTCTTCTCAATAGGGGCCCAACAGGTCCTGTTTTTGATAGTTCTCTGCCTTCCCCTACTAGACTCTTCAGAAACCCTCATCTAAACAGCGATGCTAGGATCCTTGAGGCCAGCCACAATGCCCACCCTTTGAAGCCCTGGCCCCTCACTCACCACCCAGGGCTTGGGTATTAATCAGAAATGTCTTGGCTGATTCCAAGTGTTCTTTCGAGGCCTGAAGCAACATTGGCTTCCACGGGATTACTCGTCCACTGAAGGCAACCAAGTTGAAATGATCCTCTGGTTTGAGATCATCTACAATCTTTAGTAGGGCCTCTCTGGTCTGAAAGGGCAGGGGAAGAACTTGGTGGAGGAGAGGTTCAGGGAGCGAGGGAGGAGCTAGGAGGAGGTCAGAAAGTCAAAATGTGGGGTGGAAGTTTAGGGGGCAGAGAGGGGACATGGAGAGACAATCAAAGGTGGAGAAGACAGATGTTGGGAAGCCTTAGGAGGTAGAGAGAGAGTCCAGAGAAGGGAAAGGGAAGGGATTAAGCACTTATATAGCAGCTAATATGTGCCAGGTACTGTGCCAAGCTGTGTACTATTTCACAAATATTATCTAATTTGACCTTTACAATAACGCTACAAGGTAGTAACTATTATAACTCCCATTTTACAGTTGAGGAAACTGAGTCAAACAGTAGCTAAGTAGCTTGCCCAGGGTCACCCTACTAATAACTGAACTGAAAAGGACCTTCGGCACTGCGTAGTATGAGCTTTCACTACATAGGAGACAAGATTGAGAGCTCCCAGGCCAGATTTAAACCTAGGTCTTCCTGACTCCATGCCTAATGCTCTATCCATTGTACCAGCAGTTGCCTCCATATTATCTCCATGGTAGAGATGGTAGAGACTCATGGGTAGGAAGATGGTGGAGATGGTGGAGAATTATGGGTAGAGAGGTAAGATTGAAGATGTTCAAGGGGAAAGGGAAGGAGGCAGAGGGAGATTCAGCAGGGAGGGAGAATGAAGAGAGGCTCAGGTGAAGAGTGAAGATGGGGGCAAAATTCTCAGGAAGTAGGGATCTAGGGCAGGATGATGTTAGTCCCTTTCCACCTGGTGCATTCCCTGATACATCATGGCGGAGTCAGAAGGATGCCCTGGAGGAGGAGCTGATAGGGTGAGAACATCAGAAGGATAGAAGGGTTGAGGCATAGCATGTAATAAACTTGGGTCCTTTCCTACCTAGAGCAGTTCCCGATTCTTCCCCCTTCCCATTTCCACATGCTTCCAGAACACCTCCTGACCTTCTTCATCTTCTTGCCAGCCATGGATCCACTCTTGTCGATTACAAAGACCATATTCTTGGGCAACGGGGGCAACTCTCTTGGGGCGAAGTGATGCACGAAGTATCCATTCTCTATCTGCAGCATGAGGACAGCTGTGGGTCAGAGCTTTCCCTCCCCTAGTGCCTCACTTGAGGACCTAGAGGGCCACATGTGACCTCGAGGCCACAGGGTCCCCATCCCTGAGTAGGACCTCAGTCTAGAGAGGTACATTCATTGCCCTTCTCTGAACTACCTCCCATGTAATCCAATAGACCAATTGAGAAGCATTTATTAAGTGCCTATAAGACAGACTCTGGGCTGAGCTAGCAATCCCTTACTCTTCCACTGCCCACCAATTAATCCGAGCAAAAGCATCCAGTTCATACTTTCTTTCATTTATTTATTTTAAACCTTTGGATTTCTTTCTTTTTTTTTTTGAGGGGAGAAGGCAGGGCAATTGGGATTAAGTGACTTGCCCAAGGTCACATAGCTAGTAAGTGTGTCAAGTGTCTCAGGCCAGATTTGAACTCAGGTCCTCCTGACTCTAAGGCTGGTGCTCTACTCATTGTGTCACCTAGCTGCCCAAGTTCATACTTTCTTTCAACTGTAATTCACAGATTTGACAATCACAGAATTCAAGAATGTAAGAATTGAAGGGGACAGGCGGAGCAGCGTAGTATGAGCTTTCATTACATAGGAGACAAGATTGAGGCCAAGATATGTAGACAATAGAGTCCACATACACAATGATGTCCTGTGTCTCTCAGACTACTTCTTGAGGTCAGGGCCCTAGATGGCACAGCCTGTGTCTCCCTCAAAATGCTGCTAAGCAAGAGCTAGACACACAAGTGAGGGCCAACAACATTTGCTGATGGATTGATTTCCCAAAAGTCTGCCTTATTGCTAAAGTCAAAGGGTAGAAAAAAGCTTGACAGCTGTTTCATTCCCACAGTGTTCCCAGACCCCATCCTTCTCATCGCCAGGCCCCTATAGCTTTCACCTGGATGTCGCCTGCAGCAGTGGCCCGGTTCACATCATAACGCACAATGAAGTTACCATCCAGAATCGTGTCCAGCTTCCCAGGCTCCTTCTGCTGCTGGGCCACAGAGGGCTTGAACGCTATGTGAGCCTGGAGGAGAAGAAGCTGGTGCTGAGGAGTTAGCTGAGAGGCCAGAGGTTGTTCTGGGCCCTGCCAGTGGCCCAAGACCTGGGGAAGCTGTAGTAACCTAGACCTACAGGAAGCTGAGAGACTTCTGAAAGGGTGGTTCGCCTGTTAGATAATGATTAGCCAGATTCCCAAGTTCTTCCCCTGACCCTGGTTTTGAGGTTGAGGAATTATGTGAATAGAAATGGAAACAACAGCAAACGAGAAGGCCCAAGAGAGAGGCTATGGGGCACAGATGGCAGGGAGGACATCGGGAACATTTGCTCTGGGGAGCCATCGAACTGCAGGGTATGTGTGTGGGGGCAGGGTAGGTGGCAGTCAGAGAAATGTGATGACTCCTAACCAAGGACCAATGGTTTAATTAGAGTATGATCTATTTATTAGGAAAAACTTTCATTGCTGCTCTAACACGAGCTAGGAAAAGAGATGCTAACAACCATTCCTCTTCCTCACAGGGAACCTGAATGTGTTAGGCTCTCCCACAGTGACCCAGCGAAGCTGCCTGTGACTAACCTCACTCACCAGTTCCTCTTGGTGATTAGACTGAGACAAAGGTTGCGACAGAACCATGGGCAAAATCCCCTTCTGCCCTCCCTGGGTCTAAATCCCTCTTAAGCAAGAATTCTGTAGTTTGTTCAATAGAATGGCCAGATTCCCTGTACCTTCTGTGTGCACAGGGGCCTGAAAACTTTGTATTTACACTGACTTGCCCAATCCCCTCTCCTTATTTCCTCCTGTCCCTATAATGACTTAGTCTAGGGCCCAAACTCTGTTCTCCCATGTCCCAGCATCTGACCATGGTCTTGTTCTGTGTTGTGGTGAGAGCATCTGCCAGATCCTTGGTCATAAAGGCAATCTCGGTGTCCAGAGAGCTGATGCCCTGAGGCTCAAAGATGTGGACATCTACCTGTGGTGTGGAGGGGGATAAAGCATGGGAAGAGTCTGGAAATCTAAAGGAAGGTGATAGCTCTATGCTCAGGGAGGCCCCAGTCTGAGGAGGAAGAAGCCCTGGCCCCTGGGATCTCCTGGTCTAAGGGGGAGTGGGGGAAAAAAGACAGACTCCTCTCTGCTCGGGTAGTAGAGTAAATGCATCAAGACAGGCTTCCTGGTGGAGGTGACTTAGGGCTCAGCCTTTTACCTGCAGGTGTTTGACTAGCTGTCCAGGCTGGACCTTCAGCATTAGCTCGTATTTCCCCAGATGCCTCTTCAACAGCTCCTCATAGACCAGCTCAAAGGTGGCATTGGCAGCTGGGGCCACATTGACAGACACCTGGAACTGCTCCAGATTTCTCCCTGTGGCCCTGGGTGGGAGGTTGGCTCCTTAGTACCACTGGGAATGGACAGGGTGGGCAGGGGGAGCTTAGGCAGAGCTTGGCCATGTGGAGGCTGATGGTAAAGTGGCCACAGCCTAAATGGGCAGGGCAGGAGGTGCTCTCAGGCAGGGGGTTGGCCATGCATGACTTTCTGATCCCCTGGCTGCTCCAGTCCAAGCCTTGCCACAGACCTTACCTGATGATGCCAGCACTCTGCCCCCTGGCTACAGCTGAGCCATACTTCTCCTGGGCAGCTGCCTTCTCCTTGATCTCCCCTGGGTATGTCACACCATCAATGATCCTGAGGAGGGAGAGAGAGCACAGAGAAGCCTCAGGGAAGGAGCTCAGGGTGCTGAGGAAAGAGGGCTAGAGGGACTGAGGAGGGAGCAGGTTGGATTTTGGTTTCTCATATTACTTAACATCTATACTATATATAGTATACTAGTTGTTGTTGTCCAGTCATGCCCAACTCTTCATCACCCATTTGGGGTCACTGGAGTAGTTTGCCATTTCCTTCTCCAGCTCAAACTAAGGGAAAAAGAGTTAAATCACCTACCCAGGGTGACACAGCTAGTATGTGTCTGAGGCTAGGTTTGAACTCAGATCCTCCTTCCAGGCCCAGTGCTCTATCCACCACGCCACTTAGGTGCTTTAACATCTGCACAACCCAGCTTAACTATTTTAGATTGTCTTTCCTTGTTCTGAATGGTTCCTGTACAAACTTCTATTCATTATTTAAAACCCTTCTATGGCTGGCTGCAGCCTAGCTTATTACATGGATCGAAGGCACCATCACTTAGAATATTTTTAGGGAACAAGAAAACTTTCACAAATGATGTTCAATAATGAACCATTCCTGTGTTGGAAGCTACACTGGGGAGAGGAGAGAATAGGAGCGGGGAAACCAGAGAGAAGGCCGTTGCAAGAGGAAAGGTAAGAAACGATGAAGTTCTAACCTAGGGTGTTGGCCAAGGGAGTGGAAATGAGGAGTTGCCAGAGATGTTGAGGCAATGTCAAAGAGACTTGGCAAGTGAGTGAATATGGGGGATGGGAGAGAGCAAAGGCCCAAAGATGGCTGATTTTGTGGACCAGTGCACTAGTGTGAACCAGTTGGACTAGTCAGAAGGATGATGGTACCCTCAAAAGAAACAGGGAAGTTAGGAGGCCGCCTCACTGTGGTGTGGAGGTGACTCCTAAAGGATCTTAAAGGTTATACCAGTGGAATGTAAGCTCTGAGAGTTTCTATCTTCTAGTAAAGCTTCACGTATAGTCCAGGAATGTACTGAGGCTATTCCCTAAGGATCGTCTTAGTGGAGAGAGGCTCATCACCAGTAGGCTGTCCATTTGGTGATGAATTCTTTGGCCATGCCAAACTATAAAATAATAAACAAATACACAATGACTCTTAGTCCTGTGTGTCTCTTCTGCTTCCTCAGTGACAAAATGGCAGAGAAGGAAGTGAGTGGTTGGTTGTTGTCCTTTGTTCTCAGAGAGGACCAAAATGATATCGCTATGACAGAGTGAAATTACAGTGTGTCCTACTGTGGCTGATCAGACCAATATGAACTTGGAATGCTCAGGCACAACTAGTCCATGTGAACATTTGGGGGGACTCTCTAAATTTGTGCGTCTCATGTTTCTTTTGAGCTGCTTCGATTATGGTTTGCTCATAGATCACAGCATCTTCTCTGATGAGGGCACATCTTACTGGAGGCTAAGAACCATGTGGTTTTTAGGCCATAAACTAGCATGCATCTTGGCACTCTAAACATAAATTCCCTACCCAATAATTAATGAATTAATCTGCTACTAAAGGAGCAGTAGCATAACAATATTGGTATTCTTGCTATAAAGTGAGAAACCAGAGAGAAGTTGCAGCTAGATGGAAGGATTCTCATAGGTACTTCTTGTAGATAAAGAAAGGGGTTGGTAGAATTAGTTTTATTGTATGCTTCTTGGTATACAATATAAAACATCATTTCATGGGATAATCAATCAGTCAGTAAACATTTATTAAGCATCTACTATATGTCAGGCACTGTGCTAAGTGCTGGAGATACAAAATGAGGCAAAAGACAGTCCCTGCCCTCAAGAAGCTTGCAATCTAATGGAAGAGACAACATGCAAATAAATAATATATATAAAGCAAGCTACATACAGGATAAATAGGAAATAAAATTAACATGGAAAGTACTAAAATTAAGAGAGGTTGGGGGAGGCTTCCAGCAAAAGATGGGATTTTGTTTGGTGCTCAAAGGAAGATAGAGAGATCAGAAGGCAGAGCAGAGGAAGGAAAGCATTCCAGGCATGAGGGACAGCCAGAGAAAAATTCTTGGAGCCAAGAGAAGGAGCGGTTTGTTCATGAAACAGCCAGGAGGCCAGTGTCATTGCGTCTAGGAGTATATGTTGGGGAATAAGGTATAAGAAGGTGGATCAAACTCTCCAAATTAAGTCAGCATATACTATGATAGTCAACTTCATTGCAAAGGCAGAAATAGGTAAAGATGGGGAAAATTATATTAGAAACCATGGGTCAGAAATAGGAAATAAGAAAAACCAGAGATGCTTTTAGACTGCACAGAAGCTTCCTGACTACATCACAAATGTTTTTTTTTTTGAGAAAAGGATCAGTAGATACTAGACATGGTGAGTATTGAATAACAGCCCCAAAGATAAAATTAACAAAATTTTAATGGACAGGAAAAGACCCATTATTGATGTAGAAATCATCCCTGAGATTTTTATTTTCTAACTGGATGGCTGTTTACAAACCAAGCCACTAGAGGGGAGATTGGGCTTTCAGGTCTGGTGTGGGTGAAGGGTTTCTGCTGACACCTTTGGTTTGTTTTCCCCAGAGGTTCTGGACTTTAACTATTATCTTTATGTGTTTTATTTAAAGTAAAAGAAGTAACTTTGGTATTGGTTTAGAAATGTGAACACATTGATTTTTTTCCCCCAAGACAATACATTTTATAAGTAGATTAAATAGTATTGTCACTTGGACTACGTGCCTGGTAAAGTGTGTTCTATACATAGAAAATTTGAACAACTTGAAAGACTCAAGGACATTCATTTAACAGAAATACTGTACATCAATCTATGCATAAACAGCAGCTTATTACTTGAGCCACTCAGTGTCTAGTTTCTGTTTTTGTAGAAAATTTGATATTGATTGGTTCACAGAGGAATGATTGGTTTTCACAAAACAGACTGAATAATACAATACAGCACTTTGCCAAAAAAAAAAACACAAGTGTAGCATTGCTTAAACATGTGTACTAACACCAGTTTTTGTGTTGGGGGGAGGGTCTTTGGTACATTTTGCACTTCTTGAAAGTGTATGGTCTTTACTTGTCAGCAAATAAAATGTCTTTTGCTTCAAAAAAAAAAAAGAAGTCATCCCTGAGTGACTAGCATGTAGGGGCACTTTTTAAGGTTTGCAAAATGTTTCCCACATGTTACCTTATTTGATCTTCCCAATAACTCTATTACGTAGGTATTATTATTACACCCATTTTACAAATGAGAGAACTGAGACTGAGAGGAGTTAAGTGACTTGTCTAGGCTCACATAGCTAGTAAGCATCTGAGGAAGGATTCAAACACAGGTTTTCCTGGCTTTGGGTTCATCACCCTATCCACTATGTCACCTGACTCCCTGTGTGTTGTCCAATTTGCTGACTCCAGAACGAAAGTTCTTAACAGGGAGTTTCTGGACAGACTTTAAGGGGACCTAGAACTTGGATGGGAAAAAAATGACATCTTTATTTTCAGATCTCTAACAGAAATTCAGCATTTCCTTCGATTGTTTAAAAACCTTCTTCTGAGAAAAGATCCATAGGCTTCTCCTATGGAGAAGGAGTTCATTCCATATAAAAGGTTAAGAAATCTTGAGTTAGAGCAAAGATGAGAATTAATATAGTGGTAGAAGAAAAAGAATGAGAAAAAGATATGGTTTGAAATCGAAATCTTGACTTATTTAAATAAGTTGTGGAAAATGAAAAATGGGAGATGGAGACAGGACCATTGATACTAAATTACAGTAATTTATTCAGAAGTTTAACCCATGTAAATTAATTGCCATAACGAGAAGACCAATTAGAGGCCCAAAAGCATCTTAGTCAGTACTTAGCTGCTAAGTGCTGGAAGATGGAGGACATAGAGAGTACCAGTTTCGAATATGTATTTGTAAAATCTTACAAAGAAAGATAATGGTACATGATTAACAGTATTACCTCATAAGGCCGAGGAAGGCAGTGGACAGTGTTATGTTTAAAAAGCTCAAGAGACACAGTTTCTGGATAATCAGTCATTTTATTAATAATGCTAGCATTTTATTAATAAAAGAGATCAGTGTTATTCTCGAAGGCCAAAGCCCATCATGGTGGTGGACTCATGGCTTGAATGTCCTTGGAAAAGTGGGTTTTCAGAAGGCCGCAATCAAGTCTGATTGGCTAACAACTAATGAGAGAATGAATATTACAATGAGAAGTATGCTCACTCCAATGATGGGCTGAGAGAGTGACATCACGTCCCACTTGGACAAAGAGATGATCACCACGCACAGATTGCTTCCAGCCTTGGGCAAAGGATCTACTTTCATCCAAACTTGTTTGAGTGGAATACAATGGACAGGAATTCACCTCATATAAGATGGCCTAAGTGGGATAAATTTTTGGCAGAGGTGACTAATGTCCTTCAAAGGCTAAGCTTTGAACAAGGAAATAGGACAGGGAAAAAGCCTGGATCTCCCCCATAATTGGTCATTAATGGTCATTTCTCTCAATATTAAAAACCATTTTAAAGAAAGCTTGGTAAGAGACCTAAATAAATAAAGTGATCTTGAGGGTATTTTAAGTATGAAAATGGAAAGAGGAAAACAAACAGAAGAAAATAAGAAAAAATCTGCAAAACTTTTTTTATAGCAAGTTGTTTTTTTACCATCAAGGACAGCAGAGAAATCAAAATGAGACTATAACATCATAGTCCTCAGTATATTCATAGAAGAGGTGGAAAAGGCATCATAAGGACTAAGACAGGAAAAGTAGCCAAATTAGACCAATTGTCTATTTAGAAGGTCCATGCTGGAGGTGACACAATTGTGAGGGCAGTGAAGGTATTAAAGATGTATCTGGAAGAGGGGAAGATATCAAAGACATGGGGAAAAAATCTCAGATTTTATTAATACTAAAATAGATGACTGAGAGAGCATGAGTTACTACTGACATACGCCCAAGTTCCCACGTATATAAAATTTTTAGGAGAATCATCTTCATGAACATCAAGGGTATCCTCGGTCAGGTTATTAGTGGGAAACAGGAAGATTTTTACAAGCAACTTTCCATAGTGGACTGCACTTTACCATTACACAATTGACTAAAATATGTAGAAAATATGAGATTCCCCAAAGTTATTATTGGCTTCTCTTAAAGTTTGATTCAGTAGAGCAAAATGTTGCCTTAAAATGCTATCTTCCAATGGGCTATTTCCCATTGATATCATTCAAGAATCCATGAAAGGTAACTGATTGACTAAATGAATGAATGAATGGAAAACCATTTATTAAGTAATTATTATATGCAAAGCACTGGGAATACCATATATAGCACCTGCACATGGGGACAGATATAAGACATATAATCTTATTCAATGACTCTCTTTTCATAAATATCAAGATGAACCATAATAATAGCTGGCATCTATGTAGTGCTTTAAGGTTTGCAAAGCACTTTGCAAATCTTATCTCATATTATCTCTACAAAAATCTCAGGAAATCAAGTGCTATTATTCTTCCCATTTTACAAATGAAGAAACTGAGGCTAAAAGAGGTTAAGTGATTTGTCCAGAACCAAATGTCTCAGGCTGGATTTGAAATTGGGTATTCCTGACTCCTGGCCCAGCACTCTATCCACTAGGTCACCTAGCAGCCATAAAAAAGGAAGATTCATGCTCACCAGAGGTATTTGGTATAGTTGATGGAGATGATCCAACACAGAGTTCAAGGTTTAAAAAAAAGCATTCCATGTGGATGGTGAGGTTCTCCAGATCCTTCTGTTTTTAGCTGACATTGTACTCATTGCACCAAATTCTAGAACACTGTAGCACTTCCTAGAAGAGATCCATAATGCCTCACAATCCACCCAGGAAAAAGCTAGTGGATAAATAATGTCTATTACCCAATTTATGACATATAGTTGCATGGACAACCTATAAGACCTGTTCATCAACTCATCTATCCACAGCCAATAATACAACTTAGCAATGATTGGGCCTCAAATTAAATAGGTGGAAGAGAATGGATTAGGTGGATTAACTTCAGGAAATTGCAATACTCAAAGACCCAAAATCTCTCTCACAAACAAAGGCCCAGCTTTTAAATATCAATACTCAATCACAGTTGCGATACATGAACCCAAAAAGCTGCAAAAAATTGAAAAATTACCATCACAAAGAGAGAAATGTAGAGATGCATGAATTGTGGGGTGTGAGTAGGCTGTAATATATTTAAAAACTGAGGAACTTTGAGGAAGAAGAGTAGGGACGGATGTCTTCAGGGAAATATTGATGGGTAAATACGGGATGGCTACATGGTGAGGGAAAAAGAAGATTCAACAGTCCAAATCCTCCACAGGCATCTTTGAGAAGTCAGGTGAAAATGTATTGGGTGAATCCTCTGTGGTGCACTTAGGGAAGGTCATGGAGATGGGCAGGCAGTAATGGGCTGCTATCTGCATCATCCAAGCAAACATTCAAATCAATAAGATTGATCACCCTTTGAATATTTGAGGATTTGAGAGGAATAATGAATCCAAGAGGAAAGCTAACGTTCATTTTGGACACATTGAGCCCCAGATGGTGGCTGATAGTTGGTAATGGGGAACTTGGAACTCAAGGAAGAGGTAAGAGTTGGATACGCAGATATGCAAGTCATCTATATCAAAATAAGAATTGAACCAATGGGAGCTGATGAGATCACCCAGAGAATAGGACAATGAAGGAAGAGAAGAAGGCCAGGACAGAATCCTGAGTAACACCCATGCATAGGGGGATGGAAATGAATGAAAATCTAGCAAAGGAAATTGAGAAGGAGCAGAATAGAGGGGTGTTAGGAAAACTAGGGAAGTTCCATGTCATAATGCCGCAGGGGAGGGGAGGACAGTATTCAGCAGGAATGGGTAGCCAACAATTTCAAAAGCTATACAGGGTCAAGAAGGATGCAGGTTGAGAAAAGTCCCATGGTCATTGTGATTAAGATCTTGTTAGGAGCCTTGGGACAGAAGAAGAGCAGACCCAAGGTCTGCCATCAGGGTATTCACAGGCTAAGGAGACGGAAGGAATAGGACCAGCCTGACCCTCTGAAAGCTCACAGCCAGAGGAGATAAAATTGGAAGAGACTCTGGCTCTGCCCTCAGGGAACTTACTGACTGGGAGAGATCAGTCCATCCTCCATGGTCTTTCACTGGGGAGGCTGGGAAGAGACATAGTGATTTGATGGATTGTTTGGTTTCTAGATTGCTCAACTCAACTCAAAAATATCAGGGGTCTTCTGTGCAGATGTCAAAGGACATTGACAAGACCATTGGACTGGTGCCTGGAGTATGGCACCACCTGTTGGATAAATTTTATATTACATTCCTGAGCTAGTTAATGGTAAAGTGTGATCCCTGGCTTCTCTTCCTCTATACAATATTTCTTAGTAAGCTCATTAACTTCTATGAACTCAATTTTTATCTCGATAACTCTGAAATCTACTTATGCAGCCAAAACATCTCTCCTGACCTCCAGTCTCTAACCTCCAACTGCCTACTGGATATCTCAAACTGCATGACTTAAAGACATCTTAAAATGAACATGTCCAAAATTGAACTCATGATCTCTCCCCCTAAACTGCCCACTATTGCTGTCAAAGGTACCACAGTATTTCTCCAGTCATTGAGGTTTGCAACCCCATTGTCATCCTCAAGTCCTCATTCTCTCTTACCCCAACTCCATATCCACCCAGTTGCCAAGTGCTATCAAATCTCCATTTGCCACATCTCTCATGTGCAGTCCCTTTTCTCCACTCACCCCTGATATGGGCCCTCATCACTTCATGCCTGAACTCTTGCAATACTCAGGTTGGTCTCCTAGCCCCAAGTCTCTTTCCCAGTGTAGTCCTTCCTCCACTCAGCTGTAAAATTCATCTTCCTAAAGTCCAGGTCTGACTATGTCACATACACACCTCCCTATTAACTCCATGATCATATATAAAATCCCCTATTTGATTTTTAAAACCCTTCTTAGACTTCTTCCATCTCACTTTCCCCCACATACTCTGCAATCCAGCGTCATTGGCCTCCTTATAGAAGACTCATCATCTCCTGATTATTTCCCTGACTCACCCCATCTCCTGACTCCATGCACGTTCACTGGCTGTTTTCTATGCCTAGAGTTCCCTCCCTCCACATCTCTGCCTCCTGGCTTCTCTGACTTGCCCCAAGTTTCATCTAAAATCCTGCCTTCTGCAAGAAGCCTTTGATGGTTCCCCCTTAATGCTTACCCCTTCCACCTGAAACTACCTCCCATTGGCTCCATCTGTCTCTTACGTGTACAGAGTTTGCATGGGTGTTGTTTCTCCCATTAGACTGCACAGCCTTGAGAGTAAGGACTGTTTTTGCCTTTCTTTGTATTCTCAGCCCTTAGCACAATTCCTTGAACATAGTAGGAGCTTAAATAAACACTTGCTGAGTAACTGGGTATCTTCAGAAGGGGGAAATGGTAAGGGATTTGAAGAAAAAGAAAAAGGGAGGTCCTGGAGGAAGGAGTAACCAAAATAGGCAGGCAATCATCAAACCCTAGAGGTGAACAGGACCTCAGAGGTCATAGTGAATCCCGATCATGGATTCCCTTTGTAACTTTCTCCTCTCTTGCCTTTAGAGATGTCATCTCTCGGTTATCCTCCCACCTCTTCAAGCACTCTTTCTGACCATTTCACTGGCTTCCCAGGCTCTTCTTGAACAAATGAGACATCTGCTCAGAGGGAGCAGAATAGACGGGCTCAGTGATTTCTAATATGGTTGTTGCCTGGGGATATCCTCTGTACTTGTCGATCTCATTCACTCAATGGGGTTTAATCACCACCTCTGTGCAGATGACTCCCAAACCAGATCTCCAGCTCTAACCACTCTGCTGAGCTCTAGATCCTCATCTTCATCTCTCTGAAAGCCATCTCTATGTGCATGTCCCATCTACACCTGAAACATGCAGGTAGAGATAATGTCCCCAAACCGATCTCACTATTTTCCCTCTCACATTTGCTCCTCCTTCTCACTTTATCATTTTTCTCTGCGTACCATTCCCTCAGCTGCTTATGTTTGTAACTTTGGGGTTATCTTGAACTATTCTCTCTCCCTCACCTCTCAGCCAATGAATTACTCTCATTTAGTTTACATTGGAATATTTGTCTCCCATTCCTTTCTCCTCACTCACCACCAATATCATAGTATAAACCCGATTATGTGTCAGGTTTCCCTACTAAGCTCCATGAGGGCAGAAGATGTGACTTGACTAGGGCAGAAGATAGAATATTATTTCTTTCACTGGACCCAATGCCTTTCCTAATACAGGGTCGGATTGTGCTGACATTTTGACTGCTATGTTAATTTTATTGAACTTGCAGTCCACTAAGATTCCCAGATCCTTTTTAATATTTAGCTCTTCCCTTGTTCCAAGCCATATTTTTTCCTATTATATTTCAACGAGAATCTATTTCTGTCATATTTCAACTGCTAGTTTCAATTCATTCTCGTTGTTCTAACCCTAGTAACCATGTTGAAGTTTGATTCTTCTGTTGTCCAACATATCAACTACCTCTCCCACCTTTCTATCATCTGCAAAGGCACTGAAGAGTCCCCTATGTTTTCATCTGTGTCATTGATAGAAATTTTGTACAGAATATGGAGATTAAATTTCTAACCAAGCAAATGGAGAGTTTCTTAGGTCATGTTTCTGGCAGAAAGACACCTCCACCAGGTAGCTAGAGAGTTGGCATTCCTTATTGTCATTCTATTTTGTCTCTGTACGGTTTCATGATCTGTAGGCAGCCTGACAAAATGAAAAGAACACCATACTTGTGTTTAGAAAATGTGTGTTCAAAATACTTTATTGCTGTATAACCTTGTAAATATTGCTTAATTTCTCTGAGCCTCTGCTTCTTTAGCTGCAAAGTGGGAATATCAATATTTACAATGAATATCCATAACAGTTGTTCTGAGGACAACACTCTGAAAACCTTAAATTACTATAGGAATCTATTACTATTAGAAAAGTATCATCTGTGCTCTCCATCTGGCCAGGCAGTTTGTAGTATACTGCCATAGGAATAGTTCTCTTTCTCTTTCCTTTTATTCTTATCTAAACTTTCTCCACTCATATATCTTTCTTGAGTCCATGAATTTCCATGTAGATGCAGACTCTCAAATCAATTTTAAACAACTGTGATATTGCATTACAACATTCTAATTTATGAGTCTTGTCCCACCAAGTCTACATGAGCTATATGAATTACTTACATCCTTGTACTAAAATATTGAGTTCATTATGTTCATCACCCATATTCTGCACATCAGTGCATATACATCAGGTCATGAGTCCTGTTCCTGACACTCTTTATAAGGGAGTTGGGGAGCAGAGGATGTTGAAGTATGAAGGGAATTGGAAGTGCTGAGTATTAGTACCTACATGGAGAAATTGGTGATGAAGGCTGTCAGGGGCATCTCCACTTGGAAGGTGGCCTCTTGGGTTTGTTCAGCTTTATTGACCACATGGCTGGTGATGGTGGTGTGGGAAAATCGTGATGTGATCCTGGAGTCCATGGTGAGACTGTAGATGTCAATGCCATCCTAATGTATGAATGATACCAGAAGAGGGAGACACAATTGAAGGATTTCTGGTAGTCTCTTCTTTGCTACCCCTCAGTGCTTCCCCTACTGCAGACAGTTCTCTGACCCTGACAAGCTAATTACAAATCAATCATTCACTTTGGGCATCAGGTAATAGATAGTGCAGTATAGCCCACCTCCATTGCTAGGGATGTGATTTAGAGCCTAGGAGATGAGGAGCAGAAGTGGGAAGGTTGAGCTGCTTTGGGAAATTTAGGTTCTATTCCTTCCTATGCTGACTTGTTTGGCAAATTGGGTCAAGTAATTTAATCTTTTGGGGCCTTTGTCTCTCACTTTTGAAGATGAGGAAAATGAAACCTATCCTAGTCTCTCATCAAGGGCTGGGGGAGTGAGCACAGAAACACCAAGTGAAACACCAAGACTTCTCATCCCCCTCTACCCTAGGTGAGTGCCATTCTCGAAGAAAGCCAAGTCTTGATCAAGTGTTCACGGTTTATGCTAGAACTGCTCCGCTTCTTTAGGACAGATCTCCCTCACCGACCCAAGATCTATGGCAATTTTATTCCAGCCTTCTATAGAGACAACTCACCAAACTTCTGGGTTATTTAGGACCCTACCACCACCACTAACACACACACACACACACAAACACACACACACACACACACACACACAACTACCACCATCAGTTCCCCTATAACACTCCCATGTCCCTGAAATACTCTCTCGAGGCCCTTCCAGAATATTCAACCCAAAGTCCCCTGAGATAGACTCAGCAATACATATATTCATACCCTCTTATGTCTATATATGTACACAGATATACAACACACTTCTAAATATTTGTGCCAGTATAAGCTCACAAATATGCAGTCATACATGCTCATGAACACACACACACACAGGTACCTCCTGAGCAGCAATGGGGCTGAAGGAGGCCAGCAGAAGAAAGAGAATGGTGAGTAGCAGAGTATGGTCTAGAGCCTCCATCCTGGTTATGTAGGGATAGGAGGGGCCAGAATTGAGAATCTCCTATGAATTAGTAACTCTCCCTTCCTCCCTTCCCTCACCTCGTTCCATCCCTGACCCTAGGGGGTGGATTCCCAGAAGCTTGTCCCAAGGTGGTAGATATTTACTAACCAAATGCAATAGCACAGGATAAGTTGCCAGGCTCCACCTCCCAGAGGGACTTTAATCTATTGAGAAACACCTTCCCCTCCTCCCCCCAGATAGGAAGGCTTAGAACAGACCCTCTCTGTACTGACGATAGTCAGACCGTGCCATCCATTGACCTCCCCTTATAGAATAGGGAACATTTGTGGCCAGTGTGCATTTATGGGGGCAATTCTAATTTCTGATGTAGAGTCACAGATGTCTTTTGGTGATATTTTCATTCTCTTCCCTCTGGGGGCACTGTCTCCACCAGATGCTGCTTCGCTCTGTACAGTTTAGCATGAAGCTTATGCTAGAGTTTCCAGTGACTACATGGTCTTGATCAGACACTGTCAAGTACAGCCCCACTGGATACCTTCCTACAGAACTCTGGTTCTAGTTTCTGACTTTAGTTAAAGGCCTTGGCTTTAACGCTATGTCTTATTCATAGTAAGAGTAGACTCTATTGTGCTTTTTAAGTTCAAAGCCTTGAGTCTTTTTAAAAGTTTGTTTAAAAAATTAGCAGCCCCCACTCCCTCACCAGTGGATCAACAGCAGCCCCCTTAGAAACAGCAGAACAGAGCAAAGCAACATCTTCGATTTTTCCCCTAAGAGGTGACCTGTATTCTTCCCATCAAAGGCTTGGCCATAGACCCTCATTTTCAAGAGGGGATTCTTTGCCACAGGCATCAAGCTCTTTAGAATAAAGGGAAGAGATGTCCCTAGAGAAACAGCTAGTTCTCTCACGCAGAACTTCCTAGCCCAGAAACTTGGGTCTCTGTCAGAAATCCCCCTCTAGCTTACAGTAAGCATTCTGTATGCCTCCTGCTTTTAATCTTTGAAGGCTAGATTATACCTAGTCATCCCCTGTGTAGCAGCTGCTTTCCCCCCAATTTTCCAAGGGCTCTTAGTTGCCACAGTCCCAGGCATTTCGATAGGGTTAGATTTGTCCACCAGCCTCCCCTCTTCTGGCTTTGTCCTGGAGCTTTCTCCAGGGGCCATCCTAGGTATCAGACTGGGCCACCCATCTGATTTCCAGTTTCAATCTTCACCCCAGGGCCTTTTCTAGCACTTCTTTGGGCATTCTTGAAACCACACTTTGGTTGCCAGTTTTCATTTAGGCTTCTGCCACAACCCCCTGCCAACCCACCTTATACTGCTATCTCCTGTTTCCCCACCAGAGTCCCATAACTCTACCTGTTCCTGCCTGCTCTGAGGTTGGCTTCCCAAAACACAAAATTGCCACCTGCCCATGAGGTTGGATTTTGAGGAAGTGCTTTAACAATCTAATCCCTCCCCTCCTTCAGTAGAACTCACTCCACTCATACTCCACTTGAACTCACTTCTCAAGGGCTAGCACACTCCCATTCCCTTATAGACTCCCAAATCCTAGTGACTCTATACTTACTATCTATGTACAGACCCCATTCCCCATTTCCCAGCTGTCTACTCCCTTACTCTAATACCCTTCGACCTTTCTCTCTCACTCCAGACCTGCCTGTTCCTTCCACTATGTTCTCTGGAATATCTGCTCCACAATTACCAAACTTCTTTTCCTCCTAAACCATTTCTTTTCTCGTTCCTTCAGTCTTCTGGCACTCACAAGAACTGACTTCCTTCTGAAGATTTTGAATCCTTGCCCATCCTTTTCAATACTCTTCCCCCAACCCCCTTGACCCACTAGTCATGGGGGTCTTGTGACTTGGAAACTCTGTGCTTCTCATTGCCACTTCCAGACTCTCCCTCTACCGCAGTGACTAAGCAACCCTCTTTTGGTGTTCATCCAATTCAAATTTATCACCCAATCCAGAGCCTGGTAGTTGTTACCTACTGACCTACGGACATTCTCTCTTCTCTCTCAATGTGTGACTAGCTCACAGCCTTTCTGTCCCAACTCCTTCCCTCAGACTAGGGGATTTCAATATGATCACAATGGTCTGTCCAAAACCCTTGTCAATTTACTCAATTCCCATGAGCTATTCGTCCATTTCAAGTCTGCCACGTACACAAGTGGTTATACCCTTGATCTTGCCATCGCCCACAAATGTTCTACTTCCATGTTCATGAACTCTAAAATTCCCTTATCTGATCACAATCTTTTATCATTCCTACTTTCCTTATGACCCCAACCCTCTTTTTTATCTTCACTCCATTCCTCCCATCCTTCTGTCCTTTCTCAAGCCATTATCTCTGAACTGACTGTACTCTCCACTCTTCCCTATCTTGACCCCTTAGTGACTCAGCTAAACTTTATGCTATGCTCTTGTATTCTTTGCCCCACCATGAGAGGAACAACATATTAACCCTTCCTTCCATGCAGGTTAGGATAATTTTTCCTTAAAAGGTATTGAGCTATTCTTCACGACTTGGTTGGCTCAGGAGTCTAAGGGCTCACACTTTGTTGATGTCATTTTCAGCAGGCGCTGACCTGCAGACAAAATAGCCAAAAGACCTGGGGTGGGAGAATTGTTCTTAGAGATTTGGCTGGTTGGTCTTGAGAGTTACCACAGGCAGTGGAGCTAGCAGCTTTGATTGTTTGAAGCAACTAGTGTTTGTTCAATGCCTATTCTTGCAGAATATTGTTCTTTTCTGCTATGGCTCAATAAAGTTCCTTTTGTTAACTGCCAAATGATGTACTGAATGTCTCATTTTGTTCCAATATCTAACCTAAACCACCAGGGCATTGGCCTGAGTCAGACCCAGACCAGAACATCTTTTCATGTGATCAGTCATGTTTTCCCTAATCCCAAACCTGGACACTTCCACCACACACCTCTGTTACTCCTACTCATATACCACTGTTTGGAGCTGGAGAAAATCAGGAAATTGTGCTCATTGAATCCATCATAAATTTATGTTACATAATCTCAACCAGTCCTTCACTGCAGCAAAGCAATCCTTCCACACCTGAAGTGTCAAACATGTAAGCAACACTCCCAAGCGCAGCCTGAACCAGATTAAAATGTAATCGGGGCGTATTTAAAAATAAATAAAAAATAATAGAACATAGATAACATTACATTTTATTCTTTAACTTAATTTAATTTTTATTTTCAATTCCAAGTTCTATCCCTCCCCCAACCATTGAAAAGGCAAGAAATATGATACCTATTATACATAAAAAGTCATTCTAAAACTACCTCTGCACCCTTCACATAGATTAGTGACTCCATTTCTGCATAAGTTTGAAACCACTGTTCTATACCTCTTTAATTACTTGGGACTTCAAAGATCCTAAGATGTAGCTGATCTGGGCCAAATGAGTTGAATTTATCAAAGGCAATTGATACTTTCGTACTGTAGCCTAACTTAGCTTTTTAGTCATTTGATTGTGTCATTCTCAATGTAAGAGGTTATTCTTTGTGGAAAAAAAACAAACCCAATAATAACTGAGGGACTCTACCATCTCTCTGTTGCCAATTATCATCATCCTATCTACAGGTCTCATCTCTTCTTTGATTCTACTTTTTCTCCCAATATATCTTGAAAAAAATCTTGTTTGTTGACCTTTGCTTACCTCTTCAGTCTTTAACTCATTCCAGAATTAACATTCCTACTTTTACAGAGTATGGTCATGCCACTACTCTATATTCATCTTCTGTTACCCAGCTTTGTTTCCTTCCTCTGTACATTTCTTTTGAAAATTGAAATTGGTTGATAAGTTCCTTGTGCATCCACCTTGTTCTCTTCAGACAAAGCCTATTTTTCCTCTTCATTGGAATTGTTCCCTTAGAGAATCTTTAGAAATTTTATTCTTGAACACCTCTCATTCATCTTGGGCTGACATTCCCTGAAATATATGGAATCCTATTTATTTTTCCTCTAAAACCTTTGAAATCTACTTTCCTAGTATCCTAGTATCTGCGTATAAGACTGCAAATATTTCCTCTACTTCTCTATCATGATCTCTAGGAAAGAGTAGTCACTTCCCCTCAAAATTCTCAACATTTCCCTTGTAACCACCAAATCCATCCTGTGTGTGAGATCAAGAATATAGTCTCCCCTTGTTGGTCACACTACCTTTTGAAGGATGAAATGAACATTAAGGCAAGTCAAGAAGTTATTAGCTGCTCTGCTTTTGGCACAGAAAGAACATCAGCAGATGTCTGGGTAATTGCAGTCCCCCATTACTACTATATCATGCCTCTGTACTGGGCTTATCATCTGTTTCACAGACTTCTCATCTGTTTCATCTTTTTATCCAAGTCTTACAGTATACTTTGATAACCAAACCATTTCTGTTTCTCCCTCTTTTGATCTTTACCCAAACACTTTCCATGATGCTTCCCTCATCTGATTCTTGGATTTCCTCACATGAATATTATACCTTAACAATATATACTGCTAACCCATCACCCAACCCCCTTTACATAACATGTTTCTCTGGAACAAGATACACTCATCTAGAGTCATAGTCTTGTTTATGTAGAGACAATTGAGGCCATGGTTTTTACTGCTAGTTCCTTTCTTGGATTTTGTCCTATGCTGAGACTCCTTTGGCAAAGGATTAAAATTTATCCTTTTGGTGAACGCTTCATTCTATCCCCCAAGAAATCTTTGGTGTAAAAACAGTAACCTTAGGGCAGGGTTTAATGGTTTAAGGTGAGTAAGTGGATGAGACTCTTCCTTTCCTGAGGAGTCTTTTCCAAAAAAAGAAACTGAGACTAGGGCGGATAAGATTCTAGACAAGATAAAAGGAGAGAGAAGCAAAATGGGCATACAATCTCTATCTCTCCTCCACCACCATTCATTTTCCTGAATTTATATCGAGGCCACACACTCCTCTGAGCATGAGCCATTCTCAGGGGCAATCAGGGAATGTATAGCATGTGGAGTTGAATGAGAAGTCAGAGGAGTGGTGCCTACAGACAACCATGGTAACACAAAGTCCCTGTGGTAACATATAAGGTGATATCTTACACAAATTAGGGGAGCATAAAAAATTTTATCCCTCAGATCTTTGGAGAAGGGAATAATTTATGACCAAACAAGAGATAGAGTGCATTACAGTATTAAAATGGATAGTTTTGATGACATTAAATTGAAAAGGTTTTGCACAAACAAAACCAATGAAGCCAAGGTTAAAAGGAAAACAGGAAACTGGAAAATTTTTTTTACAAGTTTCTCTGATAAAGGCCTCATTTCTCAAATAAGTAGAGAACTGAGCCAAATTTATAAGAATACAAGTCATACCCACATTGATAAATGGTTAAAGATATGAATAGGCAGTTTTCAGAAGAAGAAAATCAAAGCTTTCTATGGTCATATGAAAAAAATGTTCTAAATCACTATTGATTGGAAAAATACAAATTAACAACTCTAAGATACAACCTCATGCCTATATGAACTGATGCAAAGTGAAGTGAGCAGAACCAGGAGAACACTGTGCACAGCAATAGCAATATTGTACAATGATCAACTGTGAATCACTTAGCTATTCTGATCAATATAAAGATCCAGGACAATTACAAAGGGCTTATGATGAAAAATGCTATTAATCTTCAGAGAAAGAACTAATGGTGTCTGAATGCAAACTGAAATATAATTTTTTCACTTTATTTTTGTTGCTTTTTTTGCAACACAGCTAATATGGGAATGTTACACATGATTTCACATGTATAATTGATATCACATTCTTTGCCTTCACAATGGGTGGGAGGGAATTTGGAACTCAAAAACTTTAAAAATGAATGTTAAAATTTTTAAGTAATAAATTTTTAAAAAGAGAAAGGAATAGTGAGCAGAGCAGGACCAAATTGGAGATTAATATGAGAATAGAAACATGTTGGGATCAAGCCAGAACCACTAGCACTTTGCCCAATTTTGGGACTCCATGAGAGGCCTTTCCAGGATGGGAGAGATTGGAATCTGAGTACCTGAACAATGTTCTTTTGAGTTTCTGGGTTCTGACTTGCCTGACCTGAGAAATACTTGTGGATTTTCACTTCACTGATTAAATGTTTTTGGTTTCATTCCTTTATAATGGCATAATTAAGGAAATGCATATAGCTAAATTCTATTTTTTTCTTTTCTTTTCCTTTTTTTTTTTTTTTTTGGCAATCTTGGCTGAAATGCAACAGAGACAAAACGAGCAAAGGAATGTTGCTGATGTACTAATAGGAGTTGAGCCAAGAATCTGATTGGACAAACCTCCATTAAACCCTTAGATTAATGAGCCAAGTGTTGCTACCTGCAAAGGGCAGGAGACATGGGAGCCAAAAAGAACTTGGCATTCCTCCTTCCCCCAGAATTCCTTCTGGTGCTGGGCTGCATAACAGCCAAAATAAATGATTGACAACTCTAAGTTCTTAGTAAACAAGATTAGGTAACTGGTCAGCAGCAACGCTGGTTAAAGCTTGAAAATAAATCAACTATTTGTTAAGTACCTACTGTGTGAGAGACATTTGGTAGGTGCTAAGACTACAAAAGAGAAATTAAATACTTCCTGTCCTCAAGAAGCAGAGATTCTCCTGGAGGGGCAACAGATAAATAGACAAATAAATACAATATAATTTGAAGACCTCTTCAAATGAATACTAAGGAATGGGGCATCAGAAAGGATTCCTGTATTAGGTGCCATCTGAAATGAGCCTCAACTAATCTATGGGGTTTGAAAAGCACTTTATAAATGTTGTCTCACTTGATCCTCATGGAGGCAGGTGCTCTTGTTGTCCCCACTTTGCAGATGAGGAGACTGAGGTTGGTTGACTAGCCCAAATTCACGCAGTTGCTTGTGGATATTGAGGCTAGATTTGAACCTAGGTCTTCCCGACTCCAGGTCTAGCTCTCTACCCACTGTACCACCTAACTGCCTCAACAAAGAAGCATCCTTGAAGGAAGCCAAAATTTCTAAGAGGAAGAGCCAGTGGAGGAACACATCCCAGACAACATAGAGTTTGCAAATAGGCAGGACTGGACTTGTGATTTCATTTAGTTGTAGGAAAATCTTAGATGAGGAAACTACCAATGCAAGTTCACACATTCCTTACAATTTATAGCTTTAGAGAGTTGCTTAGAACAGTGATGTCAAACTCAGAAAGAAAAAGGGGCCACTAAACTGTACGTAAGCCTCCTTGTTGGCTGCATATTGATTTTGAAAACCACAGATTAGCATTATCTACGTTCTATTGCATTTTCTTTTATTTTGTTAAATATTTCCCTATTATGGTTAATCTGGTCAAAAGATAACCAGTTTAAGAGAATCTGGCTTTTAAAATATTTGTTAAATATTACATTACTTGTTAAATATTTCCCAATTACTTTTTGATCTGGTGAAGGCTGCACTCTGGGAGTTTTGCCACCAGTGGATATGTTTAACATCTTGGGGTTAGAGTTGTTCAGTCATTTCAGTTGTGTCTGCCTCTTCAATGACCCCATGTACTTCTGTTCATGGGGTTTTCTTGGCAAAGATACTGGAGTGGTTTGTCATTCCCTTCTCTAGTGGATTAAGGCAAAGATAGGTTAAATGACTTGTCCTAAGTCACACAGCTAGAAACTGTTTCTAAGGCTGAATTGGAACTCAGGTCTTCCTGACTCCAAGCCCAGCTCTCTATCTACTGTACCACCTAGCTGCCTCCAGGCTTAGAGTACTAAGAGTTTTAGTAATTTACCCCCAGTCACATAGCCTGTACGTGTTAGAGGTGAGACAAGCTTGGGCTCCTAACTCTGAGGCCAGCTTTCCATGGCTTCCTCTCAATGGAATGTCAAAATCAGGGAAAAATTAGTGGGCCAGTTCGGAATGGAAAGCACATTAATGAGAGTAATAATAAATAAGCCTAGAAAGACCAATTGGAGTCAGATTGTGGCAGGTTTATAATTTCCATCAATTACTGAAAATGATTAGGTAATCACTGACCATGAGGACATTAAACCAGGGAAAGTTGTCTTATAATCACAGTTAAGTTTCAAATTGTGATTATGAAAAAATGAATAAAAATAAATACATCAACTGAGTGAGTACAGATGGACAAACTAGAGCTAAAGTGCACATGGTAAAAAAAGATTTAGGGATGGTGCCCCTTAAAAGATTATTGTGGGGAAAGGACTTGGTCCATGTAAGAGTGTTATGTAAATGTGCTTTGATTTTTTTTTTTAGCAGATTGGAAGCCTTGGAGTAGGATATTCAAATTTGGGTGCCATATTTTAGGAAGACTATTGACAAGATGAAGGACATCAGAAGGAATCAAAATTAGAATATATGAATATATTCATTTAGGGAGATTGAAGAGAAGTAGATTTGGGCTTACTAGAAGGAAAAACTTTACAATCAGATCTGTCCCAATATGGAATGATGTGCTTGGGAAGTAGTGAGCTCCCTGTCACTGGAGGTCTTTAACAAATACTAGAAGACCACTTTTCAGAGTTACTGTACAGGAGATTCTCACTCAAGTACAGGTTGGATTTGATGCCCTCAGAAGTCCATCTAGCACAGAAATGATATGATCTCAAGATTCTAAGGTTCTAGCCTTGTAGTTCTACAGATTTAAGAGTGTCATCCCAAACTGGACCAGGGCAAGTCCCTGAGGTAGATAACCCTCTTCTCCCCATGACTCTCCACACTTCATTGTGGGATTCAGCGACTAGGGATGCCTTCTGCCACTGGTCCCCAGGAAATGAGAGGCGTCACACAAAACGGTACTGATATGACCTCTGCTTTATAACATCTCACTGCTCTTCTTGCCTCCCGATTTGTTCCAGATAGACAAATAGCAAAGGGCAGGGGCAGCACCAGGCATGGGAACCAGAAGAGGAAAACATAGCTGGCCATTAATCTTCACTTTGTAAGGACTGCTCCAAAGTCCAGCATGGGAATGTTGGTGGCGGGGTAGTAACTATGCTTCCTTGAAAATCCACCACAGGCTTTCTGTGAAACAAAAAGAGAGAGTGACACACACAGAGAGATACAGAAATAGAGATAGAGGCAGAGAGAGACAGAGACAGAGAAACACACACACACACACACACACACACAGAGAGAGAGAGAAAGAGAGAGAGAGGGAGAGAGAGAGAGAGAGAGAGAGAGAGAGAGAGAGAGAGAGAGAGAGAGAAATCCTCAGTTGATTATTTGAGGGTTTTGTTTACTTTATAATCATTTTCATTTTCAATTAATCATCTTTTTGTTCAATTATCTGTAGTGTCAGAATTATCTATTTTCTAAAATGATTTGTGCCTTTTCTACTACTACTAATTCTACCTTTTTCCTCATCCAATTATTTCTAGAGTATTTTTATATTTCAATTATGTCTATAGCCTTTTCTATTACATGTAATTAGAATTAATTGTGGTTTTCAAAGAGGCTCCATGCATCTTGTTACTTGGAATATCTGTGAGTTTGGGATCATCTAGAGATGCCAAGGCACCCCTTTGTTGGGTCCCATCTTCAGAAGTTATCTGGCCAAAGGTGCCACTACTGCCTCGAGTGGCCAGATCTGTGTTTGGGCATAAGGTGCCTACATTTGAGGTTCACTGGGAGGGTGTGGAAGGGAGGGATCAACAGAACAGAACTCAGGCACCCTCACTCTTTGTCCATATTACCTGGTAACTATATACTCCTTCCCCCTCACACTCAGTTCCCTTTTGTCTTCAGCTGTGCTTGGCCCAGCAGGATCCCACTGCAAGTCCTGGTAAAATTGACCTGAGAAGCAAGAAGTCAAGGGGATATGTTAGAGAGAGCCACAGTGGGACAGGTCAGAGAATCAGAGAATAGGGGACACACACACACACACACACACACACACACACACACACACACACACAAAGAGACCAAGAAAGAAACATCTAAACAGAGAGGATGGTCTACAGGGATAGAAAGAAACACAGGGAGAGGGAGAGAAGATGAAGACAGGCCAAAAGGAGGGAAGAGAGAAACACACGGGAGACTGGAAAAGAGATGAACAGAGACATAAGAAAATGAATTCAGATTCCCATAAAGATGTAACATTTAAGTGTATACTAGGATAAAGATTATTGTTTCATTCTGAAATATGGGGATAACTATTCAGATTCGGGGGAGGATCAGCAAAGGGGCAGATCATCGGAGAGTGGGGTAGTGAGATGGATAGGAGATGATCAGAGTTGGGTGAATCTAGAAAAGGATCAGAAAAGGGGGATGGAAGAAGGGGAATCTTAAGTGTCTCAAGTGGGATGAACAGAGGGTAGATGATGGGTAGGGGCAGGGAATGCTCTGAGGGCTAGATCATATTAAAAGGAGACTGTGGTCATAGGATGGGGTATTTGTAAGGCTGATGGTCAGCAAAGGGTTTGCTCAGAAGTGAAGATTGTAGGTAGGGGCACAGAGAAGTAGGTGGTCAGGGAGCCACAGAGAGCTGTGCTCAGAGTCCAGGGCATACCAAGGACTCCATTGGCTTGGCTGGAGAAGTGACTTGGATCATTTAGGAAGAACCTCAATCCAGGAGCGCCCAAGGACACTAGGCCAATGGTAACTTTGTCTGAGTCACTGAGCAGCAAGAGGCCATTTTCCAAGTTCAGCTTCAGCCTGTTGAGAAACCAAGTCCTAAGCAGGGTAGATAGAAGACTCAGGGAGACATATCAAAGTCTGGGTCACAGTAGTCAGAAAAGGG
>CM053624.1:316553199-316566231 GCA_028646595.1 Phalanger gymnotis
AGTCACACATGCGACTCACCCACATGACCTAAAATCATCACAAAGAGGCAGACTTAAACCCACGTGGTCTAAGAGTCTCTGCTGTCCCAGACATGTAAACTAGGCCCTCCCTGGAGATAGCCCTACCTTGGGCCCCACCTCAGTCATCAATCCACACCCACATAGGTTCCACACCTAATAGGGCCTGGGGCTTAGCATTACTCAAAGCAAACAAAAGCAAAACAAAGCAAACTCTTCAAGGGCACTAAGTACTAAGGAGCCCATTTTGTTTACCAACACAAAAGCCCACCACCCCATTTGAATCCCAGGCACACTGTCTTCGGCTATTTTGTTGGGAGCTGAAGGACAAAGCTGCTGCAGTGGTATCCTAAGTGTCTCATTCTCACCTTTTATCAGAACCAAAACACTCTGTTAATGAAGGTGAGGGATTCCAGAGTCCCTGGAAAAGTTCTCTTCCCAATCTTTGATTTAAGTGGGACCACCTATATAAACCCCTTGTCTATCTCCTACAACTAAGAATACACGTTTTTCTCCCACAAGCATACTAATCTTTTTGTATAACCATCTTTGCTTTATGAATAGCAACCTTTTTTTCTTTGTTTCACACAATGTTACTTTGAATAATGCTTAACTTATGAATGCTGCCCTAATAATCTGAATGTAAGGAGACTCTTATGCATGCGTGGGTAGATTGCCATCCACCTTGCTATCTGCTGGCCAGAACAAACAGCTACTTGTTTCACTCTTTTTTGACTCTGTATTGATATTTTGCAACCCTGACCTTGAGAACCCAGATTGGTGAGTAATGTGACTCGTGGGTCGCTAAAAAATGTCACTACTGTACCCTTCCATCTGAACTGTCTCAGGAAGATTCTAAAGATCAAAAGATCACCTGTGGGTTAAGATACCAAACACTGAGGTCCTTTCTCAAACTAAACTGCCAAGCATTCAAACTCTAGTGCAGAGAACACAACTATGATAGGCTGGCCACGTTATTCAAATACCAAATGTATGCTTGGCTAAAAGACTATTTTATAGAGAACTCACACAGGGCAAGTGCTCCCATGGTGGTCATGACGAAGAAGTGCTACAAGGACACTCTCAAGGTCTCTCTTAAGAACTTTGGAATTGATTGTGTGATATGGAAGACCCTGCCACAGGACTGCCTGGCATGGTGGGAAGTGCTGTGCTCTATGAGCAAAGCAGAATTGAAACAGCTCAAAAGAAACGTGCGATGTGCAAATTTAGAGAATCCACCCCAGGTGTTCCCATGGACTATTTGTGCCCAACCTGATGGAGAACATTTTGAACTCGTATTGATTTGATCAACCACAGTCAGATACATAGTAACTTGACTCTAACATAGTGAGGTCATTTTGGTCCTCTTTGAGAACAAAGGACAACCAGCAACTGTCACAGTGTCTAGAGGGAGGACATGAATCCAGGTCTTCCTTAGTCCATGTCCAATTTTCTGCTTTGCTTCATTGTGTTTAAACTTGATGACTATAAAATATATTTAATATTTTATTTTCCCTAATTAAATATAAAGACAACTTTAGCATTCTTTTGACTACAAAAATATAAACGAAGACAAAACTAAAGGATCACAAAAAATGTCAAATACGATGGCCTATATAGACCAACCGAGGTACAAATTCCCCTTCCTCACTCTGTTAAGAAATGATAAATTTCTAAGAACCCAAAGTTTCATGTTTTGTCAGTCATAATTGCTAACTTAGATAGTTTTACTTAACCAGTTTTTTTTTTTGTGTGTGTGGCAAGCTGCTGAGTGTGGGGGTGGACTGAATTGGTGATTGGGAAATGATGCTTATGTTGAAACAAAATATGATAGAATTGATCTGCCTCCCTCAGATTTCATGCTTTGAGCAGAAGACAGGGGCCTCATGGAGCATACTTGGGGCTTGTGTGTTCAAGTCATCTGCATCAGGTTCTTTTCCCTGTACTGATCTGTGAAGGGGAAACCTTGTCTTATTGAAACATTTTTAATATCTCTTAGGTCCCCTCATTGGTTGGATATTGAATAATATCCCTAGGTATAATATAATATCCCTATAATAATAATATCCCTAAATATAATCACCCTAGAATGGCTTGAACTCAACTCTCAATTCTGCTCAAGCTTGCGATTTCCCCCTCCTTGACTCCACCTCCTTTCTACCTCCAGCACTTGGGGTAACCTAGTCTAGGTCCTGGGGAATGGGGAAGGAAGCAATATCCTAGGTCCAAGAGCAAAAAGGGAGGGTTGGTCTGTGGGCGGTGCAGCCTAGGGTACACAGGGACAGAGGAGGAAACTGCATGAAGCTTCCCATCTGAGGGGGTGTTTTCCAACAGTCCCAAGGCGCGCTGGGAGGTTGCTCTCCTGGAGCCCTTTGTTTGGCCTGTTAAAACCCCTCCCCCTTCCCAACTTCCTGTAATCACTGCTGGGGGTGGTTATTGATTCACCGAAACCTCTAAAATCCTGGCCCTTCAGCACCCTTGCCTCTGTCCAACCAGAATGGGGGCCCCAGCTCACATCCTGCCCTTCTCTATCCTCATCTTTCTGTTGGCTTCCTTTGTTTCTGTGGCTGCTCAGAAGGTACCTGGGTATCTGTGATTAAGGGCGTATGTGTGGGAGAAAATGGATTTCGAGGGCATATGTAGGCATCTAGAAATACAATGGGCTTGGGGTTTAGGAACCTGAGTTTGACTACCAGGTCTATCCAATGAATTTGGATTGATATGAATTTGGACATGTTGGAATATGAAATATGAATTTGGACAAGTTGGTTTATCCCTTGGCCTCGGTTTCTTGATCTGAAAAAATGAAGTGCTTGGACTAGATAACCTCTATGTGTCTTTAGGCTACTGTGATGACCTTATGTTGGTAAAATGGGCACAAGGGACTGTGGGTGTGAATATGTACAGATGGATGTCTGAGCGGGCACATGGCTATTGGGTATTTGTGCATCTGTAATATGGGGCTAATAATAGCACCTACTTCCCAGGGCAGCTGTGAAGATTGAATGAAATATCTGTAAAGTGCTTTGCCAACCGTAAAGCTAGCTATTACATTTTCATTACCACCATCTATCATCTTTTATATTATGAATATAGAAAAGTTGGAATGAGTTTGTTCTTACTGAGAATGAAGCAGGGTATCTACATCCCCTACTGTACTGGTGAGGACCCCAAAAACAGAAAGGCATGACTCAGAAGCTAGAGCTCCAGTGACTTGGCCTGGCCTTGGTTTCCCTGTGAAAAGAATCAGGCCGAAAAGAGAAAGTCCCTAGGATTTCAGGACCAAACTTACTCAGCCTTTGTTCTTTCCACCTTGAAGAATAAAAGATGAACTGAAGTCACTTGCTTGGCTACCCAGAAGCTTGAGCAGAGGCAGAATCAAGACCTAAGTCTCTGATTCCCAACTCAACTCATCCTTCCTATATTGACATACTCTTCTGACCACTCCCATAGGAATTAAATAATATTATTCCCCTTTCTCCTAATTGGGTTACATTGAGAAACTTGGGTTCTGTTACTTCTTCCATGCAATGATTAATGGCATTTGTGAATTGTTCTGCCTCCAGTGTTCAGGGAAGTAGGGATAAGACTGTGAAGGAGGCAGAATCATATGCCGGATCTTCTCCCCTTGGTGACCTCCCCACTCTCTGAATCCCATCCTAGAATGATATTGACATCTACAGTCTCACCTTGGACTCCAAGGTCACATCTCGCTTTGCCCACACCACCATTACCAGCCGAGTGGTCAATAAGGCGCAAGAGGCCCAGGAAGCTGTCTTCCAGGTGGACCTGCCCAAATCAGCCTTCATCACCACCTTCTCCATGTAAGTACTGATCCTGGATGACCTACTCCCCTCCGCTCCAATTTTCTTCCTCTCCGTGATGCCTTATTCCCCCATATCTCAACTTTCTCTGCTTCCTATCTCCCTTATGAATATAGTCTAAGGAGCAGGACTCATAGCCTGATTATATATGCACCCAACATGCAGGGTATGGTTAATGAGCAGAGTGAAGCTGACATTTTAATACAAGGAAATAAACATGACTTCATATGAATCACAAAGACTTGGTAGGATGAGAGTCATGACTGGAGCCAATTAGACATAAGAAGACTGGAAAACCACCTTCCTGAAGCTGCCCAAGGTAGACTTATCACCAACTCTCCATAGAGGTGGTGAGTCTGGACCTTCCCCTCACCCCATGCCTCCTCCCCCCTCTCTGTGATATAACCCACCATCAACTTCCTGTGCTCCCCATCTCTCCTAAGAGTAACTATTCACGACTTTGAGTGTCTGTACATCAATGAATATGGTATGGATAATAAATAAAGTCAACTTGAGGTTTTAACACAAGGAAGAAAATATAACCTCATTGGAATCACATCCTTTACTGAATGGAAATTCATGAACATGTGGGTAGCAACGAAAGTGATGAGCATTTGGGCTGGGACAAAGAGAGATACAGAGGAATGTTAGTTTTAAAGTATACTACTACACACTGTTTGATCAGATAGGGGCTATGGATGATATTTTCCTAATTTTAAGGGACCGAGGCATTCACCACCTTTATAATTTCTTTTTTTTTAAAAATTTCTTTTTTATTTAGTTTACAACATTCAGTTCCACAAGTTTTTGAGTTCCAAATTTTCTCCTCCTCCTTCTCCTCCCCCTCTCCCCAAGATGGCACATAATCTGATATAGGTTCTACATATACCTTCATATTAGACTTATTTTCCCAATAGTCAAGTTGTAAAGAAGAATTATAACCAATGGAATGAATCCTGAGAAAGAAGAAACAAAACCAAAAAAGAGAGAGGGCAAATAGTTTGCTTCAATCTGCATTCAGACTCCATAATTCTTTCTCTGGATGTGGATAGCCTTTTCCATCATGAGTCTTTTGGAGTGTAATTTCTAAGGTAGAATTAATAAAACTTGATAATTGATTGTATACAAGGGGTGAGGCAGAAGGAAGATTTAGAGACTGACAAAAATTGGAGACTGAATGGTGCACAGAGAGAAAAACTGAATTTAGAAAGAACAAATGTAGGGGAAAGATAATGAGTTCAGTATTGTATATACTGAGCTCAAGATGCAGTTGGGACATCCAGGTATCCTGAAGGCACTTGGAGATATCATTCTGGAGCTCAGAGCAGAGGTCTGAGCTAGAGACATAAGCTGGCTGTCATCTGTGCATACATGCTCATTGAAGATGGGGGGGTGGTGGTGAATGAGATCGCTGAGAGAGAGAAAGAAGGGGTAGAAAAGAGACCCTTAGGGAGCAACTTCATTGAGGAGGTTAGAAGAGGAAAGGGAGCCATCAAAAGAGACAGAGAAGGAGAGGTAGAAGGAGAGCCAGTAAAGCACAGTGTCTCTGAAGACGAGGGAATTGATGTATGGGTTAGAGGGAGGCTGCAGCTGTGTGGTGATCTGTGACCTTGAGGCTGCTTTGACCTTGAGATTCTCTGATTTCCACTGTGTCCTCTTCTCTCCAGCGCCCTCCTATTACATTCTTCATTGTTCTCCTCATCACCCCTTCCTCCTAGAGGTCCCTAGAGGAGAGAAGTAGAAGGGGAGCGTGAGAAAAGTGGCAGATTGTGTCTTACCCGACTCGGAACACAAGCTCTCATCCCTCTTCCCCACCATTTTTTCCTCTTCCCTTCTCTAGTCCCCTTTGCCCTCTCCTCTCCTCGGGGCGGTTCCCAGACAGATTTTGTAATGTTTGTAGTGGGGCAGTGAACTCCTTCTCTGGCCTTCCCTGGGTCATAGCAGGAAATTGGGGAGGGGCAGAGGACCTGGGACAGGCAGTGAAAGGAAGCTAAAATGAGGAAGAGAGGACAGTCTATTAGAAGGGAGATTCTAATTAGAATAGCTCAGTCTCAAGGAAGAGCCTTGTCTAGACAGGATGGTGTGAATGAGGTCCAACTCCAGAGACAGGAGTTTGAACCCTGTGACTTCTGGATGTCCCCCCAGGATGAGGGACTCTGATTCTATGTCCAGGCTGGAAGGGGAGGTGCGGTGAATCACGTTAGGGCTGAAGAGCCTAACATGTCCTCAGAGCACCTCAGTCTCTCTGGGGTGGGCAACAACTTCATCCTTTTGGAAATCCTTGTCCCCATCCTGACCCAGCAGAGACATTTCTCCCAGGGCAGGGCCACACGGGCCATACCCACAGGTAGTACGAGCTGTCCTCCTGGTTGGGAGCTCCTAATCTCAAGGGTTGGTCATATCTCTTGACTTGCTGGATGTTCCAGGGACCCGCCTTGGGGACCTTTAGTTCCCTGAGATAAGGGAGCAGGGGAATTTTCGTCTTGATTTCAAAATCCTATAGCAGAGGTGTAACTGGAGGGAGCCTGGATTTTTCTGGAGCCTCGGATCAGCACCCAGCAAGTAGCTACCATGGCTCTAGAAGCAGAATGTCACAGTCGTAGGAAATCTCGGTGACTCTTGCCCAAGCGTCTTCTTTTCCAGCTGGGGAGACTAAGGCCAAGAGAAAGTGAAAGACTTAGACAAAATCACACAGTGAGTTAAGAGTAGAGCTAGGAGGAGGCTCCTGCTAGGTGGTACAATGGCGGGGTGGATAGAGCACCGTCCTTTAAGTCAGAGAGACTTGAATTCAAATCCTGCTGCTGACATTTACTAGCTATGTGACCCTGGACAAGTCACTCAGCCTCGGTTTCCTCATCTGTAAAATGAAGATAAAAGGATGTTAATACCACCTGCTTCACAGGGCTATTTTGAGGACCAGGTAAGACAATACTTGCAAAGTGCTTTTGCAAACCTTAAAATGCTGTATAAATTCTAGCCCCAGAGAAGACAGGCCCAGACTATTCCACTCTTCATCTCTAGCCCCACTTCCAGCTCCGTCCTGTATTTGTAATCTTGATTTTACTGTTTCCTGAAACCATCGAACCCTATGTTCATATTTGTGACTACATATCATTTGTACACCAATAATTTGCTAAAAATTGCCCTTCAAGGAGGTGGCGGAGAACAGTTCTATGGAATTAGATTTTTTCTATTTGTAGGAAAATGGCCCAAACACTTCTTGGTTAATCTAGAAACTGTATTAGACGCTCTTGACTATTTGGAGAAAATTGTAGCATCATTGGGTAGCTAGGGGGTGCAGTGGATAGAGTGCTGGGCCTGGGATCAAGAAAACTCATCCTCCTGAGTTCAAATCTGGCTTCAGACACGTACTAGCTGTGTGACCCTGGGCAAGTCATTTAACCCTGTTTGCCTCAGTTTCCTCATCTGTAAAATGAGCTAGAGAAGGAAATGGCAAACTACTCTAGGATCTTTGCCAAGAAAACCCCAAATGGAGTCACAAAAGAGTTGGATATGACTAAAACAACTGAACAACAACAAAAATAGTGACATCTTGAGATTGTCAACTCCTTTCTCCATGCTTTTGCACTGGTGTTCCTCACACCTGGAACACACTCCCTCTTCGTTTCTGTCTCTTGGAATCTTTACCTTCCTTATGCCACTTCTTACAGGAAGTCCTTCCTGATGTCCAGTGTTTGGTCCTCTCTTCCCTTGGCTCAAAACAATTTCATTTTGTCTCCCTAGCACAGAGCTTTGCATATAGTGGGCACTTACTATATAGCTGGGCCCTCTCTTTCTCTCTCTCTCTCTCTCTCTCTCTCTCTCTCTCTCTCTCTCTCTCTCTCCCTCTGTCTCTGTCTGTCTGTCTGTCTTCTCTCTCTCTGTGTGTCTTTTTCTCTCTCTATCTGTCTGTCTTTCTCTTTCTCTCTGTCTCTCTCTCTCACATACACACACATATCATATCTCATCATTTAGGTCTCATAGGTTCAATTTCTTCTCTACAAGTGATTTTTATATTTATACATCCAGCCCTCATCTCTTTTGAGCTCCAGTTCCCCATCACAAACCTCTTCATTCCCAACTGGATGTTCCATAAGCATGTCAAACCCAGTATGTACAAAGCAGTGCATATTATTATTTATAATAATAACTAATGCGTACATAGCACTTTAAGGTTTGAAAGTGCATTGCCTATATTGTCTTCTTTGATCTTAGGAACAACCCTGTGAGTTAGAAGCTATTATTATCATCCCCATTTTAAGGATGAGGAAACTGAGGCTGAGAGCAATTAAGTGCCTTGCCTCTTTTGGCTAATAATTGTCTGAGATAGGATTTGACTTCAGCTTTTCCTGACTCCAAGTCTGGCACCCTACCTATTGCACTACATTTGTCCCTAAACATAGGCTTTCTTCTAACTTCCTATTTCTTTTTAGGGTACCACTATCTTTCCAGAAACCCAGATTCCCAACTTTGTAGTCATTCTCTACTCCTCTATTTCCTCTGCTACCACCACATGTAATAAGTCTTGGATTCTACCTCCATGGCATCTCTCATATCTGTGCCCTTCTCTCTAATCATGTCACAACCATCCTTGTCCAGTCCCCAAACATCTCTTGTATCTGGACATCTGGACTCTTGTAATATCCTTCCAATTGATTTCCTTGCTTTTGGTCTTTCTATTCTCCAATCTCTCCTTCACAGAGATATATAATTGCTATCCTTGAAGTACAGCTTCTGCAATGTCACTTCCCCACTCAAGGAGCTTCAGAAGTCCTCTGTTGCCCCTGGAGTAAAACATAAACTCCTCTGTTTACCTTTTAGTTTTTTTATTAATAGCTTTTCCTTTGACGTTACCTATATTTCAGAGAGGGAGAGAGTCAGAGTCAATAAATGATTAATGCATTAGGCACTGGGGATACAAAGAAAGGCATGACATAGTCCCTGCCCTTGAGGATCTCACAATCTAATGGCAGAAGATAACACATAGAAGGAAGCTAAAAAAAGGTGTGGGGGTGGGGATGGTGCCAGCATAGGGGCATGATTGAGACATTTTCCAATGTGCTCTCCACCTTTCTGTCCCAGAAAACCATCCTTTATAATGAAGAATTTAAAAAGGGACAGAAAAAGAAAAACAATTGAACAAAACTAAACAACATGTAAATCCAGTCCAACATTCTATGTGGAGTTCTACGCTCAGACTCTCCCACCTCTGCAAAGAGGATTGGAGCATGCACTCTCTCCTTTGGAGCCAAGCTTGGTTACTCTAATTTCACTGCATTAAGTTTCATTTGTTTTGTTGTTGTTCTTTCTAGTTATGTTGTCGCACTCTTTGTGTATATTACTTTCCTAGTTCTGCTTACTTCATTTTCTGTCAGTTCATATACATTTTCCCATCCTTCTCTATTTTTCTCGTCCATCATTATTTTAATGCCATAGTGATATTCCATTATATTCATGTACCAGAACACATCTAGCCATTCACTTATTGATGGGCATCTATTTCATTTCTGGTTCTTTGCTACAAAAAAGTATTCCTATAAGTATTTTGGTGTATATGAGATCTTTCTTTTTATGATTGACTTCCCTGTGGAAGCAGTGGAGCTTCTGGCTCAAAAAGTATGAACATTTTGCTTTGCTGGTTGGATCGGTGTTAGGTAGGGCTCCAGCATGGGAGTCGACATCCGTCACAACAACGACCGCAAAGTCCGGCGCAAGGAGCCCAAGAGCCAGGACATCTACCTGCGTCTGCTAGTGAAGCTCTACCTGTTCCTGGCCCGAAGAACCAACTCGCCTTTCAACAAGGTTGTCCTGAAAAGGCTGTTCATGAGTCGGACCAACCGGCCCCCTCTGTCCCTGTCCCGCATGATCAGGAAAATGAAGCTGCCCGGCCGGGAAAACAAGACAGCCGTGGTTGTTGGGCCCGTGACAGATGATGTCAGGATCCAGGATGTTCCCAAGCTGAAGGTCTGCGCCCTTCGTGTTACCAGCAATGCCCGCAATCGCATCCTCAGAGCTGGTGGGAAGATTCTTACCTTTGACCAGCTGGCCACGAGTTCACCCAAGGGCCGGGGCACCGTCCTGCTGTCTGGTCCCCGAAAAGGCCGAGAGGTGTACAGGCATTTTGGGAAGGCACCAGGCACTCCCCACAGCCACACCAAACCATACATCCGATACAAGGGACAAAAGTTGGAGTGTGCCAGGGGCCGCCGTGCCAGCCAAGGCTACAAAAACCAATTCCCTTTCTCCTTGTTATATTAAAGATTTTGGACAACAACAAAAAAAAAGTATGAACATTTTAATTATCTTCTTAGTATAATTTTAATTGCTTTCTAGAAGCACTGGATGAATCCACAGTTCCATTAACAATGCATTAGTGCGGCTATCTATTTGATAGGAATTGCTAGGGAAACTGGGAAGACCGGTGTAGGCTTGGACCACCATTTTATACCATATGTCACAATAAACTCAAAATGGAAAATGACCTGAATATTAAAGGTCATATCATTTTTTTAAAAATTAGGATTAGAAGATTAGAAGAGAAGATCAGATACCTTTCACAACTTAGGCTAGGGAGAAAATTCTTAACCAAATAAGGGATAGAAACTGTCACAAAAGATAAAATGAATAATTTTGATTTCATGAAATTAAAAAGCATTTTCGGGAAAAAATAATACAATTAAGTTAAGAGAAGCGATTGGGGAAAATCTTTGCATCATCTATGTCTGATGAGAATTTAATATCCAATAAACACAGGGAACAAACACAATGATAGAAGACCAAAAATCATTCCCAATTGATAACTAGTCAAAAGTAGAGTTGTAAGCGATTAACAACCATCTGAAAGATTATAGTAAAAGAAATGCAAATCAAAGCAATGCTGAGACTTCATCATACACCCAGCAAGTTGGGCAAAAATGACAAAGCAAGGGAATAGTCAATTATGGAGGAATTGTAGAAAGACAGGCACAGTGTGAGGTTTTTTAAGTCCTTCCCAATCTTGCTTCATCATAGACTTGCTTCGTATTACTTTTCTTTGCACACTCTAATTTCCAGCTAAGGGAGCCAATTTTACGATTCCTGTATGGGACATTCCTTCTCCCACTTCTGTGCCCTTCCTCAGATTGTCCTTCATTCCTGGGATGCTCTTCCTTCTCATTCCCACCTCTCAGGATCCCTATCTCCCTTCGAAATTCTCTATGGGAAGCCTTTTTTGTTTTTCCCAGTTAGAGCTATTCTCACTTCCCACTCCACATCACACACACAAAAATTGCTTTGTATGTAGTTAATACTTTGTGTGCACATATAGTCACCCTCCAGTAGGCAGCAAATTTCCTAAGGACAGGAATTGCTTCCCTTTTGCTGTTCAATCCCAAGCAACTGGCACAGTGCCTTAAATACAACAGGTGTTCAATAAATGCTTGTCAAGTTGAATTGAATTGAATTTTCCCAAGAAAGTCCCTGAGACAGGGCCTAGGAAAATAGAGGCACAGGAAAAAATCCAGATAGGTTGGTTAGTTCTATGACTTTCCTCTCCTCTGAGAGTTCATGGTCTGGTGGAGGAGATAGGACTTCCATTTGGGTCAATTGAACCGGTGTTCATTAAGAAGCTACAGTATGGTGTGCAAAGTTTTGTTCTTTGTCCTGAGGAGACTGAGGAAGATGAGGCGGAGAACCTGCTTGAAAGAAGTTGATTGTCTAAAGATGAATGAATAACTCTGACTTAAGAGAGACAGAGCTAAGAAAAAGAGAGAAATCCTGACAGGCCCATGAGAAATAAGGGCAGCAGAGATCAACTGCAGATCGAGGTTGGGAGAGAGGAGTCAGCAAAAGCTGCATGGAGGAGAGACTTCCATGGGCAGAAATGGAAGTTAGGAGAGGTCATTCAAGGCAGATGACTGAAGGCACCAAGATGGTCCAGGATAGAGTGAGAACACGGAATGAGGAGCTCTCTAGTTTGGGTGGTTCTAAAGTGCACGAAGGGATCTTGGGGCTGCTAAGTGGTACAGTGGGTACAATTCCAGACTGGGGGTCAGGAAAATCTGAATTTGAACCTAGCCTTAGGCACTGACAAGCTGTGTGCCCCTCGGCAAGTTATTAAACTGCTCTGTGACTCAGTTTCCTCATCTATAAAAAGAGGATAATAATAATACCTAAGCAAGAGAGTGGTTGTGAGAATACATGTATGTGTGTGTGTGTGTATGTATACACTTAAATGTTTCTTTGATAACTTTAATAAATTATATACATACTTTTGATTATTTTTATATATTAATATAATGTACTATAGCAATATATCATAATTAATATATTATGTTATATAAAATAATACAAATTATATATTATATGTTTTTAATTTATACTTTATTTTATTCTTAATTATTTTCTGGACAGATATGTAGAAGCCAGAATATGGAGGACCTGAAATGCCAAGATTAGCTGTTTTTATTTCACAGCTTTAAATTGGCAATAGGGAGCCACAGAGGGTTTTTGAGCCAAAGGAAGCCATAGGTAACCCATAAAGGATTGGTTGGAAAATGTTGAGACTGAAGTTAGGGGAGCAGGTTGGAGACTCAATCAATAAACATTTCTTTAGCACTGTCCAAGACAATGGGGATACAAAGACAAGAGCTTATATGCTGTCCAGAAAAATAATATGTTCACTTATCAAACAATACGAAGTATATACAAGGTAAATATAAACTAATATTGGGGGATAGGGTAGGTATTGGTATCTAGGAGGATCAGAGAAGTAAGAGGTGGTACTAGAGCTGAGCTTTAATTCAAGGATTCAGTGGAGCAGAGCTGAAGGGTGCATTTCAGTAATGCACAGCCTGGGCAAAAGTACGGGGATGGGACATGGAATGTTTTGTACAGGGAACAGCAAGTGGGACAGTTTGGGTATAAAGTCCAGTTTGTGAAGGAGAATCATGTGTAATAAGCCTGAAAGTAGAGCCTGTAGCCAGTGATGAAGGATTTTAAATGATAAACAGAGGAATTTGTATTGGAACCATTTGGAACAAGGAAGGACAATCTAGAACAGTTAGGTTGCATCATGGACATTAAGTTATCTGCCAGGTCAGAAATCAACCTCCTCCCTCCTCTGTCCCTCCAGCCTTCTTCCCTCGGTACCCCTGAAGGAACTCCTTCCCCAGTGCCCCCACCTTGCTCCTTCCCTGAGGCCTCCCTATAG
>CM053624.1:316574763-316613562 GCA_028646595.1 Phalanger gymnotis
CTCTAACTTGCTTTTCCAAATCCTTTTTGAACTCTTCTATGGCCTGAGACCAGTTCATGTTTTTCTTGGAGGCTTTTGATGTAGGCTCTTTGACTTTGTTGACTTCTGCCTGTATGTTTTGGTCTTCTTTGTCACCAAAGAAGGAATCCAGAGTCTGAGACTGAATCTGGGTGCATTTTCGCTGCCTGGCCATGTTCCCAGCCAACTTACTTGACCCTTGAGTTTTTCAGCGGGGTATGACTGCTTGTAAAGAGTACTTTGTTCCAAGCTTGAGGGGATGCACGGTTGTTTTCAGAGCTATTACAGCCAGCTCTGCCACACCAGCACTCCTCCTTCCCCAAGAACCGCCAACCAGGACTGGACTCAGGTCTTCAGAAGGCTCTGCACTCCTGCTCTGATCCACAGCTTAATTCCTCCCACCAAGTGGGCCTGGACCGGAAGCAACTGCAGCTATAGTTCTATAGCTGCCCCACCTCTGCTGCCCCTGGGGCAGTGGAAGAACCGCGAACTCTATCACCCTGTCCCCAGCAGCTTTTCCCACTAACCTTCTCTGTTGTCTTTGGTGTTTGTGGGTTGAGAAATCTGGTAACTGCCGCAGCTCACTGATTCAGGGTGCTAGGGCCCACTCTGCCTGGCTCCTGGTCTAGTTGGACCTGCTGCCGCCCATGCTGGGTTCTGCTCTGCTCTGTTCTGCTCCTAGGTCCGTGCGCGATAGACCTTACCTAGAGACCATCCAGGCTGTCCTGGGCTGGAGCCCTGCTTCCCTCTGCTATTTTGTGGGTTCTGCAGTTCTAGAATTGATTCAGAGCCATTTTTTATAGGTTTTTGGAGGGACTTGGCAGGGAGCTCATGCTAGTCCCTGCTTTCCAGCCACCATCTGGTTCCAACAATATTAAAAGATTACATGCTGTGATCAGATTGGATTTATGATAAGAGTGGAGGATTGGTTCAATGTTAGGAAAATTAGAAACCTAACAAAATGATTGAAAAACCATATGATCATGTCAACCAACAGATGAAGAAAAAACTTTTGAAACAAATTGAATGATTTCTGATAAAGACTAAAAAGAATAGAGAAAATAGAACTTTCCTTATTATGGTAAATAGTATCTATCTAAAGCCTACAGGGCCGCTAGGTGGTGCAGTGACCTGGAGTCAGGAAGACTTCTCATACTTCAGACACTTCATAACTTTGTGACCCTGGGCAAGTCACTCCTCATCTGTAAAATGAGCTGGAGAAGGAAATGGCAAACCACTTCAGTATCACTGCCAAGAAAACCCCCAATGGGGTCATGAAGAGTAGGACACAACTGAAAACAACTGAACAACCACAAAAAGCCAAGAGTCAACATTATATGCAATGAAGAAATGCTAGAGTCCTTTCCAATAAGATCGGGTGCAAAGCAAGGATGTTATTATAAATCATTATTATTTTACATAGTGCCAGAAACACTAGCTATAGCAATAAGATAAGAAAAAAGGATTAGAGGAATAAACATAGAGCAAAACTATGCTTAGATGTGTGAGTGCGCATACGTTTTTCCTTCAGAGAGCTCAGTTAAATATATACCAGTACATCCAAGCCAATCCTTGAAGGAAGTTTTAGATTCCGAAAGGTGGAGGTGACAGGGGAATACCTTCCAGGCAAAAGGGACAGCCTGAGCAGAGACATGGAAGGAAAGACTCTAACACAGGTACTGAACTCCTTGAGGAAGAAGGAAGGGTGAATAACTAGAGCTGGTATTCCACATGACAGCCTTTCAAATAATTGGAGATAGTTTTCATTCGCTCCACCCTGCTTCTCTCTCCTCCCCACCCCGCTCCAGCTCTTCTCATCTTCATTTTAAATATCCCACATTCATTCAGTTGGTTCTCATATAGCATGACCTAAAAGTTCTTCATAGTCTTGACCACCTGCCTCTTCTGAAAGAGGCTTATCAGTGTTTTTTCCTAAAATATGATGCCCGGGACTCATTACAATACTTCAGATATGATATGGCCAGAACAGAGTACAGTGTGACACTTACCTCCCTAGTCCTGGGCATTTTGCTTCTCTTAGGTAAGTCTGGAATCAGATGTTATTGGCTGCCATAGCATAGTATTGGCAAATAGGAAGTTTGGAAGCCCCTAAAACCTCCAGAGAGCCTTTCCTTCCTGCAGCTGTTGCAGCTTTTCTTGCAGTAAAATTCAGTAGGTTCCAAAAGACCAATACAATGTAACCTCCATTCTAACTGATTTTTCTAGCCCATAGACCAGAAAAATCCTTTGTATTATCACAGATAGTTTTGAGGAGATTTCAGCCACTCTATCAATTTGGCTAAAAAAAATTAATAAAAGGCCATATTGACAGTCAGCCAGTAAAGCATTTCTTAAGTGTTTGCTATGTGCCAGGAACTGTGTTAAATTCTGGGGATACAAAAACAGGCAAAAGACAATTCTTGCCCTTGAGGAGCTAACAGTCTAATGGGGAGACAACAAGCAAGCAAATATGTACGAAAAAGCTATATACCAGAAATATATTATATATATATATATATACATATACATATATATGTAGGAAATATATAGGAATGTAATATATTATGACATAATATGTAGTAATAACATATTGGAAATATACATATATATACATATATGTGTATATACATGTGTGTATATGAAATAATTAACAGAGGAACAGGACTATAGAGAAACACACATTGCTGGTGGCCATGTGAACTGGAGAAATGTTTTGGAAAGCCATCTGGCAAGAGGATCCAAGATCATAAAATTGGCTTTGCCCTTTGACCCAATGATCCCACTATCAGGAATTCCACTGGCTGTGGCCCAAGGACAGAAGTAGAAGGGGAAAAAAGGAACAATTTGTACAAATGTTCTCAGCTCTGTTATATGAGAAGCCTCAGGGGATATGCTGGCTGCCTTCAAGTACTGTGGAATAGGGGCTGGACCCGCTCTGTTTGGCTCCTGAAAGATCTGGAAAGGTCAATGGCTGAGCCCAAAGGAGTTAGTCACAAACGATGGAATTTCAGGTATCCATGGGGGAGGGATTGAAGGGCAGAGAGAAATTACTGGAGGACTTTACTTCATACCAGTCCAGCCTTCTCCCTATCTCCTGCATACGTCCCCTGTCAAACGAGCCATTTGATAGGATTGCGACAGTAACATAGAAAGAGCCCTGGGCTGGGAATGAAGAGACCAGAGTTCTATTCCCAGCTCTGACGTTGTTTTCCTGGGCAACTTTAGGAAAGGTACTTCACCCGTGTTTCCTCCGCTATACAATATGGAATTGCACTAAATGGTCTCTAAGGTCCCTTCTTACTCAGAGACTGATTTTTTTTCTTACCTAATTTTGTGTCCAGGTGACCTACTTCCCCCAATCCAAGGATCATCACACTGTCAGTCTGTACTCCTGAAACTAGAGCTCGGCATCACACATAAAAGATGGCGGTAACGTAGCTAGATTGATAGAGAATGGAATGTTAGTGAACCGCAAGGTCAGTGTAGGTCCATAGGAATAGAGTGGTCCGATAATGTCATCTATGATTGCACCGAGCGGCACAGTGTGCCTCCCCAGGGTAGGAAGGCTGTATTCTACCCTGTTCAGGCCACACCTGTGATGTGTTCATTTCAGGGCACTGCATTTAAGAAGGATGATGTTTAGCTGGAGAATGTCCAGAGGAGCGTGACCAAGTTGGTAGGATCCATGAAGATCATTGAAGGAAGTAGAGATGTTTAGCCTAGATAAAGGAAGACATGGAGAGGAGTAAGAGAGAGAGGACACATATGATAACTGTCTTCAAGTACTGAAAGAGTTATACTGTGATTGAGGGATTAGATTTATTCCTCTTGGTCCCAGAAGGAGTAATGGATGGAAGTTACAGAAAGGCAGATTTTGACTGGATAGGTGCCAATACATCCATAGATGGCAAATAATTAAAATAATAGAAATAGAAATGGTAGTAGTAGTAATAGTAGTAATAAAAGTAGTAGTAGTAATGGTAATAGTAGTAGTAGTAGTAGTAGTAATAGCAAGCATTTATAAGTATTTTTTTTTTAATCTCTTTGGGATACAGACCTAAGAGTGGTATTGCTGGGTCAAAGGGTATGCACAGTTTTATGGTGTTTTGGGTGTAGTTCCAAATTGTTCTCCAGAATAGTTAGACTAATTCACAACTCCATCAATAGTGGATTAGTATCCCAATTTTATATATCTCCTCCAGCATTTGTCATTTTCCTTTTCTGTCCTATCAGCCAATCTGACAGGTGTGAGGTGTGAGGTAATATCTCAGAGTTGTTTTAATTTGTATTTGTCTAATCAGTAGTGATTTAGAGTATTTTTTCATATGACTGTTGATAACTTTGATTTCTCCTTCTGAAAATGGCCTGTTCATATCCTTTGACAATTTATCAAATGGGAAATAGCCCTTATTTTTATAAATTTGGCTCAGTTCCCTATATATTTGAGAAATGAGGCCTTTATCAGTTTTCTGCTTTCCTTTTAATCTTGCCTTGGTTTTGTTTGTAGAAAATCTTTTTAATTTCATGTAATCAAAATTATCCATTTTACATCCTATGATGTAAGATGGGAGGCCCATAAATGCTGTACATTACACATATTTTCAGACTTTTTTTTTGCTGTTTTTTTTTTTTGGCAGGGCAATTGAGGCTAAGTGACTTGCCCAAGGTCACACAGCTAGTATATGTGTGTCAAGTGTCTGAGGCCGGATTTGAACTCAGGTCCTCCTGACTTCAGGGCTGGTGCTCTACTCACTGCGCCATCTACCTGCCCATCACTGTGCCACCTAGCTGCCCCCAGACTCTTTCAATGTATCGATTATATATATGTTGATTTTTCCCTCTTCTTTTTAATTTTGTTTTTGTCTTTAAAAATATTATTTGTTATGAGGAAAAGGTCTCTGGGAAAGAAAGGTGGATGAATGCCAGGGGAACTATGGTAATATTAAAAAAACCAAAATACATAAACGAAAACATTTTAAAATGAAAACAATAAATAAATAAATGTGATCAAGAAAATACCAATCGCTATTTTTCCATCTTTTTATGAGAATGACTACACATTCATTGAGGACATCCTTGATGAAAGAATTAGAAAGGAACAGAAAGGCATTGGCAAATGAATATATGAAAAAAGGAATGGGCAGGCCTTCACAAATGATCATCTACAGTAGGCTACAACTTCATAGTCTGCCTGAAAGATACAGAGAAAACAAAAAACCCTCATAATTATTTGTCGTTGATTCAAAAGCACTTGATTCAGTTGGACAGAATACTACCTTAATGGCTCTCTTCCAACAAGGTGTCTACCATGCATGGGTCAAATTCATGGAAAGTTCTTTAAAAGATAATGACGGAGATAACTTTTTGGGGAAACTGGCCTTTCAGGTTCACAAGGACAATTACCAAAGGGAAAGAAACACAAAAGAACCAACAGTTACCAAGGTTCTTCTAGTTAAACTCCTCCTCCTAATTGCCATGTGAAGAGGATTACCATGATAACCTCCACTCCCAAGGAAGAACCATAGAAGTATAACCTTCCTCTGCTCCTGACTAGAGGCCCATCTTGTCATTTTAAGAGCTGTAGTCAAGAAGGCAAGAAGGAAGCTGGGACCTGCTTCCTTCTTTAGAGGATCCCCTGAATACTCAGTGCTTCTGACTCATCAGCCAATCAGGAGATTTTCAGTAGCTAATGCACACATGACTGGAAGCTGGTCCCCGAAATTCTCTAAAGTAAGCTAAAATGGTGCTTGTGCATGCTGGGAGTGGGGCAGAGGAATTGAGGAGTAGGGTAAAGGGCCCCATTACACACTTGGAGTGAGGCTTGGGAAAGAAATGACCTGGCTAGTGATTAAAGTGGAGGACCTCAAGCATGCCTCACTCTTCTAGGGTCCCAGGACCCTACTGACCCTGACTCCAGGGGCATGTGTACCTTTACATCCCGCTTCTTGTTCAGGCGTTGAAATGGAATCAATATTGCCAGTGCTCTGAAAACTGACAATCTGCTTCCATATGGTTCCCCTCAAGATCTTTGTAATTCTGAATTGTAGGCTACCTAGGCTGAAACACCCTTCCCTGACTACCATACCTTGCTCCCTCATATTCATCCATGTTTTCTCTATTCCACTCTTCCCTGCCTATCATGCCCTTTTGAGCCTCATTTATTATTAGCAAATTATCTTAGATCTGAACCTTATACATGTATTTACATATGTAAATGTTGACAGGAAGGATAAGGGAAATCATTGCACATAAATGGGACACACAAAAAGAAGTCTATACAACAAGGAGAAGGTGAGGCGTGCACTTGACAGTTGAATCTTATTTTCATCTGTACTGGTCAAAGGATGGAAGAATATGTACATATACACACAGAGAGATGAGTACAGAAATACATTTTACCCAATAGGGAAATAGGAGGGAAAGGGGTAAAAGGAAACAGTGGGGTGGGGGAGGGAGAAAGGAGAATAGATTAAGAGGATTAGGTAAAAGCAAAACAAATATGAAGCAAGAAACAAAGAGAAAGAAAAGCATGTGAATAGGACAGAGGTAAATATACAATTAATCATCATAACTGCAAATGTAAATGACATGAACTCACTCATAAAACAGAAAAGGTTAGCAGAAAGGATTAGAAATGAAACCTAACCATATATTGTTTATAAGAAACATTTTTGAAACAGAAAGATGCACAAATTTAAAAATAAGAGGCTGGAGTAGAATCTATTAGGGTAGCAATCAATCTCAGACAGAACAACAACAAAAACAGACCTAACTAAAATCTTTTAGCAGGGAAACTACATTTAGGGAAGTTAGGAAGATACCATGGACAATGAATTAATATCAATACCAAACCTATATACACCAAATGGAATAGCATCTAAATTTCTAAAGGAAAAGTTAAATGAGCTACAGGGAGAAATAAAGAGTAAAACAACAATAATAGGATACTTCCTCTCAGACCTAGATAAATCTAACCAAAAACTAACCAGACAAGAAATAAAAGACTTGAACAGAATTTTAGAAAAGTTAGATATGATAGATTTCCTGTTATTGTTATTTAGTCATTTTTAGTCATGACCCCATCTGAGGTTTTCTTGGCAGAGATACCAGAGTGCTTTGCTGTTTCCTTCTCCAGCTCATTTTACAGGTAAGAAACTGAGGCAAACGGGGTTAAATGACTTATCCAGGTTCATATAATTGGTAAGTGTGTGAAGTCAGATTTGAACTCAGGAAGAAGAATCTTCCTGACTCCAGGCCCAGAACTGTATCCACTGCACCACCTACCTGATTTCTAGAGAATATCAAATGAGACTAGAAAGGATTATATCTATTTCTCAGCTGTGTATGGCACCTTCACAAAAATTCACTATGTATTAAGGCATAAAGTGAATGACAAATTGAGAAAAGCAGAAATATTAAGTGCATCTTTTATGAACCATAATGCAAAAAATGATATTCAATAAAGGGCCTTTGAAGCAAAAATCAAAATTAATTGGAGACTAAATATCTTAATCCTAAAGAACAGGTGTATTTCAACAATACAATGATCCAAGAAAATCCCAAAGGACTAATGATGAAGCATACTATCCACCTCCAGAGAAAGAACTGATATTGACTGAAAACAGACTGAAGCATGCTATTTTTCACTTTCTTTCATTTTTTTCTTTTATTCAAATATTTTTGTACGAAATGACTAATATGGAAATGTTTTACATAATTGCATATGTATAACCTATATCTAATTGCTTATTGTCTAAGGGGGGAAGGGAAAGGAGGGGAAGGGGAGGAAGGGAGGACTAGAATTTGTAACTCAAAACTTTAAATTAAAAATGTTTAAAAAATAAAAAAAAGAATAGGTGAGTTAAAGACACCTTGTTGAGATAATAATTTCATTAAAAACAAGACAAAATACCAAATTTTTTGGAATGTACCTAAAGTAGTACTTAGGGGGAAATTCATGTCACTAAACACTTTCATCAGTTAAAAAAAAAGAGAGAGAGAGAAAGAGCAGGTCAACTGAATTGAGCACACAACTAAAATAAATAGAAAACCAGTAAATTATAAACCTTTAATTAAATACCAAAGTAGAAATCCTGAACATCAAAGAAGATAACACCAAAAAGTAACGAAATTGAATGAAAGAAAATCATTGAATTAATAAATAGAACTAGGAACTGGGCTTTTTTAAAAAGAAAAACAATAAAATAGAAACATCATTAACTAACTTGATTTTTTTAAAAAGAAAGAAAATTAAATTACCTGTATCAAAAATTTAAGTGAATTCATAACCAATAAGAAGAAAAAAATTATTTAGAATAATTTTATCCAATTATAGGACAGTAAAAATGGCAATCTAAATTCAATAGATGAATATTTACAAAAATACAAAATGCCCAGATTAACAGAACAAGAAACAGAAAGTCTTAAATAACCCTTTCTTAGAAAAAGAAATTGAAGAAGTCTATTCATTCCCGAAGAAAATCTCCAGAAACAGATGGATTTTCAAGCAAATTCTAACCTTTACAGGACAACTGATTCTAAATAAACTATTTGAAAAAGAAAAATAAAAGACATACCAAATTCCTCACACAACATAAATATTGTCTTCATACCCAAACCATGAAGAGTCTAAAAACAGAGAAAGTTTATAAACCAATATCCCTAATGAATAAAAATATAATAAAATGCTAGTAAGAAGACTAGAATGACATATCACAAAGATTATACACTATGACAGAAATGCAGAGCTGTTTCAATATTAGGGAAAACACAAATATAATTGACTATATTAATAAAAGAACAACAAAAATCAAAATAGATACAGAAAAAGGCTCTTGACAAGATGTAATACCCATTCCTGTTTATTAAAAAAAATACTAGAAAGCACAGGAATAAACAGAGCTTTCTTTAATATGGTAAGTAGTATCTGAAACTAAAAATTATTTATTAAAATTATTTATTAAATGTAATTAGTCAAATTCATTTATTAATTAATTATTTTTATTCAAACAATGCATTACAATTGCATAACAAATCAGGACTATGCCTCCTCAATTTGGTGCTAGACCCCTGAATACAAGGGAAAATAGATTTTTATGCATTAAAAGAAAACAGCAGGATAAGAAGCAGGAGACAAGGTTAGGTAATCTGATTTCTAATTGGAGAAAGATTAGGGGCTTTCTGATTTGGGAGGGGGAGAGTAAACAGAATCAGAAAAAGAGATGTCCCACTCCCTCCTCTACACCCCAAGTGTCTGTAGTCAATCAGAGGAATAAGGAAATAGTAACCGATTGACCAATATAGAGCTAGTTTTCAGATAAGACATATGGGTTACTTGAGATGCATAATTGTGAGAAAACGCCTTGTATCAATGTTTAGATCTGACTGGATTTCTGGTCAACGTAACCTAGGTCCCTTGTTAAGGGTCTCTAAGCAGCAGGTAAAGGTAGCCCAGGTTCTCGGTCACCAGGGCTAGGCTCAAACAATGCAAATATTCTCACAATTCCCACAACTGAATAAAGTTTTCTCAGGAGACAGAAGTTGGATTAGATCCATAAATGAATAGAAAGAGAACTGAGCTAGATTCAGAATTGAGTCACAAGATGGAGTCAGTGTGGTTCACTTAGTTCCCACACCTACAAGGTGGATTGAGAAAGGAGATGGGGGCGACGCTCAGAAGGGATCAATCAATCAGTGAATCGACCAGCATTTATTAAGTCCTAGGTGCTGGGAATACAGACACAGAGGAGCAGTCCCTCTTCTTTTGTTTTTTTTTATTCATATATATTTTTATTATTTAATATTTTTAGTTTTCAACATTGATTTCCACAAGATTTTGAGTTGCAGATTTTCTCCCCATTTCTACCCTCCCCCCCACTCCAAGATGACATATATTCTGATTGTCCCTTTCCCCAGTCTGCCTTCCCTTCTGTCACCCCACTCCACCCCTTATCCCCTTACTTTCTTGTAGGGCAAGATTCTGGGCCAGGGGCACTGGTTCAGGACCACAGGGCCAGAGAAGATGGAGGTGGAAGGAATTAATCCTAACACCCCCTTCCCTCTCACGCTCAGAGAGGCCTCCTCAGGCGGGAGGCTGTGAAGCCAGAGAGAGCCGGGAAATGCCACTGGGCTCAAGAATCTGGGTTTGTCACACTTGCTGCCCGTGTGACCTTCCTCTTTTAGGGTCTCAGTTCCCTCATTTGTCAAATGAGGGGGTTGAACTAGATGATCTCTAAGGTTTCTTAGTCGCTTCAGAGGCAGCTGGTGGTGGGTGCAGTGGACAGAAGCCTAGATCTGGAGTCAGGAAGACTTGAGTTCAAATGTAGCCTCAGACACTAGCTACGTGCTCTGGCCAAGTCATTTAACCTCCATTTGCCTTCATTTGCTCAACTGTAAAATGCGAATAACGATAGCACGTACCTTATGAGGTTGAGGTAATATTTGTAAAAAGCATTTATACAGTGCTTTGCACATAGTAGGTGCTATATAAATGCGTATTCCCTGTTCCCCTTTCTTCTAGTTCTTATGTTCTAGATCCTATGACTGGCCTAAGACCACACAGTGAATTTGTGTAACTTTACAAAGCCCTGGGACTGATGACTTACATTTCTATGTTAATAATTCTATTAGTGGCTTATTTTCTTTAACTTAAATGGTATTCAACATCTTTCAAAGCCCTTTTCAGGGAAAAATAAAGCATACTTTCTTCAGTACAGCTAAAGGGAAGATGGACTCCTGGGCCAGGTAAGAGTGGTTCCAGATAAAAGAATAATAATGGAAAAGGCTGAACCTCAAGGACATCAGGAGGGTGTGCCTGGCCTTGTGTCTCAGGGACTGCCATGAGGGCTGGTCCCCAACACACACACACACACACACATGCTCACACACTCTCTTTCTGTCTGCCTGTCTGTCTCTCTCCCCTCTCCCTCTTTCTGTCTCTGTTTCCTCTCTTTCTGTCTCTCTCTCTCTGTGTCTCTCTCTGTCTCTGTCTCTGTTTCTCTCTTGATTATTGGAAGGACCATCTAGCCCAGGGGTTGATGGATAGATTTCATGGGACACGTGAATTTAGCTGGGGAAAAAATTACATCTTTATTTTCGCTAACCACCTGCTGAAATTTTGCATTTCCTTCGATTATTTGCAAACGTCATTCTGAGAAGCGGTCTGTAGGTTTCACCAGAATGCCAAAGGGGTCCATGTCACACAAAAAGATTAAGAACCTCTGCTCTGATGGGCAGCTAGGTAGCACAGTGGATAGGGCATCAGCCCTGAGGTCAGGAGGAACTGAGTTCAAATCTAGCCTCAGATACTTCCTAGCTGTGTGACCCTGGGCAAGTCACTTAACCCCAATTGCCTCCCCCACCCCCCCAAATAAAGGAACCTCTGCTCTAGTCCACCCTTATCATCATCTTACAAAGAAAAGTGAGGCCCAGGGAATGGAAGAGATGAAGAATCTAGCTCAGGGTCAGATAATAACTAATAGTAACCAGCATTTTAAGGTTTACAAATGCTTTACAAATTGATCCTACTAATTAGTGTGACAACTCCCTTCTTATGTTTCTCCTACACAAAATCCTTTACTCCAGCCAGGACAATGTCCTCAAAGCTCCCCACACACTCTAGGCTTATTCTGACTCCCACACCTTTTCTTATTCTGTTCCTTATCCTCCCCTAACCCTAATCTTTACTATCAAAGCTTCAATGAAATACTGCTTCCCCAATAATCTCCTCAACCCGGGGATCCCTCCCTCTTTTATGATCCAAATGCCCTCCCTAAAAATACTTACAGCAGCTCTTTTTGTGGTAGTAAAGAATCAGAAATTGAGGGGATGCCCATCAATCAGGGAATGGCTGAGCAAGTTGTAGCATATGAATGTAATGGAATACTATTGTGCTATAAGAAAAACCTGGAAAGACTGACATGAACTGATGCTGAGTGAAATGAGCAGAACCAGGAGAACACTGTACACAGTAACAGCCACAGTGTGCAATGACTGACTTTAATGGACTTAGCTCTTCTCAGCAATGCAATGATCTAAGATAATTCCAAAAGACTCATGATGGAAAATGCTATCCACATCCAGAGAAAGAACTATGGAGTCTGAATGCAGATCAAAGCATACTATTTTCTTTGTTGTTGTTGTTTTTGTCTTTCTTGTGGCTATTGCCTTTGGTTCTGATTCTTCTTTACAACATGACTAATATGGAAATATGTTTAATATGAATACGTAAATAGAGCCTATATCACAATGTACACCATCTTGGAGAGGAGAGGAGGAAAAATTTAGAACTAAAAAACTTTTAAAAGTGAATGTTGAAAACTAAAATAAGTAAAAAGGCGGGAAAATCAAGTGCCCTCACCATACCAACAATCTCACACATCAATTTATCCTTTATTCTGCTGTCAGATGTGAGTCTTCTCTTTGTAGCCAGACTGGGAGCCGCCAGCAGAGAGGGCTTGTGCCACCTTCTCTGTGCAGACTCCCCCAAGGTGGCCCGAACTCTGTATATGGCAGGGGATTCTATAACAACTTATGGAGGAGAAAGTTGATGATTTGGAAGGAGAGGAGGGAAGGGGCTGGGGCTTGGGCCAAATAGCGGCAACAGATTTCCCTGTAAAGAGATCTACCCATGTTTGAAGCCTCCCCTACTATCCTGGCTCTTGGACCACAACCTGGGTCTGGACCAAGAGCAGGAGAGAACAGTGCCCCCAAACAGTTCTGATAAGTTTGATTTATTGATGATTCAAAGGTTTTCACACATACTTGTGTCTGTGGGGTCCATCATGGGAGACTAAGACCCTGGATCCAGAGCCCAGCTCCTGGACCCTCTACTTCAAGGAAAAAAGCAGTGGACATTTTAGGTATTAAAAAAATTCTTTAAAAAAAGGGGCTGTCTGTTTTGCTGTTCATGTCAGGGCTGGTGCTGAGGATTATATGTGAGGTGGGGTGAAGATGAACAGGGCCAGGAAGCAGCATGGAATTCCTTAGCCAAAGACACTCTTGGGGGGTCCAGACTTGGGCTTCTCGAAGACAGTCTCTCCTCCTGTCCGACTTCGGCTGAACACAGATGGGGCGGTTGAACCAGCTTCCTCTTTAGGAAGAAGAAAGTGGGAAAGAAGTGAGTAAGGGGGTCCCTAACAGATTCCCAAGCATTCAGGGAGCCAGGCCTGGCTGGTTGTTCCAAGTGGGAAGAGACTCCAAGGGCAGGGAACGATCTTCCCTCTTCCTCCACGCTTGGACACGCTTTCTATCGGCTCCTCCCCACTTTCTCCCAGCACTGACGGACTCTCTCCCTTCCAGGGTTCTTGACGTGTGCACACACCTTCACACACGGAAGCTTACCACATTCTCGAATGACCTGGTAGGTCTTGGATTTGATCTCTTGGTTCTTAGTGAGAGTAGCTCGTGCTCCCTTCAGGTCCTCTTCCTTCACGGGAGGTCGTTTCTTTTTGATGGGGGCTTCCTAAGGATGCCAAAAGGAAAGAAAACTAAATCTTACATTATATGAGACATAGTGACCTCCTCACACACCAGAGTTAGTCCTTTGGGCATTCCTTTTAAATGAAGCAAGAGGCTACATGGAGATACTTGGATTCCTAAAACCTGTCTCATATTTGATTTTTTGTTAGCCTGAATACTTGCATCTGATAAAAATATCTGAATCTGAGCAAAAAAAAAAAAAGACAAGCATTTATTAATCCCTTACTATGTGCCAGGCACTGTGCTAAGTAAATTTTATTTGGTCCTTATAATAACTCTAGGAGGTAGGGGCTATTATTACCGTTGTTTTACAGTTGAAGAAATTATGGCAAACAGAGAGTAAGGGATTTGCCCCAGGTCACACAGCTAATAAGTATCTAAGGCCAAATTTGAACTCAGATCTCTGTCTCTATCTCTCTCTGTTTCCAGGCTCAATGTTCTTTACCTTTATGCCTCTAGGAAAAATAAGTCATTTTCTAATGTACCCAAGGAAGGCTGTAGATGGAAATGAATGAACTATACAGAGTGTTATGATTAAGAAGCCTGAAAGATTGAAACCAGTCCATTGGAGTGCAGAGATTTAGTTAAGAGTCATGGGTTACATTTCTGTCAGCCCTTTTCTACAGTGACCTCCATGAGGGTAGGGTCTTTATGTACTCCTCATGTCTCTCCCAAGATTAAGAGAGCCCAGAGGCAAGTCCCCTGCTTCCCCCAGACTCGGAGATCACAGCACAAAATCTGTTTCCCCTCTACCTCCTCCAAAGCCTAAGAGCGCTCTGAAGGCAGGGTCCATATATTCTATTCTTTTGGGCTTTTTTTTTCCACATCACTCTACTCTGTATACATTGTGTTTGTACCTAGTTATTTGGGGGCAGCTGGGTGGATAGAGTGCCTGAGTTCAAATCTGGCCTCAGACCCTTACTAGCTGTGTGACCTCTGGGCAAGTCATTTAACTCATCTGTAAAAAAAAAAAAAAACCAAAACCCACCTGATAAGGAAATGGCAAACCACTCCAGTATCTTGGTCAAGAAAACCCCAAAGAGACTGACTGAACCACAACCACCACCAAATTATTTACAAGTTGTCCCCCTCATTAGAATGCGTGCTCCTTTAGGGGAGAGACTGTTTTTGCCTTGCTAAGTGTAAAAGGTAAAGTAAAGTACCATGGGTAAAGTACCTGACTTGGAGTCAGGAAGACCCGAGTTCAAATTTTGCCCAAGACATTTATCAGCTGTGTGACCCCAGACAAGGCATTTAACCTTCTCAGCCTGTTTTATCTGTAAGAGGGGATAATAACAGCATCTGCTCACCGGGCAGTTGTGAACATCAAATGAAATAACATAGAAAGTGGTTTGCAAACTTCAAAATGTTACACAGTACTAGTTAGCAGTATCATTGCATTACCAGGCACCTAATAAATGTTTGTTTCTGGTTTTGCTTTTTCTTAAAATTCAATTCTATTTTATTTTCAGATCTGAGTTCTCTCCCTCCCAACTCTGCCCTTCCCCAGCCCCCACAAGAAAGAGAAACAAAACCTTTGGTATAAACTATCTGTACAGTCAAACAAAACAAATCCCCAAATTGGTCATGGCCAGAAAAAGCCCTTCTCTATCTGCACTATGACTCCATCCCCCCTCTCTCTGGAGGCGCATTAATACCTTTCTTCATGAGTCCTTTGGAACTGTGATGGATCACAGATGCTGATCAGAATTCCTGAGTCTTTCAAAGTTGTCCAAAGGTTTCTCTAAAACCACCCTCTTCATCCATTTTTAAAGTACAACGATATTCCATCACATTTATATGCCATTACTCACCCGGTCACTCTCTGATTGATGAATATCCCCTAAGTAGCCACCATGAAAAGTTGCTATAATTTTGTAATTTTGAAAAGAGATTCTTTTCCTCTTTCTTTGATCTCCTTAGTATAGACCTACTAGTGGTCTCACTGTCAAAGGGTATGCACAGTTTGATATCTTTGGGGGCATAGTTACAAAATTGTTTTCCAGAATGGTTGATATAGTTGACAATTCTGTCGATGGTGCATCACTAATGTATGTTTTCCCATAGCCCCTCCTGCAGTTGTCATTTTCACGTTGTGTCAGCTTTGCCAGTCTGATGAGTCAGAGCTGTTTTAGGTTAATAATTAGATTTAATTTCAATTATTTCATTATTTACTTAATTCCCATTAATTGATTAGTTAATAAAATATTCAATAATAACTAGGTTTCTCTAATTATTAGTGTTTAGGATGTTTTCTCACATGGCTATCGATAGCTCGGATTTCTTCCTCTGAAAACTGCTTATTTATATCATTTGGCCATTTATTAATTGGGGAATGATGCTTCTAATAAGTGCTTGTTGATTGGACACAGGGACTCAGGACTCAGAGACCTGTTGACTGATAGACTAAAGGAGGCCAAGAATCTTCCTGTTCCAAGAGGTTAGAATTCCCTAGCCAGCCCTGCTTGGGCACGTGGCTGGAGGGGGCTCCTGGGCCGACTCTCATTCAGTGAGCCAGCCAGATGGTGTAGGTGTCTAACCCAAAGGGTCTGATACAGAGCTCCTGAGTGCCTGTTTGCAAACACCCCTCTTGTCTGTCTGGTTTGTCATAGAAGCCCGAGGACATTTTGTGAGCGACTTCATTGAGAGTCTAGTCATGTTGATGTATGGTAAAGCCACCTTTTTCTGTCCTCAGTTCTCTCCTCACCGGCATCTCTCCCTAGGAGGGACAGAGTGTCTAAGGGGTCAAGGGTAACTGGACCTCCAGTGGCCAGGTTCTATGGCTAAGTGTTCAAGGGCTCTGGTTCCTGGTAAGAGACCAGGGGCCGGTGACTCCCTAAAACTCCTGCCTTGGCTGTGGGTTCCAATCTCAATGCTGGGCTGAACCTCTCTCCATGGGGCTGGTCCATTTGTCCCCAAGGTCCCCACCCCGGGCCCTTCTCCTCTCCTCTCCCCTACTCCTCGGAAATAGTTGGTCCATATGGTGCCTGAGTGATGGTTGGTTTCCTAATTCAACACTGATTAAGTGTACATCAGGTGCTTTTCACTGGAGAGCTGCTTACAGTATAAAGGAAGAATATGACAGGTACATGACCAGTAGAAGAGCTAAGAGTGGGACGGGGGCAGAGGAGAGATACATTCAAAGAGTGAGCAAAATTAAGAGGGGGGATAGTTCATTAGGGGAGAGAAGGGGAGAGAATTAGGGAAGGCTCCTTGGAGGAGGTTGCACCTAAGATGGATCTTGAAGAAATAAAAGGATTTCAATGGGCAGAGATGAGAAAGTAGCACTGGGTTGCAGGGACAGAAGTGTCTTGCAAATGCAGAAAGTAGGTGGAGGCTGGACAAGATTATCCAGAAGTCAGGTATCCAGTTTTGCTGGAACCTGGAAAATGTGAAGGGCAGAGACGTGAAATAAGGCTGAAGAGGTAGTGTGGAGCCAGACTCTGGAAGAACTCACAGGCCTAGCGGAATGATTTGCATTTTGGCCTGAAGGCAGTGAAGTAGAAACATCCTGGAGCTTTTTGAACAGAGAGCAACATGACAAAGCATATGCTTTAGGAAAATTATTTTGACATGTGTGTGAAAGATGGATGAGTGGAGGTAAGACTGGGGGAAGTGAGACCAGGGAGAAGGGTACAGCGATAGCTCAGGAGAGAGGTAATCATAGGAACATAGATTTAGAATTGGAAAGAACTTTTAAGATCACCTAGTCAACCCTGGGGCTGCTAGTTGGTGTAGTAGATGGGGCACTGGACCTGAGGTCAAATCCAGCCTCAGACGCTTACTAGCAGGTGTGCCCTGGGCAAGTCACTTAACCCTATTTGCCTCAGTTTCCTCATCTGTAAAATGAACTGGAGAAAGAAATGTCAAATCACTCCAGCATCTTTGCCAAGAAAACTCCAAATACAGTCATGGAAGAGTCAGATATGACTGAAAAAATGCCTGAACAACAGTCCAAGCCTGATTTTCAGATGAGACAGAGCCTGGACTCGGTAAAGCAGTGACCAGGACTTGTAAAGTCATTGAATGAAGGTTTGAGAAATTCCTACTCAAATTCAGAAGGTTCAAGCCATGACTGGGAACGGGCAGAAGTGGTTAATTAAGGCAAGTTGAGGCAGAAGACTCTAGGTTCTGCCCCCATTTTGATTGTAACTCTGAAATCACGTGTCTTAATCTTAGGATCTCTGGATTCCATGTATTCCAAGGTCCCTTCTGGCTCTCAATGTGATGATCATTCTCCCTGAGGCTGTTTGTATGTTTTTCCTTTATACAATGAGGTTAGTCCCTATATGATCTCTATAATCCATTGGAGCTGATTCTTTTCCTATGATCACAATCTGAGCTGGGCTCTTTCCCTTCTCTGTAGCTGGTTTGAGGTGGGCTGTATAGCGTGGCTGTCTCTCTTTATTTGTATCCCCAGGGCTTAGCACAGTATCTGGTTAAATGTACATCGTTGGATGCTTAATAAAAAAAAAAATCTTTTTTGTATTGTACTGGCTGGAGTCTTTGCATAGTAAGGAAACCTGGAGATTTTAGGACTGATACCTGGGACTAGGGAAGGGTGGAGGAAAGAAGGGTATTCAGAGAGGTAGGAGTGGATCCAGCTATATGGTGTGATGTTTCCCAACATATGCTCAGCTCTCAGCCACAGAAGAGACAGAGACAGACTGTCCACAGCTACCCACTTATCCACCATCCGTCCATTCCCCACAATCTTACTATATTAGCTACAAATCCTCATCATTTAAGTACACGGACATAAAGGGAGGGAGGATTCAGGTAAGGCTGAGGGGAAGGAGGACCAAATCTCTCCCTTTCTATACATATGAACATACTCAGATACACCAGTACACAGCTACGCATACTAGTTCCCCATCCCACAAAAACAACCAAGTTTTCCCAGTGGACTTGCATTCTTTCACTTTCCAGTCAGCTGTTCACACCTTCCCTCCCAGCAGACCTCACATTTTTATCACTTATTCCCCCCACCCTTCCCCCACAGCCTCAGGAAAGGAAGCATTTCCTTACTGGAGGCAGTGGATGGCTGTGGACAACTTTGGGTCTTTGCCTACCTGGGACATTGTTGTAGGTTGGATACGTGTGGGCACCAGCAGCAAAGCAGTCTGGCTCTCTCCTCTCGGATTGAGAGCTGTGGAAGTGTCCTTGTTTACAGTGATCTAAGCAGAGCTGGGCTCGTGGGGGCTTATATAGCCAGCCCATCCCTGTGAAGTCACTTTCCTGGCCCGGCTCCCCCCGTGAGTCAAGTCCACACAGGCTGCTTGGGTCCCGAGTTTATTCTTAGAGATGACTGGGGGTCTGGCCAGCTAGGACCCCGACGCCTTGATGAGAAACAACAGCTGGGGGGGGGACCCCAGTCCCTGGGGAGCAAGATGTTTTATTTATAGCTGAGGCTTAGGCTTCTGAGATCTGTTTGTCTGTAGATGTGAAAGTTTGTGTGTTGTGTGTGTGTGTGTGTAGGAAAGGGAAAAAACACCGAGGAGCTGAATACCACGGTTTGTTTTTCTTTCCCCACCCATTGTCGCCCAGTTTCCTCTCAAGGAAAAAAAAATACAAATTTCAAAGCACTTTCTCCATGGTTGGGGGGATGGGGACTCAGAGGAGGAGGGACTGATGGCCAATCTATCTTGGGGTCCTGTATTCTCTGACTTTCCAGCCACCTGTTGGAGAAGGCAAGATACTCAGAGCAGGGGATGATGGTTTTTCTATTTGGGTCTCTAATGATCATCCTCACCCACAATTACCAAATTACCAAGCACACCTCGGGTTCTAGTTCTGGCTTTGCCACCAATCAGGAGCCTTCAGGATTAGCAGCGACCCTCTGAGGCAGGGTGTGGACTGTCTCCCATCCTCTGGAATCATCCACATCCTTCCTACCCTTCAAGGCCCTTATCAAACCCTATCTTGGCCTCCAGGACTTTGTCTCTGGACATTCTAGCCCGTGTTAATCTCTTGCCTTCCTTTGTAGCACACATTTAAAGAGTGCTGGCCTGGGAAGCTAACTTACTATAGGGATTGCTTACAAACTTCCTTAATTTGTGATCATTAGTTGTGAGCTCCCGATTAGTAGGTCTTCAAGCAGGGTGCACCCTCACATCAGGAATTTAGAGCGAGGTATGGGAGAGACTTACGATTGCTGAGGTCCCTTGCAGCTTTGAGAATCTACTTTGAAATTTACCCATGAAGAATGATTCCAGAAAGCCGGCATTAAATCCAGGGGACAGTTCTCTTAGATATAGCTTTGACATATCACCAATCTAACTGCTTTTCACCCAGCCCCTGCCTAGTCTACCCAGGGCCAATTGAGGTTCCAGGCTGAAGAAACTCTATGTCCAAGTTCAAGGACCTTACATATTGTTGTGTAGGGCTGAGGCACTGCCCCACTTGGGTTTAAGACTGAATGTTTTCTATTTCCAGCAGCTTTTTGTGGTGGCAAAGAAGTGGAAATTGAGGGGACACTCATCAACTGGGAAATGGCTGAACAAGATGTGGTACATGAATGTAATAGAATACTACTGTGCTCTAAGAAATGACGAGCAGGCAGATTTCAGAAAAACCTGGAAATGCTTGCATGAATTGACGCTGAGCGAAGTGAGCAGAACCAGGAGACCATCGTACACAGTAACAGCAGTCTTGTCTGATGATTGACTTTGTTAGACTTAGCTCTTCCGAGCAATGCAATAATCTAAAACAATTCTAAAACACTCACGAGGGAAAATGCCATCCCCATCCAGAGAAAGAACGGTGGAGTCTGAATGCCGATTGAAGCAGACCATTTTCTTTTTTGTTGTTTTTTTCTTTCTCATGGACTTCCCCTTTTGTTCTGATTCTTCTTTTCCAACATGACTAATGTGGAAATATGTTTAATATGATCACATATGTATAGCCTATATCAGATTGCATGCTATTTTGGGGAGGGGGGGGAATATTTAGAACTTGGAATCTTAAAAAGGAGAATGTTGAAAACTAAAAATAAAATAAAGACTGAATGTTTTCTCCAGAGGGTAAGAAGACATTCCACGGTGCCTTGGAGAAAGCCTCTGTGGCACTGTTCTCCCCTCCCCCACCCCCTAGGCTAGAGACCAAGGGCGAGAGTTTGTGGGATAACTTTGGGCAGGTGATTAATTCCTGACTGTAACATGAAACTGACACTCAGTCCATCCCACTTGGCAAAGGGTGGCTCCTGTCTTTCCCACCTACATAGGAATACTTCCATGGGGTTTCAGAGATGGCTTCTCTCAGCATTCCTTTGCTTGCTAACTCGTTAATGTAATCTATTCCTTGAAGAGCCAATTCTTCAGATCCATAAAAGAGAGGTGATATAAGAGGCAATGACATCCTTTCTCTTCTCTCCTAGTGCCATGAGTTTTCTGGGAATCTCCCATCAGCCCCTTAGGCTCCCTTTGCTGACTGTGCAGTTGGTCCTTGACTCAGCCAGAAACATAACTGGGAGTCAGTCCCTCTTCAGGCCTGTTTCTCCTCTCTGTATAAGGAAGGGACTGGATTAGGCATTTTCTGGGATCCCCTTCTGGCTCTGACATTCAATGCCTTCTGCTATACCTGCAGTTAAACCCTAACAAGAACACACAATGAAAATTTTTTTTTAAAAATTGGTAATAAGGTGTCAAACTTTATTGTAAACCATTATGCAATGTAAGTACATTATCTTCCCTTACACTTAAAAAAATTTGTTGTTGTTTTTTAAAATGTAACACCACTGATTGGACAATACCATCGAATGCAGCAGTATTCTATGGCGGTTTTTTTTTTTGCTCACACAAAGGTCCAACCCCTAATTTACTCAACAAAAGAAAGCTCAAATAAAACCTCTTGAGAACCCAAGCTTCAGATAACAATAACCCCAAACCAAATGAGACAAAACCCAACCTATTCTCTCATTAAGAACTAGGTCCCACACCAAAGGACAACAATCCCTTTGGAAAAGCGACAGTTGCTACATTTTGTACAACCAGATGATTCCGTTTTTCTGCTGGGAATGTTTGGAAACTTTCCTAAAGAAATTTCCCCTAGTCCGTAGTACAGTTGGGCCACTCCACCCTTCAGTTTATTCTGCTGCCAAAAAAAAAAGCCCCATGGATGGCAAGTTAGTGAAGCACAGTGGTGGGCATCGCTGGTGGCCACGTTCTCTGGAAGCTCCCAAATGGAGCCTTCTGAGGCCTGGCTGCGAGCCGTGCCTGGGGCTAGTGCCAGCAAACAGCACTGGTTTGCACTGTCTGGGAGAAGCTTTGCTTCTAAGACTTTCTTATTTTTCCCTGAAGAAAAAGGCAAGATACGTCGACATTAACACATGACAATCCAGTGGAGAAACAGTAAGATGGGGAATGTGGTTCAGTTGACCTTTGAAGCTTCCTCAGTGAAGCTCAGCCACAGATGGCCCTCTCTGCACAAGGCTTTATAGACAGATCGATGCTACCTACTTTCACATCTCACCAAATGAATATTACAGTCTTGTCCCCTTGTTTGTGACAAATATATCATAGTTACCAGGATCACTTGGAACAATACTCTCTGAATCCAATTTTTATGCAAGAGACTGACCACCATTCAAATTTGGACAACGGACCAGCTACTAACAAGAATTCAGTCGGCATTAATTTGCTCCTTAAAAAGTCCAACTACCATGATGGATAATGCTTCCTTCACGTTATCTATGAGAATGGGGAAGAGCACCACTGTAGCTAATAGCTGTACCATATGCGGTGTCTTATACAGCATGCTTCCAGAGAACTCATTCTATTAAAGAAAGGACATCCTTGATAGAAGGAAACCCTGGCCATTATCTTCCATGGGATACTGCATTGAAAGCTGGAGGCTACTTGTTTAAAGTATGGTCAAAAAATGGTGGAGTAATGCTGGACAAACCAATCACCTTTTAAGGAAACACTACATCTTATCCTCAGAGATCAGGGAACCCACATTCCCAAATAGTCTTTGGCTTGCAAGGCCTTACAATATCACCCTGTTAGTCAGCTACAGGACTGTAACCCAGAGATCTCAAAGCACTTATTAAAAAACATTTCAGAGAAAAAACATACCACATTCTCACCACCTCTTCCCTCCTTTTCCCTAGAATACCACTGCTCAAACTGATCTCTGGATCATCTGAGGTCTGTGTTAATGCACATTTAACACGTTACATGATTAAGGCTTTTAAAAATAGGGAATAGATGTAAAGACTTAGCTCAAGGTTAAAACAAAGCTCAGAATCAGACACCCTGTGTGCTCTGAATCCAAAGGGAAAGAGTGAACAAAGTAGGTATGTGTGCTGTTCAAACTACCAGGTAAGAGGGTCAGGGAAAAGGGTGAGTATTAAGAGGGGCCATGTGTCACTCTCCTATAGGTAGGAAAATCAATTCCAGTCTCCCTAAATCCTGGTGCCTGTGAATAGAGTCTCTTTTCTGGGTTTCAGAGATAACTACTCAGATATAAACACTGGAACTCACTTCCCCAAACACTGTTTTCTCTCCTCTCCTAGGAGAAGCTGCCTGTATAGCCATGGGGGGAGAAGGGGAGTAGAATAAGGGAAGGAATAAAGGGCAGGATTCTCCTTCACTTTCAGTCCTTTGCAACCAAGCTCTCAGATGGAACAGATTGCAGAGAAACAACGAACCACTTCTTATTGCAAAGAGGATGTGTAAATGCACAGTTACAGGTCAGTGGCTCCACTCAGTTCTCTGGGTCAGGGTTGGGAACAAGTCCCTTGCTGGGTGCTTGGCAGACAAGGCCTAGCAGTACAACTGGGAAATCTCCGTCAAGGTTTGCTTGTTACCCATAGGCCAACAAACAGGAATGTCAGAATAGCAAGAGAATGTAAGAGTAAACATTCAATATTCTCCGAGGTCCCAGTGGGAGCCCAAGTAGCAGTCTATTGAACACACCACAATTCAGACCTAATATGTCTAAGTAAAACATTTAAACAAGCCTTTTAAAAAGCTCTGAGTTGTTTGTCATTCGTGAATCTGTATGCCTTAAGGCTTGGAACAGCTGCTATCTGGAGAGCAGAGCAGTCATTCCGCTATTTCTTCCTACAGTGTCACCTGGGTGTCTCAGCTGTGATAAATACCTCTGCTACTTCTCCCTGCCTGAGGCTCCACACAGGGAAAAAAAGGTTTCTACAAAATGGTCTGTTATTTAAGAAATGAGTCCAAGTGCCTGAAGCCTGGCTAAGCACATGAGTCTGCCTTGTGAAAATGGCAATAGCAAACCTGGAAGCTCCTATCTGCAGATCCAAAGATGCCTGGGACTCCATCTCACCTCTGACTCAAAAGAATCAAAGAGCATAAGAAAGAGGTCACCTGGGAGGGAGGAGCTTAGGAAGAGAATGATCAGGGTGTGCAAAATAGGTGGCAAACATGGGATCCAGGAAAGCATCAAGGGAGGTTAGCAACGTGGGACCCCCAGGCCAGCTCTGCAGGCTGAGAAGAGATCTGGGTTTAAACTTCAGTTAGGTTTGTATGTGTGGAGAAGGAAGGAGGAATTCAAAGGGAGGAAGATTTGAGAACAAATGGGGAACATGGATTGAGAATGTCGATTCCCACAGGGACTTAAGTTTTCTGTACTCTACCAGAAGCAGCCATGTCATTTTTACTGTAAGGTGCTTGTTGCCTAAATCTGCAGAGAAAGTGTGGGAACTTTGGCCAGACAGAACAGGGATCCCATTGCTTGGGGTTGACATGTAGCATGTACAGGATCTGGTGATTACAGCTGAGAATTGGCTCCTTTCATTATCTCTCCGCCTAACTGCAAAGTCATGAAATGATTAAATTATTCTGAAGCAAATCTTTTGACCTTTCCCCCACCTAAACATTACTTGAAAGGTAAACAGACCATCTCTTTTTTTTGGTGGTGGTTAAAAAAAGAATCTTTAAATAGAACAGTATGAAAATATAACTTAAATTATAAAAGTCAAATAGGAGAAGACCTTAAAAAAAAGTACGTTCTGCCTATCAATCCCATAGGTACCTTAAAGGAAACAAACACGGAGACTTAAAGACATCAACATGGTTAAGGCTCATAACCACAAAACGATCCTGGGTTCTAGGTATTAATTGTTGCAAAAGCCACTTTTTAGTAAGAAAACACACTGGCTCCAACTTGATCAGTCTGGATTACTTTTTCCTCCAAAAGTGACACATCCCGTCATTCCCCATGGAACTGAAAGGAGGCAGCTGCAGAGAGGGAGAGAGAGAGAGAAGAGAGAGAGAAGAGAAAGAGAGAAAGAGAGAGAGAGAGAGAGAGAATGTGTGTGTGTGTGAGAGTGTGTGTGTCTGTGCGGTACAAGCACACACACGGATGCTCATCCTCTTCGGCAGCTCTGTCAAGTCAGACAAAGACCGGTGTAGTTTTGGTCCCTGATAACACTGGATATGCCGGATGGATGGAGAACACCCAAACCCAACTTCCGTTGCATATTCGGTCAGTATCTGTAGTGCAACTGAATTGTAACCTTCGCTGCCACGGCCTCTTCAGGGCACTCGTTCCACGTCACAGGTGTCAGAGAATGCAGGACAGCAGGAAGACAGGAAAGGGTAGAAGGAAGGGCAGAGATGAGGAGGAGGGAGGGAAAAGGTCAAGTGACACTGCAGAATGAAAACCCGCCAATCCAGGAATGACCGTGGCCCCCAGACCCGCCAGGCCCCAGGCCAGGAAGTGTGTCATACAGGCAGCCCGAATCGGTGTTTCTTTTTTTTCACAGGCTTCAAGGTGGTCAGTCTTCGGAGGTCCTCATCTGCATCTGACTCTTCCATCTCATCATCAGCAGACATCAGAATCTGGATTGGAAATGGAAAGGCATGGCCACTGAGTCACAGGACCAAGCCTGGGGTGGCAGGTGGCTCTACCCACCCCATGTCTTTGACTGCCCAAAGAGGGTGCAGGATTGAGCCTCCTTGGAAGAGGGTTTCAGGGAGGCTCCAGCCCTATACCCAAAAGCATACATGACCAGCTACAACATTCTCACTAGGTTGGTATCATGTGACCTAGATTTAAACCCTGACTCTCCTACTTAACTACTTGCCTGAGACACCTTGGACCTCTGGGCCTCAGTTTCTTCATCTGTACTAAAATGAGGGGAATTGGGCTACGATCTGAATCCTACCCTTTCTTGGCTATCTTGTATACCCCTTCACTCCCATACTAACTCAGCCTGAAAAAAAAATCCAACTAGACTAGCACCAGAATAACTCCTAATCAATGTCGTTTTGGTAAGCAGACCCAGCCTTGAATTCCAGGCATTCCTCTGAACCTAAGAACCACAAACTCACCTTGCAGAGTAAAGGACCTAAAACAGCTGCAGGGGAAAACCCAGGGGATGTGAAGAATTTCTTGGGGTTTGTGCTATAGATTGATCAAGAGAGGCAGTTAGCCCAGTGGGTAGTAAACTGGACAGCGGTTCAAGCCCCACTGATGACACATCAGAACTCCATGATTTTAGACCCCCAACGCTAGGGAACAGCTGTAGATCTTTTTGCATTGATCAAGGGTTCCTTACTGAGGAAGCCATAGGTCCAGATCACTCCTCAGATAAAAAGCGATACACATCAAAGGCAGGACACCGCTAAGGACTTCTCTGGTTGATACTGTCCGTATAGAAATAAATCTTTATGTAGGCAAACCACAGGTGTGGGCCCTCCATCTTCAAATACAGGCAAGCCCCTGGGATTCAGCCATCTCTACCTGAATGCCATTGATTCCCATGCAGAGCAGGGTGACCCGGAGCCCAAGCACAACCCGTTTATGCTTAGGATTCAGGGGCCTCCTGACCATGGGGAAGAGAAGCCTGGGCTTGTGAGACAGGTCCACAAAGCAGGGTGTGACCTGCCACTCTCCCTGCACTCTTGGGAAAGCTTGCTGGTAAGTCATCTGAGGGTCAAGAGCCCAGAAACCCAGCTGGCTTAGAGAATGTACCAAAGCAGGGCCAAGTAAAGGAGGAGTTTGTGGGAGTCTGCTGGAATGCTGACTGAATGTGTGAGCCAAGTTATGGGGCTATACAGGGCCAACACATAACCCTGCTCCCCTAAGCCCATTCACTTGGACTCGGCAGTCTACTCACTGGTAGGATGATGAGGTGCCTTAAGAGTCTCTGGAGGATTTAATCGCACCATTCCCAAGCTGGAGGACAATGCAAAGAATAAGCACACTTATTCCTAAATACCAGACAAGTCCTTGCTGGATTGTTCAGAAGAGATCAGTTCCTTTCCTTTCCATCTTAATTAGTAAGGTGCCTGGGTCGCTAAGCCTGCAGCTGAATGGCTGGGGATGGTCTTGTGTTTCAGGCAATGCTGCCTACTCAACAAGTAATTCTCACGGTTTAGCACTTACTGGGAACATGTGTGAAAAAAGAGAGGATGTGCCAGCCTAGCCCCAGCAAGTCCTGGAGCAACAACGTTGGACTTTTACAAACGATCAAAAATGCTACTTACTTCAGACTCTGACTCTTCATGGGAGGCAGCCCGCCTGTATCGGACTTTGCTTCCATTTCTTGAGTCCAAGCTGGCTCCTTTTTCTTCTAGCTTGGCTTTTGTCTTTCCCTTTTTCATAAGGAAATTATCCACAACCCAAAACATTAATGCCTGCAGGAGGATGAAGGGCAAGGTAATGATTTGGCATGTGTCAGCCACTTGGAAACATGACATTCTCAACCCCCTTCTTCACCCTGTCAAGTTTTTGTAAGAGATTATTTAGAACAATACAAGAGACCTCGAGAGTCCAGTCCTTTTCATTTAAACACATGAGAAAACGGAGGCAGAAATGACAAGATCAGAGATTTAGAGCTGGAAGTGACCCCAGATCTACTCCAAACCCCTCACTTTACAGATGAGGAAATGGAGGCCCAGAGAGGCTGAGCGACCTGCCCACGGTTACACAGCCAATAAATGGCAGAGGCAGTATTTGAACTTGGGGTCTCTCGTTCTAAACCCAGAACTCTTTGAAGTGACTTGCTCCAGGTCACACAGGTAATGACAGAGCCAAGACCAGAACTCATGACCTTTGACTCCCAGTCCACAGTTTCCACTACTACCATCACACATCCTTGGCCTCTCCTCCCCATTTCTGGCAACTACATCCTAATTTAATCTTCTGTTCATTCTAGATGTTTTCTATGCTTCTTTTGCTAATTTCTAACTCTTCGATTTCTTTCTCAAATAGAGAATTTTGGTGATGGTTTAGGTGAAATCTCAAAAACATAGACCAACTAGAAGAGACCCTAATAGGAGAAAGGAATCTCAAGAATACTCCGCTAGAAGTCTGAGCTACAAATTCAAGACTTTGGGTCAACATTGTATAAAACTGCCTGTGGCCTAGAGAATCTCAGGGCACCTCATCACCCCAGGAGTGACTAGACTGCTAAGTCCAAGCGAGTTATCCAAAGAAAGGCCACTGACATGGCTCCATTCCCCACATTTACCCTCTGGGGGGTGGGTGGCAGTGATAGAAAGGTTACTCCAGCTCTCGCGTGACAAGCATCCAGAGGCCCATTAGACTTTAAGGGGTGGTACAGTGAATACACAACAAGTCACAAGAAAAAGCACTGGAGAACTCAGAGGAGGGCACTATCCATGTGACTCAAGCTGTCCACCCTGGATCTTTTAGGTAGCAGAGAAAAACGAGGAAGAAAGCTGTCCATACTAACATTGACGAAGAAAGGGACTATGAGCATGACGATGGCCAGTTCCAGCTGAGGGTTCTCAATAGGGTTCAAAAGAGCGACCTGTGAAGAGAAGAGCGTCTGGTTTAGTCAGCAGAAAACCTGAGGTGTGAAAGGGAGAAGGCAGCTAAATGCCCCTGAACCTGCTAGCTTTCTCCCCAGTCACGCCCTTTGTGACTGATGGGCGAGCAGGAGAGTTGGCCTTTTGGAGCCAGGGCCCATTTCTAGTTAGCTTTGTGAAGAGACAAGAAACTCAGACCAGGAGCACTACAAATGGGCTACCAGTCACCTTTCTGGCAGCTTAGCTCAGGTTGGTAAAGGAGAAGCAGCTGTGCTGGACACAGCATGGGAGGGAGTTACACGGGTCCTTCCTCAGAGGCCATCATCTAGATTCATGGAAGGTTAGTTGGTAGTTCTCCTTTTTACAGGCTTAGTTGACCTCTTTTCAATGAGTGCCCTGATAGGCCAGACTAAAGGATGTGCCAGAAGGTCTAGAACCTGCTGTGATGATGCAATGAAGGCCAAGAACTAAACCATCATTCTCACTGGCACATGGGGAAATAATGCTAACACTAGACGCTCAGCTAGATTAGAGTACGGGGCACAGATCCCAAGAAAGAAACCATGCAGCTAGGCAGGACTAGGTTCCTGTCTACTGCAAGTTGCAGAATGGGGACGGTGGACGAAATGTTAGGTTTAGGCATTCAATACCAAACTGAAGACCAAACCAGTCAAGCTACTTGGAAAATAGTACACATCACTAGGCCAAGAGCCTTTAAAAAATCTAGAAGGAAGCATTTCAGTAAAACTGAGTTAACGCCTCCCCTAAAAGGAGTGCTTCTCCTGATGCTATCAGGCACTGAGAGGGGCGTGCCCAGCCTAGGAATCGTGAGTCCACTGTTGAGTCTGACTGAATCTGGGGTGCATTTAAGGAGTTCAGAGAAGTCTGAACCACAGAGATGGTGAAGCCAGAGGTGCAGCCAGGGTAGCGCTCAGTAGCTTATCTTTCACAGACACATTTCCCTTGGCCAGCGACACTCTCAGGGAACCATCTGAGGCAGGAAGAAAGAGGCAAACCTTTTTCCACTGAGGTATTAGGAGGACGATGATGATGATGGTTTTCTCAAACATCATGATCACGATGTACAGAGCACACTGCCCAACCCAGGCACCACATTGCAGTGGGTCTCCTGCAAATACAATGGCACATACTAAATACACACAAAGGGCACTCCCCCAAGAACATGGAGGAGTGCCCAAGCAAAACCAACTCCCAGTTCGTTTCCTCTCCCTTCCCCCACACTCACTTCTCTCTCCTTTGCCCTCTGCTCCCAGCACACTGCTTCCTAACTAAAATCCTACACAGTACAAGAGTCCCATGTGAGAGATTTCAATGTGACTTAATGAAATAGCAACATCTATTGGGAACTGTTACCAACAAATAGATCCTAGTGCTTCAGATATGAAGGGCCAGAGATTTCCTAATCTGGAGCCTAAGTTGGCTTTCTTCTTTTGTCTTTCCTGGAGGGGTTTCCAAGCCAAGGTATTTCTGGTTGGCACTCCAGAACAGTAGATTTGTTGTCCTTGGCTGCACATTAAGAAATAGCCTGACATCAGAAGCTGTATTAAATAAGATTATCTTTTTCACCCACTGTTAACTGTTTCAAGCCACATTCAATCCGAACATCTGTAACTAACTCACTCTTTCTGAATCCTGAAAGAAGCTATCAGACCCTGGGTAATACTCCGTCCTACACCCCGGGCCTTTGGCCAGAAATCAGTTCCCTTCACCTCTCAGGCTTAGACTTGGCTCCTTAGCAGAGGCACCAAGTAAAAGGTAGTGACTAGAAGGGAGGATTCAGAGGGAGAAAAGAAAAACTCTCAAGGCAAGGTAAAAGACAGAAAATATATCAATTTAGCCCTGGACCTTCCTTCAAGGAGGGAGGGAAGGGAAGAAGGGAGGGATTTATTAAATGCCTACTTATGTGCCAGGCACTGAGTTAACTGCTTTACAAATGTTATCTCAGAGGAACTAGACCGTACTAAGGCCCTATTCACTGAATTAAATGCCTCCTAAGTAGATGAATTCCAGAAGACCAGTAACTATTGGCAATATCAATCCAGATCCTAAGTTACAAATAGAGGAAATAGACTATTTGCAGTGCTCAGAATCCCCAAGAGAACAGATGGCAGGCACTTTGCCCAGCTGTCTTTGGGGCACTGGCACTGTCAGGCCTAGCAGAGCTGGCCTTGTAGCCAGTACCTGATCTGTGCTCTGGGCAGCTTAGTCCTAGAGTCAGGAGCCTCAGAGAGCATTCAGACAGCCTAAGCAAGGTTCCACTTGAGAAGCAAGTGAAATAGACAACTTGCTCCGGGGACCAGGCTTTGAGAATGAAAACTTGGCTATAACAAGAAAATGACAGTTTGATTACATGATTCCACTATTTATAAAGCAGCCTCTTTGTGGACATTTGAGCAATAGGCCCCCGTCCCTGCTAGATGGAACGTGCCAAGGGTACAGAGCAGAAACACAAGTGAATGCCTTTAGATAGCTGTAATGGCTAAGAGACCAGGACCATTCCCTTTTCTGGAAAACCTTAAAAGAATCTGAACATTTGATGTGTTCAAATTCAGTAATTTTCCATCCTTAAGTTTTCTGTCTACTTTAATAAAAAGGACAACAGACATTTGGGCTTAAAACAATTATAAGGGTATAATGCCTGCCAGGGTTTTTTTTAAACAGACTTTGGTAATCTTTATATGATCCTTGGCCCATTTTAGAAAAAGTCCAGGAAACTATTAATTAAAGGAGCTTGTTCAAAGTCACAAAGTAAGACTCCTGAGACTCAGGCACACAGAGCTATGAGGAAAGCTCCCTGAACCCTGATAGGTGTGTTTTTAATCTATAGCCAAGTACAGAAATTCATTTCAAACCAAGAAAAAAAACAAATCTTACTTGCTTAAAAATTCCTCCCTCCATTATCTATTTCCAAATAACTGAATGTGGTGGAAATGAATTCCCCAGCTTCATAACAGAAATACCCACAAGATGGCCAAGCCACAGTCTTTTAGGATACTTTAAGGACACCACCTGTCACAATGAGGCAAAACCTGCAAACCAGAGGGACCTCTGAGTGAATACTTCTTGACTCTGATTCCACTGAAGTGGTCTAGGGATCCAGAAAACCGAGCTTTCTATTATCTTCAGATAACACTGCAGACAATGCCCATTTATTTACATCAGACCATCTTAGACCCAGCAGGCAAACCTGTTTTCTTCTCAGTTTTGGGATAGTAAATACAGAAGGGCATGCAGTGGAAAGAGTACTGGGCAGGGAGTCAGAAGACTTGAGCTTAAGCCTTGGGTCTGTCACGTGTTGTGTGGCCTTAGGCAGCAAGAGTTCACATCTATCACACTCTGTGAGGCAACCTGTTCCTATCACCATTTTTCAGGTGGGGAGATGGAATCTCAGAGACACTGTGCCTTGGTACAGGGTGATACAGAGAACGTGTATGTTCTGTGGTAGAATTTGATCCCAGCTCCTCCTCCCTTCAAGTCCAGGGCTCTACTAACACTACCATATTTTCCAGTGGCTACCTCAGCTTTCTCATCTGTAAAATACCTGGTCTTTGGCTATTGTGAGAACAGCTTTTGTAAACTTCATCAGAAATTATTGCTGCTGCTACTGCCAATGATGATGATAAAACTATAAGCTTCCAAAAAGCAGGCAAGGGAGGACCCTTAGGTGAACGATGGGAGTAGCGACCAACCTTGGAGAATCAGGGGTCTGGATGGTGATGTTGGCAGACCTGGCCAATCAGCAGGGAGCAAAACCAGGGGCCAGGACTAAGTCCTTGGTAGCCATGTCTACCCTCTGGGAAGAATGAATGTCCTGGGCCCTGAAATGATGGGTGTAATGACCCTTATTCACCTACTCACTCACTTCCCTTTCAAATGTAGTAACAGAGTCAACAACAATTAGATGCCCGAGGCTCTTCTACCAGCAATGTCTAATCACAAAGCCTTCCCTGACTGCCTCAGCCCAGAGACCTCTCCTTTGGATCTTTTACAGTCCCTCCAATAGCCTGCATTTGAAGTTTACTCAACACCCAGCCGGGTACTGCCGGTTATCCTTTTATTCATGCATTTCCATATCTAATCAGATGCAAAGGCACCAAAGGCAGAGACATTTTTCATAAATGATCCTACCAACGAAGTTGTAAACATTCACAATTTTCAAACCCTGTTGCACATGTAGTCTCTCAGCCCGTGCTGAGGGCTGCCCCACGAGGTAGGACTCCTTTTTCCTATTCTACAAGTGAGGAGATAAGAGAGGCTGCACGACCCAAGAGCGCACAATAACTAAGCATTCAAAGCAGGACTTTTATCCAGTTCTTTACTCTTGGTCTACAGTGTTTACTTACTTACAAATCTAAATCTTCCAGCTCCAAATTCTATGATCAGGTTGTCTCTAACTTCTATCCCGTACAGCCCTAAGCATGGCACCTTCACAAAGTAGGCACTCATGTTTACTGACTGACTAGCTGAGAGAGCGTGGAGTTTGTTTGGGCAAGATGCCCACATCCCACTACCAAAACAAAGGCCCCCACCCCTTCCAGAAGGTTTTTTAACAACTGCATCTCTTAGCAGCATCCCTGTTATCTAGTAAGAATAGACTAATAGGCCAGTCTTGGCTCTAGCTATGTTGGAAAAGAACAACCAGCTAGTTATATAATCTCAGCTGGCATACAATGAACACAGCGAGCGGCACTGAGAAACCTGCTCTGTAACCCTGAAGGAGAATAACTTATGTTTGTGCAGCTGAGGAAGCAGGAGGGAGCTGGGGGCAGGAGCCAACCTGTGATCAGCTGAGGGCCCTAGGACAAGACCTTGCATCTACATAAGGCTTTAGAAAGGGCATCTACATAGAGTTTACAGAGCGCTTTCAAATCCATTATCTCACTGGATCCTCAACACTCCATGAGGGAGTACCCATTTTACAGGGAAAAACATAAAGCTTAGAAAGATGACTGAACCATTCTGAGATCGAATTACTAGTAAGTAATGGAGCCAGGACTCGAACCCAGGCTTTCTGACTTCCACTGCTCTTTGAACCACATCACATCGGTGCTCTTGTCCTGAGGGTCGATTTGGAGGGTCTGCCTTTCCTGACAGACAAAGCAGGTCAGACATCCCTACCATACCCTGCCAGCCTCAATCAGTGCCTGTCTCCCCACTGAGATGTGAGACTCAAATAAGACCAGGGTCTCTGACTAGCCAAAGTACCAGTATTGGAATAGCAGAGAAAGCTTGGTTGAACAGTGAAATGCTCAGGCTTCCATCCCCAGCCAAGATCACAAGAGTCATCTTTGTCTTAAACGCACTGGCTTCCTGGAGCTTGGGATTCTTGACAAAGGTTGTCTAACCAAGGAGTTTCAAAGGGATCATGTATAAATGAACAGAGTCTCTCTCTTCAGTGGAGGAAGAACAGAATAAAAACACAAAGGACAAATAACGAAGCACAGCATTTGCTCTGCTTCTCTGGACTGAGGCAGGACACAAATTTACTTTATTTTGACTCAGGCCATGGTCACAAGAGAAAAGGCCTATGGGGAGATGGGTCACTAGGGTCATTTTCCCAAACCTTTTTTAAAAAGCAAACTTTCTTTCTTTTCAAGGACATAAAAGGACTGGCAAACAGGCCATTAGAGTACAACTTTTTACATAAGAGAAAATCTGAAACCAAAGAGGAAAGAGGAGTCTGGGGCGGGGAGGGCTGGGGGGTGGTTCATTCTGGTTGCAGAAAGGGCAGGTTTATCATAGTGACCAAGGACACCTTGGCTTTCCTAACTGGACCCATTCCAGGATTCTCAATCCTATTTGGAAAAGAATAGGAAAGAGATGGGAGGGAATGCTAACAAACTAGGCACGAGGCAGGTTTCAAAAAGATCAATAGGCTAAACCCTATTAACACTAAACCTATTAAAATGAAATATAAAAAGGATAAACTGGAAGAACTTTGCTTGTGTTCATAAAAAGATGGGGGACACGTGACCAGTTAATAGTTTTTGTCTGAACATGACCCGGCAGTTTTTGTGGACTTCAAGCTCCATGAGAACAAGTCTGGGCAGCAAAGTAAACTGATCCAAACTTCTCCACACCTGGAGTGCCATCCCTCCTCCCTTCTGCCTGTTCTAACGCGGAGGTCCCCTGAAGGCTCAGCTCGGGTGCCCCTTCCTTCAAGAGCCTTTCCTGATTTCCCCATTTGTCAGTGCACCCTGCCCACCCAAATCACTCTCTCTACATCCGGTATTTAATTCTCAGCGACCATGTTTTGTGTGGTTCCCCTTCTCCCAGGGGCCAGGAATTACCTCACTTTGGCATCTGTATCCGTGGTGCCCAGCTCAATAAAGGCTTATGATCAAGGAAGTTAAAATATTGCTGTACTCAGTTTAGTTCTAGACACCACATTTTAGGAAGAGCATTGGTAAGACAGTAACCAGGATGGGAGGAGCCTTGAGTTCATGCTAAATGAAGATTAAGTGAAGGAAATGGTGATATCGAGCCTGGAGAAGAGGAAAATTAAGACTTGATATAAGGAAAACTTCCTAACAATTAGTTATCCAGGGCACTGGGCTGCCTTAAGAAGTGATGAGTCATTCACTCCCAATTCTCTCTATCCCCACTGGAATCTTCCAAGCAAAGATCAGATGAGCACTCTCTGGGGATGCGGCAGAAACTGCTGTTTGGGTATAAGATGCACTGAGATCCTTTCCAACTCTGAAATTATGTTACTTAAGGTAATCTGTTCAAACCTCTTGTGGAGTGGGCTAGGGCTAGCCTATCTGTTGGCTCTTGAGAGAAATGTGGAAACCATTTGAAATGATCCTGAACTGCCAGGGGTACAGATACTCTGGGTCTTGGTTTGCATATAGTAACAAGCCTTAAGTTCCTCTCCTCCTACCAGTTCTATCATGTAAATTCACTTAGAGCCTGTAAGCTTGGAGACCCCAGTGGCTCTGTGGCAACCTAGAATAGATGTGAATGGTTCACCTGGAGATCTCACAGAAGAGGAAGCAACAAAAGGAAGAAAACACAAACTACAGCCTATTCCCTCATCAACCCCACAAATATAGGTAAAATGTATTCAGGTGTATAATGCAAATAAATCAATTTCCACATGAAGTTCGACCTTCAGTCCCATATTCATTCTGATCATCAAACAGAAAAAAGTTCTGTGTGAGAGATGCACTGAACTTAAAAAAATAAAAAAGGTTTCCTATATTCAAGCAACTGATATCTGCAAAGCAAAAATAGCAGGACTATAGTCACCAAAAAATATCTTTACTGAATTCAAATAAGGGGGAACTGATAGACTACCTGGAACAGCAGAGTGAAGGCTAGACAAGAAAGCAGGAAGCAGCCGTCCTATTTCCAGATCAGCTGTATTTCCAAATTAGCTACGTTATTTTGATAAAATCAGTACATCACTGGCCCAAAGACAGGGGGCTGGTCTCCATTTTTCAGATCTGAGTCTGCATCTGGGCTTCTCACTACAGGGAAGCCGTCTTCAAGGGGAACAGCAGGAATAGTATTTCTGTTTGCAAACATTTCAAGTAGATGATTCATAAAGCATCGAGCAATGGGACTAAGAAAGTACTTTATCTCAGCTCTGCTAACAGGCGATACATGATTCCAGCTTCTAGAAATAACACAAACAATTCTGAGCTGAGGCTTATGGATCAGCTTTTAAAAAAGACGCACACATGTATTCTGGAGGAAAATGCCACTGCCTTTTGAGTCCCTAGCTGGCCAAAGCAGGCTTGGGCTTTGGGCCTAGAGCCACAAGGCTGTCTGAACAGGACTCTGATGAGGAACAGGCAAAGAGGACTTAGAAATCTTGCTGCATACCTCTTTTGTTAGCTAGTGTACTTCCTCTAGCAAACACTTCATTAGTTCAGCTCCTCCTGATAAAGAGAGCTTTCCCATAATGTAAACAGAAGGAAAGGCCCCATTTTCTAGCAGGAGACAAGTTCTCCTGTGCCTGGCAGGAAAAGCTGCTCAGGCTGTGCCAGCTGAGAGCAGCAAAGATGCCTTACAATGAGGCACCCCTAGCTCTACACTCTTTTATGAATTTGCTCCTTACACAGTTACTATGAACGAAAAACTAAAATCCACCCCATTCCTGCTCAGTACCAACTAACTTTATACATCAGCCTCTATCTGCTTTTATGGTTTTTGAGTATCTCTACAGCATTTTGTATCTCCCTAATGACTCTTCTCATAATCTACCTCATTATAATCAACATTCACTCAAACATTGAGTGCACATGTGTGCAAAGCAATGTACTTGGCTCTAGGAGAGAAAGAAACTTCAGGTACGTCATGGTCTTGCCCTTCAAACAGCCTACTAGTTGGGGGTAAGACACAAAGGGACAGCTAGGCTACACAATATTACATAAGTGCACTGGAAAGATGGAAAATAAAGTGCCTGGAAAACCAGAATCATGAAAGGAATAGCATTCGAAGTGGGCTTTAAAAGACAGGGAGGAACATAAGAGCCAAACAGATAGCGAGGAAGACATTTTGGTGATAAGGCACAGTGGAGAAGGGAAAGGTTACAGCGATGCCAGCTTGCAGAGGACCCTAGATGCCAAGAGAGTTGGAACTTCTGAGTAGGCAAAAAGAAACCACAGACAATTTTTGAGCAGAGACATAGCATACTCAGATTTATAGAGAAGAAAGCTTATTCCAGCAGCAGAGGGGAAGAGGGCACAGACAGGAAGACTTGTTAGGAGACTATGGCAACAGTCGGAGGTCAGTGATGGCAAGAACCTGTGCGATGAAGGCAGTATCAGCGGGAAGAAGAAGGAAAGGACAAATGTGAGTGGTGTTGATGAGGTTCAAACAACAACTCTGACCTAATTACTTGCAGGAGGGAAGAGGTAAGCGGAAGAGAACCAAAATTTTGAAAACAGCAGGTAATGGTAGTGTTCCAGACAGCCAACAAGGAAGGTGAAAGGAAGAACAGGTCTAGCAGAGAAATTAAGATCTTGGTTTTAGACACATTCAATCTGAGATACAGGAGGATATCCTGATGTGGACATCCTGGAGACAGTCAGAGAGATAGATGTGACACTCAGAAGGTGACGGGGTAAGGCTGGAGATAAAGATTTGGAATAGCAGACAAGTCTGACAGCAGAAGCCACGGCAGAAAGTGAGCATTCTGAGGAACAGTCACACTAAGGGCTTAGGAAGAAAGGAAGAAGCCAGTAATGAAGAAGATAAGAAAACAGAAAAGGAAGAGTGAGAACTGTATAAGAATCAAGAGAGTGGGATATCTCTGAAACCAAGCAAGAAAAAAGCATCTGGTAGGAATGTCAAAAGCTGCACAAGGCCAAAGGATGCAGCCTACAAAAAGAATATCAGATCAGGTGACTGGGCAGAGGCAACAGGTGGTCTCTGAGAGAACAGCTGCAGGTGAATGGTGTAGACACAAGTCAGATCACAAGGTACTGAGAAATCACGGAGTGAGGGAGTGGTAGTAAAAGGTGTAGACAACATTTTCCAGAAAGATTAGCAGTAAAGGGGAACCAGAGATGGAACAGTACTGTCCATAAACATGCCCATGTCTCCCTCATCCTCAAAACACTCTTCCATGATCCACCACCCCTGCTAGCTGTCATCTCATACTTCTTTTCTCCCTTTTGGGGCTAAATACTTAAAGAAGGTTGTCTGCAAATGATGCCTCCATTTCGTTTCTACTCATTCTCAATTCTGCAGTCTGGCTTCTGATCTCTGGATTTTATTCTCTCCAAAGTTACTAATAATTTTTTAATCGCCAAATCTAATGACCTTTCTCAATTTTCATTCTTCTTGACCTTTGCAACCTGACATCGTTACGCCCCCCCCCCCCCCCGCCCCGGTTTCTCTTAAGTTTTCATGACATTGTTCTCTCCTAGTCCTCTTGCTCTATAATCTTTCCCTGTTTGGCCATTCCTCCTCAGTTTCCTTTGCTGGATCTTCATCGAGGTCAAACGCACTACTATGATGTCTCCAAAGGCTCTGTCCTGGGCCCTCTTCTCTGATTTAACTATCATCTCTATGCAGATTGACTTGTCTAAGCTTAACCTCAAGTCTCATATCTCCAATACACTACTGGCTGCCTATCAGGCAAACCAGATGCCCTGTAGGCCTCACAAGTTCTCATTATCTTTCCCCCAAATTCTCCTCTCTTCCAAACTTCCTATTTCTGTTGAGGGCCCCAGTCACCAGGATTCACAGCCTAGGTATCACCCTCAACTCCTCACTCTCTCTCACCCTTTGTAGCCAATCAACTGTCATAATCTGTCATTTCTGCTTTAGGGACATTTCTCATAACTGAGAACTGTCTTGTGCAGGCCCTCATCACTTCATGCTGGGATAATGGCAAATGGTTTCCCTGGCTCAAGTATCTCCCCACTCCAGTCCATTCTCTACTGAGCTATCGAATAATCTTCCTAAAGCGTAAGTCTGACCATGTCACAGCCCCCTCCCCCCATTCAATAAACTCTGGGGTCTCCCTTTCGCCTCCACGATCAAACATAAACCTCTCTGTTTGGCTTTTAAAGCCCTC
>CM053624.1:316614062-316636332 GCA_028646595.1 Phalanger gymnotis
TGATAACAGTTGGGAAGGATAGAAGGGTCAAGGTAAAAGTTTTTTAATGAAGGGGAAGAACTAAAAATGTTTGTAGATAAATGAGAAGGAACCAGTGCAAAGACAGGGAATGGAGACAAATGAGATGACTGCCGGAAACATCAAGGAATGGAATCCAGAGCACAGGGCGAGAGATCACCTTTGATGAGTCAGGAGGCTGTTTCCTCCACGATCAGAGAGAAAGAAAGACGGTGTAAGGAGTGCTGAGACATTCTATGGGCTGAAGGGAACCCAAAGAAAACTAACCCAAAAAATAAAATCTAGCTTGACTTTAGGGTTCACCAACGAGGATGGAAATAGCCCCCCTATTCTTTACCTTGATCAGATCGCATCTGGAATAGTGTTTTTTGCTCCAGGTGCCACATTTTCAAGAGGACACTGACAAACTGGAGCATATTCAGAATGGCGAGGGGAGTAGAGACCATTCCACTGAGAGAACTGGCTGAAAAAACTGGCTACTTAAGAGTACAGGATGTTGGAGGATATTTAGTGTAGTGGACCTCGATATCCATCCACCATAATTCATTCCCACCATACGACTTTGCATCTTGTGCTACTGTGTGGCTGAGAAAATCACATCACCATGCTGGCTGGGTCCAATAAAAATTCATGTTATCTCACTGCAAGCGGGAACTCACTGTTATATGGCGAAATGTTTATTTTTCCTTAAATAACTCTATCCATTCACCTTAACAGCTATTCTAAAACTTTTTTCCTCAAGGGCCTAACGCTTCCCCTTTCTACCCTTCAGTGGGCATGCTTGGTTCTTACGTTCTACTTTATTAAGAAAATTCAAGATTATCCACTAAAGGCTCTTTTCATCTCTGCTAGTCTTTATTTCAAAACTCTTCTACATCTTTACCCATCTTCTCCTCTTTTACTCCCATTTCTGAAGAAGAGGTGGCCCTTCTCTCCCTCAGCTCCTTCCCCTCCAGCAATCTGCCCCTCTATTTCTCCTCTTTTCTTCTTCAATCTTTTTCTCCCTATCTATTGGCTCTTCCAGGTCTACCCTACCCTTAAAAATTTTCTAATTGACCCTCCCATCCCCTCAAAAAATCCCTCTAAATCTTTTCTTCTTTTTACTGTCACTTAATACCTCCCAATCTCCCACTCACATATGACTGCTTCTCATGCCCCTCCCCACCACTCATTGAAACTGCTCTTTCCAAAGCTACTAATGATTCAGAACTAATTGGCTATCCAGACTCAAAGAGTAGCTATGAAAGGCTGGATGTTAAGCAGCAGGAGGTCTCCAGCGGAGTACTTCAATCAATAAACATTTATTAAGTGCCTACTATATGCCAGTTTTGTGCTTGTCCCTGTGCTGTTTAACATACCATGCTCATCAAATCTGCAAATGAGACAAAGTTAGCAGGTACTTGATTGTCAGGATCCAAAAATACCTTGACAGGCCAGAGTGCTGAATCTTTTAAGATCAAAAATCATTGGCGATAAAGGTAAAAATCTTATTTTTATGCACAAAAAATCAATCTCACAAGTACAAGATGGGGAAGGCATGGTTAGACAGCTGTTTGTCTGAAAAAGATCTGGGGGTTTTAGTGGACTGCAAGCTCAAGAAGTCAACACTGTGTTGCAGCAGCTCCCCAAAATCTAGTAACGATTGTGGGCTGCATTAGACCAGCACAGTTCTCAAGAATAAGGAGGTCCTAGTTTCCCTTTGTACTGTGCCCTTGTCAGCCTTCATCTGGAGTGTTTTGTCTAGTTCTAGACCCGACAGTTTAAGGACGACATTAATAAGTTGGACAGTATCCAGAGGAAGGATGGTGAAGTTTATGTCATACAAGGGTCAACTGAAAAAATTGGTCAAGTTTTTTAAAGCCTAAAGAAAATATGATTTAAGCGGGTAGAAGGGTGAGAAATGGAAGATCCAACAGCTGGCTTTGCTGCCCTGTGCAGAAACGATTAGTTTGTTCTCCTGGATCCAAAAGAGCAGAGTCAGAAGAAACGGGCAGAAGCTGCCAAGAGACAAATTCAGACTTGATGCCGGCAGATACTTCCTAATAATCAGAGACATGCACAAGTCGAACTTGCTGCTTTGAGCACAACTGAGCTCCCTTGGAGGTCTCTCAGCAGAGGCTGGATCACCACTTCTCAAGCATATCACAGAAAGGATTTTTTGGTATAGGGGCTGACCTCTAAGCATTTTGAGGTCCCTTCTAACTCCGGAATTCTGCAGTTTACAAGTAAATCCAGCAGTACAGTCCTCTGTCTCCTTGACCTCTATTCACAGCTTCTGATACTAATGCTTCCAGCATCCTCTGGAACATTCTCACCTTCCATGGTCCTCATTTCTTCTTTGCTATCCTTCTCAGTGTACTTTGCTGGATCATCGTTTAACTCCTGTCCCTTAGGGCTCTCTTCTTACACATCACCTTTTCCTTGGTGTTGCTATATGCTCCCATGGGTCTAAGCATTTATATCTTCTGCCCTAATATTCTCTTGAACTCACCACGAAGGAGAAGGAAGAGAAAGAGAAAGGGGAGGGTGAGGGAGCAGGGGAAGCAGCTAGCCTGTAGACAGCGCTTTAAGATTTGCTAAATGATTTACATGTTACCTCACGTGATCCTCACAGCCTTGTGAGAGGTTCTATAATTGTTCCCATCTTATAGACGATGAAACTGAGGCTGAAAACAGGTGACGTGATTGGGCCTTCCTGACTCTAAGTCCAGGATTCCATCTACTGACCCACTTAGCTGCCTCATGATCAAGTAGCCGCTAGACATCTCAAAAACAGCATCTTCCCCCTCAGACCCATTTGTCTCCCAAACTTCTAACCCATCTTCCACAAAGCTGCTAAAATGATCTTCCTAAGACAAAGGTCTGACCACATCACTTAACCCCCAGAAAACCTTCAACACTGGCTCTTTGTCACCTATGGGATGAAATACACACTCTTTAGTCTGGCAGTCAAGGCCTTCCACAGTCTGAGTCCAACCTACATTTCCAGTCTTATTTCATGCTATTTGCCTTTACGAACTCTTCTTTCCAACCAAAACAGACTATCTATTCCTTGAACTCAACTCTTCCCCATTTTTGTGCATTTATAGAAGCCAGAACCACTCCATCGCTACCCCCTCATACCTAGAGTGAACTCTCCTCCTCTCAGCATCCTTCTTTTCCCCCAGCTCAGACACCAATTCCACGAAGACTTCCCTGATCCACCCCTCCTTCTATTTTCCTCATGTACGTGTATATTTGTATACATATGTGGTATACATTTCCCATTAGTATATAAGCTCCTTGTGGGAAGATTTCCTGTTTCATCCTGGTACCTGTTGCCCCAAGCACAGGGTGTGGGAAAGAGGAGGTACTGAACTGAAAAGGAGAAGATGTGATCGTTGCACACAAGGATGGGTGGAACTGTAGAGAACGGGTTTGTCTGCCCCATCTCCTCATCTCTTTATAGCTGTTAAAGCACAACCCTGACACTCTCCCACTCAGTAAGCTCCGATGGCTCCCTATTGCCTCTAGGATCAAACATAAACCCTCCATAACATGGCTTCTGTTCACAAATGACATTCCACCTCTCTGCTGGTGCCTTTACACAGGCTGTCCCTCACACCTAAAACGCCCTCTCTCCTCACCTTTGCTTCTTAGAATCCCTCACTTCCCTCAGTGCCATTTTCTGCAGGAGGCCTTTTCCTATTGTTTCAGACACTAGTGCTTCCCCCATGAAAGCAGCTTGTGTGTCCTGGGTATATCTTTTTTATATAGAGGCAAGAAGACCTAGTTCAGTTCTATTTCTGACACATAACTGACTGTGTGATCCTGGGCAGGTTATCTCACCTCTAAGCACTCCTAGGTAGCTTTCTACGCCTTGCGGAAGAGTTGACAACCTGCATTAGAAGGAAGGAATTTCCTCCTACACCAGTGAGATCACAGGTCTGGAACCTATGGCTTCCCTCCTTAAATTTCTGTATATACTTGTATGTTATTTTTCTTGATAGGCTGTAAGCTGCTTGAGGGCAGGAATGCTTCTATCTGTGTCCTCTTATCCCTAATAGATATCCCAGTGTCTGCCACAGAGTAGGTGCCTAATAAATGCTTGCTGATAAATTAGCTGTTCACTCAACCTAAGGGAAAGATTCCGGCAACAAAAAAGAATGTTGTTCTGTGAGCTGAAAGGATGCAGCTTGATCATTACCATGTGTTCGGGATGCTACAGAGGAGGTTCTGGTTTAGGTCTAAACTGAACTAGATGACCTCCGAGGTCCCTTCCTAGCTGAGATTCTGTGGATTTGAGGGAACTAACACTGGAGACTGTTATTCAGTACGGGAGCTAGGGATGTAATTGGGAACAAGAGAAGAAAATAAAACATCTGGAATAGCTGCTATAGGAAATATCTTTTTTTAAAATGATAATGGCAGCATAAAAGACTGGGAAAAAACGTGGAGAATCTAACAGAGGTAATGCAAGGACCCTTCCCACTCTAAGTCTATAATCCAATGATCCTGTGCACCATGACTCGTATGGTCAGGACAGAACAAAGCCGACCCTCTTGGTGTAAGTCCTCACTTGACCCTGGCCTCCTTAGCACTGCTCTAACTAAGCGAGCTGACCGACCTCACATCATCGGTACAGAGAGAATTCTGCCATCTGTTGATGTCACCTAAACCTGATAGAAATTTGTGCACAGAAGACAACCTAAACCATGGAGGAAACGGTGGAATGGGAAGAGTTCCACGCCTGCTGCCAATGATGTGACCATGGGTAAGTCTCTTCATTTCTCTACTTTTTCATTTGGCCCAAGTCCCTCCCTGAGGCATGAGGATTCTGCAGGGATCTAACTATCTTCTTCTTTTCTAACACTAGAGTATCCCATACAGAGAGCAGTTTATAGACCATACTCCGCAAACCTGCCATATAAATGGCTCACTGAGCTACTAATTTCACAGAACTACACTTCGCTAGCTTGGAGGTAGAAGAATCAAGCCAGGTATTATCTGTATCATATGCTAAACTATACCAATGAGTTTTTTATCTCTTCTCTGAAATGCCATTTGGTCTTGCTAATCAGCAAAGGGCCAGGAATTGAACTCATTCAAGTCAGTCTCCTTGCCAGAGTACAGTAGCAGAAGGTTTTGTGTATGTGTGAGTGTTTTACCATATTCGCCAAATCGAAGGGACTCCCATTGTTGCCACTCCACCAGAACACTGACGGCTCTCACACCCCCGTAGATTAGCAGCATCCCCAGGGTGGCATCGAGGAGAAAGTTGATAAGATACCTAAAGGAAAAGGTACACATAGACATGGTCAGGAAAAGCAAAAGCATCAGCTTCCCTAGCCTCAGAAAAAGGGATCCTCATTTACAAGGATATCATGCTTCCAGAAAGTGGTATACCACAGAGCAGTGAGGGCCAATTTAAATATACTGCCTTGAAGAAAGGGAGATAGCACCACTGCGGGCTAAGGTTGGGGTATTTGTAAGATGTTATATAATTTTCATAAGGCATTATAATAACTGTAAAGATAACCCAGCAGTATACCCAAATTAGTCCCCAACAAGTACAGTAGGATTCTTCAATTTATAAAAGGATTCACTTACATCCCTTTCCTTTAAATATGCTTACCCTGGTGAACTGAGGTACTGGTTTACAAGTCATTAAGTACAATTAATATCTGCTACATTGAATTAGATTGGGAGGAAGGGCAGAGAAAGGATAAAAGTAATAAAGCTAAAGCTGAATGACTGCACCCAAACAAGAAGTGATTCAATAGAAATATAAAACTATGTAGAAATGAGGACAGAAATTAATGGGAAAAAGGATTTGATTCACTAATATTAATTCATTCAACCCATATTTACTGAGCAATGTCTGTGTACAAGGTACCATACTAGCTTTACAGGAAGGTGATGATAGGAGCCACACAAAACAACATATGTCCGTAGTCCCTGTCCTAAAGTGTAGGAGGAGAATATCATGGTAAAGATAAGTATCACATCTTCAATTTGATCTTTTTCATTCTGTTTTGGTCCGGCTGCCATCACACTGACCATGAATTCTAATTCCATCCTTCTGAAATCTCAAGAGAACAATCCAGCTTGCCTTCTCCCTTTCCCCAACTCTGTCATCCCCTAAGGTCCTCTCTGAAGGGGATAAAGGATACAACAGGAGGCAGTGCTCCACCTGCTGGAAACACCCTCAGAAGGCAGACATATGCTCTCTGTGTATCTTTGGGAGCTTTTTAAATGGACAGTCAGAGAAGTATTTCCATCGTGGCACGAGGAGCGAAGAGAGCCAGGGTCTTCTGCTAGCTCTGCCAGTAACTAGCTAGGTGACTCAGCACCTAGGACTCCATTCACAGGTAACAGATTTAAAGAAGGAATGGAGGCCTCATCCAAACTCTTAGTTTTAAAGGCAAGGAACCTGAGGCCCAGAGAAGTTGACTTGCTTGAAGTCACATAGATATCGAGGGGAAGGGCCAGTGGCCTTGGAGTTCAGCCTGCCTGTAACACACATTAGTGCCCCAGGCAATGCTCTCAAGATAAATTATATAGGAGTTGCTGATGTGCATCTGTGGGAGGTGTTTCTACCTGCGGAATTCCCCAGACCAATAAAACTGCAGTTCTGGGCTCCTGTCCCTGCCAAAAGAAAATGCTCATTCGATTCTGCATTTTTAAATACTTACTACATGCAAAGTACCAACTGATTTTCTATGGCGCCCTAACAGATACAACATTGAGTTTTTGTGAAGAAAAGCAACACCCTGAAAGCCCTGACCTGGGAAAGCTGGCAATGCACATTTAACACAAGTACATCCATGCCTCCTATTGAGCAGCACAGGTAGAAAGTTGTCCTACATTCATTAACAGGCAGAAGAAGCAGATGGGCTCCTCAAACTCATTTAGGCATAAATCACTCTAGCTGCAACTCGCCATCTCTAAAAAGCCCACAGGGGCTGCCCTATCTGCCTGGATTCTTCAGGTGTCTAAGGATAGGGAACCTCCTTATGGCTAGATAACCTAAGATCTTTCCAGCACTAACAGCACTAGGCCTATGATCTGATCATTCCCAGGCCGAAATTCCTAAACCCTTAGAGCTTTAAACCGACTTCGTGAATTCATCCTGCCCAACATTTCCTTCCACAGAGAGAGCAGCTGACTCAGCTTGTTCTAGTCTATGTCAGTTCCGTCACAAGTAAAGGTTAACAAAGGACACATCGATAAACTTTCATTCAACGCCTGTGTCGGGCACTATATTTGGCATTAGGAATACAATGAAATAGTCCCTGCCTTCAGGGAGATTACATGCAATCAAGGGAACCAACAGGGGTGTGTGTGCACGTATGTACATGCATACACACACACAAACCATATAAAAAGTCACTGGAGGGGGCAGCAATAGGAGCTGGGAGGCTCAGGAAGAATTGCATGTAAGAGGTGACATGTGATCTGAGCTTCCACAGAAAAGGAATGCAATGAGGGAAGGGGGGAAATAGCTGCTTTGCCCACCTACATGTCTTTCCCCTGAAAAATCACAAGAGGTCACTCTTGGATCACAGATGAAAAGAACTAGAAGCTTGTTTTCATCATCATAACCTAGAATCAAAGAATACCAAAACCTAAAAGGACCACTAGAGATTATCTAGACTGCGCTGCTTGTTTTACAGATGAGGGAACCGGGTGCCAGGAAGGAAATGACTTGCCCAAGGTCATAAAACTAATGGTAGGGCCAAGATCAGAACTCAGTTTTGTTTCTTAGTGATTCTCAAACTGCACTGCAAGGAGCCCCAAAACGGGCCAAATTATTCTTTTTTTTTTTTTTTTTAAAAATGAACATTATGTCATTTGTTAACTGGCATTAAGAACAATAATTTTGAGGATTTTACTACAAGGGTCCAGCCAAAGTTTTGTGTAAACTGAAGGATTCTACCACTATGGGAAGTCTGAGAAGCAGTGCATTACATCATACACCTTCCCTCACGAGTTTGTAAACTAGCAGCAATGCCCACCCTGAACTTCAGCTACAGGATGTATTATTTCTCTAAAGAATCTCAGGGCTGGGAGGGGTCTGAGAGGTTAGTGAGTCCAACCCACTAACTGATACAAGAATCTCCAGCAAATGGTCTTTCAACAACCTGGCTAGCAGCTGCTGTGGGAGTATAAAACCAACAACAACCAGCACACAGAACGCTGCCAGCACAGGTTCTTTTGATCTGCTTTACTAAGGAAAGCAACGTTAAGGGGTTAACAATCTTACTTTAATCCAGCAAACAAATATCACTCACCTAGTTCAGGGGAAAAAGCCAGCACCCTGGGCAAAAACAAATTACAAACATCAACAGACAGACCTTGATTGATTCAAATCTTAATGCATAGTTACCAGAGTTTAACAAAGTCTGAACATCCAGGTTTACAAGCTCGAGGGCTCTTAACTACAGCTGCCCAGAGTCTCCACATCAACGTTCCTCCAAAAGTGAGAGCCCCAAGCAAATAGATCTGTTCTCTCTTTTTATACGCTCTTTAGCCACTATCAAACATCTGAGTGACCAGAACTCAGGCTCCTACTATTGGCTCTAGTCTTAGTAACTCCCCTTAGGACTTCACACCCACATAGGCTTAGCACCTAGTAGCTAGGGGTTTTGGCCCTACTTGGGAGCGAAGGTATAATCAGACCTCCCTTCATTGGCCGGCCCCACCTAGAACCCCACCTTAGTTACTAATGCAAATGGTCATACAAACTCTACTTGAAGTCCTCCAGTGACAGAGAAGTCTACGTCTCTTATTTGAGCCTGCTTCAGAAGTTTCTTGCAACAAATCACAGATCTCTCCTAAAATAACAATGGTACCTGACATTTGCATTGCATTTAAACATTATTTAAGTATGTATACATCTGTTCTCTTGCAGTTCCTGTAACATTCCTGTGTAGCAGGAAGGGTAGGGTCAGGCCTTATTATCCCACTTTACAGCTAAAGAAACTGAGGCCCAAGAGAGCAAGGAATCTCTCCAAAATCACAGAGAACCAAAGTTTCTTGATTCTCAAGACATGGCTTCCTCTGTGATGTACAAGCTACTTCTGGCCATCTCAGCATTACAGTGATGGGGTGATGGGACCCAGACCCCTAAAAGGAAAAGACCATGTCTTTGAAAGCAACCCAGTCCCTGAACTTTCCTATACATTTCAGCAGCCCAGATGACTGGCGACTCTGCCCAAGGCATCTGGCCCAGCCCAGCCCACCTGGATCCCCTACTTAGCCTACTTGATAGTCCTTTCACCATTGCACCTGGCCCACCCCAAGACTACTTACCACTTCTTAATCCCATCCAGATCCTTTCTGTCCTGCCAATGGCATCCTGCACCCTGACATGTCGGGGTTCTCAGCAACCCCAAACCACATGAACAGGACCGTCCACGTACTCTGGGCCTCTCTTAGCTAAAGAGGTGAGATCTACCTGAACATATGAGGATATGATCACTTTGCCTGCTTTAACTAAATCAATAAACTGTAAGACTACACTGAGGATTCTCCCCCACCAATTTGCCAGGGAGATGTCATATCTCAAGAGAGGCAACAGGGTGCCTACAAAAGGCCGGGCCCCTGCCGCAGTCCATGCAGCACCTGAACTCTCCCAGACAGGCCAGCAACTGTTCTAGTTCTAAAGACCACAGGGAATAAGGATGAGTTTGGCAATGATAACATCCACAACAACTGGCATTTATGCAGCACTTCTGACTTGTTAAATTAAATGTGAAGTGCTTTACAAATGTTATCTCATTTGATCTTAACAGCATCTACCTGACAACAACCCTGTGAAGTAGGTGCTATTATTAACCCCATCTTACAGAAGAGAAAACCAAGACAGAGATGAAGCCCAGGGTCACTTAGGTAATGATAGGCAGGATTAGAATTTAGGTCTTCCTGACTCCAAGTCGGGTGTTTTGTCCACTATGCCATCTAGCTGCTGGATAAGCTAATACAAGTAAAATACATTTAAAACCTCAAAATGATGTATGAATGAGGAGCAGAGTCCTACTCCAGTTCTAATCTCATGAGAATTGGGCTTCAGAGGGGAAAGGTGGTCTATTAACATGTTAAAAGCTTCAGAGAGAACAAGAGTAAGGCCAGCTGATTTGATGACTGCTGTGTCCCACACTTAGTGACCCTGTGGACCATATCGCACCAATACTATCCAAGGGGTTTTCTTAGTAAAGATACTGGAGTGGTTTGTCATTTCCTTCTCCAGAAGATTATAGCAAACAGAGATTAAATGACTTGACCAGGGTCACACAGCTAATGTATCTGAGGCCCGATTTGAATTTCAAGTCTTCCTGACTCCAGGCCCAGCTCACTATCCACTGAGCCACTTAGCTGCTTCTTAGGATTTGATAACTATGTGAAAAATCACCATTAGGATGTTACTTCTGCATAGTGCTCAACAGGGTGTAAGAGCTTACCTGGCAGTTAGAAAGTCCCACCCTCCCCCAAACAATAGGGAGGCCTCACTTGATACTGGGACTAGCCTGGTTAAAGACTGGGTGAAACTGGCTTTGCAATCCAGCATGTCCACTTACAGCTATGGGGAACTAAGATCAAACAGGGTAAAAAGAAAATAAGAGGAAGGGGCTCCGAAATGTGGGGAATGGGAGATGTAAGCAGGGGTGGAAACTCAAGTGAGTGGTTTATACATTCCGGATAGGCTGTAAACCCTGCAATACCTAGCCAATGGGGAATAGGAGAGGGAAATTTGAATTAGTAACAGGGAATAAAAAGCTGTATATGTACTTGTCTTAAATAGGTATGCCCACTTGTGGGTCAACCACTCTTGCAAGAATGTCAATAAAAATCTTTCCTGGATTCACCATGGGCCATGGAATTCTTGGTAAGACACTTGTTTCTTACAACTAGGTGGCTGCAAATATTTGAGAGAACAATTTGAGCAAAATGGTAGGGATGGAAGCCAAACTACAATGAGCTGAAGAAAAACTAGGTGGTGGAAAAGTGGAGACAGTGGTATAAACAACTTTTCAAGAAACCTGAAGTGGAGAGAGAAGGGGCCTTAAATTAGTCCCTCATCACTCCTACCATAATAGCCTCCTAACTGATCTTCCAGCCTCACACGTCCTCCACACAGCTGCCAAAATAATCTTCTTCAAACCTAGTCTAAGCTCCCACAGTTCCTTATTGCCATTAAGATGAAAAAAAAAAATACAAGCTCCTCGGCTTGGCATTCAAAGCCCTGAACACTCTGGCCTCTGTTTACCTTTCTAAATTTATCTGACACTTCTCCTTTTCACACACTCTAGATTGTAGCCAGATTGCCTCTTAGCTATTGCTTTGTCATTCTACTCCCTGGCTTTCCCCAGGCAGGTCCCAAGCCTAGAAGCTTCCCCAAAAGGTTCAAATTATCTACTCATCTACTTACCTGTAGCAAGTCTAGGTGAAATGTAAATTCTTTTAGGGCAAGGGCTGGGTTTTTGGTCCTGGTATTCCTAGTTTCCAAGCACAATAAGTGTTTAATTAGTGCTAGTTGAACTGAACTGGAGTAGAGAGAGGCTGACTAGGGATGGCTGATTGCTTGGGCTGGACTTACACAACAGAACAATAAACTCCCAGCTCCTGACAACAGTATATAGACTAAATTTCAGTTGAATTTGCAACAGTTGGAGAAGTAGCTGGTCACCTGTTTTAGGAGTGCTCTACCAGAACTCTAGGCTCCTCATTAAGCGACAGAGACAAAGGATAAGCTTCACACAGAGTATAAGATATGGATAACTAAGAACCTACTGGCAAATGATCAGTTTTGTGACACGACATATATTTCCTCCACACTTGAACTTTACATTGTATACCCTGAGTGAAGGTCTACAAACCACGGCCACTCTGATCCAAGCCCTAAAGCCTCTCATCCCTACTACTGCAACTGCCTCTCTCTTGTGCAAGCCATAAATTCTGCTCTAATAATTCTCAATTCTCTTCTGAATCATTCAGGAACACAATGCTACAGTTTCATGTTCTCTTCCCATTCCACAGGGGCCTCTTCTTTCTTCCTCTATCAAGTACCAGACCATTTTCCTTTGTTTCACAGTATTTATTCAGAGATGCCTGACCTTGGTTTCCTTGGGGGCTGGATCCACAAGCAGCTTAGTCTCTTCCCACCACGGATGATTCCTAACTTGCTGGCTCAGGTCTGTGTATCTGTCTGTCTCTCTCCTATCCTGGGGTTCTGTCTTCTCCCTCTATTCCTTAGCTCTCCAGCCCAGTACTGGCAGGCAGTTTAGAGCTGTGCAATGCTGGTGCTACAGGGCTGTGGCCCCCTGCAGGCTGTTACTCCTGAAGGGCTGCAAACTTCCAAAGCAAAGAGCTAGGGCTTCCATGGCACTGGAAAGAGAGACCAGGGACAAGGGGGGGGGGGGGAGTTTTTGTTGTAAGCCTGTGTTGGGTTCCCAAGTGTGCTAGGGCAGCCTTGCTGCTGGTAGTGTGGGAAGTAGGGAGAGGTACTAGGAGAGCTCAGTATCAGTGAGCATCAGGTCATGGGTTCTGTTTTGTTTTTTAATCCTTCTAGAACATAGAAATAGCTGAAACTGCTTTATCTTTGGCCTATGATTTCTGTTTTGGAGAGGTCTGAGAGTGTGGGGATCATCCTTCATCTTGTTGCTCACATGACTCAAAAGCCTGCCACGGCCTCCTAAATGGCCTTCTAGTCCCTCTCTTCTCCCATCCATCACTGACATAGCTACCAAACCAATGTTCTTTAAGTGCAGGTCTAATAACCACGTCATTCCTTTGCACTGGAACCTTCAGTGCAATGGCCTCTGTTTGGCATTCAAAGTCCTTCAGAGCCAGGCCTTAGCTTTTACCCCTCATATGCCATAGGCTTCTTTGTCATTTCCTGTTACCACATTCCAGCTCCCAAGTCTATGCCTTTACTTCCATTCTGCTCCTCACATATAGAATGCTCTTCCTCCTCACCTTTCTCTACCTCTGGGGATGTCAAGTTCCCATGCTTTCAATTGGCCTTTTCTGATTCCAGCAGCATTTTCAGGTTCCTTCTTAGTCCCTCACTCCACCCCATTCCCCCAAGCGAATCACTGTTTTGTTTTTGTACACATCTTGTATTCACTTATCTGTAAATATACTGTATTCTCCTACTAAAATACAAGCTCCTTCAGAGTAACCACTCAGTTTCGAATTTGTATTCCCAGAACTTAGTACATAGTAAATGCTTAAATCAATGCATGTTAATTGCTCTAACAGGGGAGAGAGGTACTACAGGTGAGAATTAGAGAAAAATGGATGAAAAGCTCTCCAAACTGAAGGAGGTCTAAGAGGAAGAACAGAGGCCCATCATTTGCCTGTAAGAAGCCCAAATTCTTATGCCTCTTGGGAATGGAATAGATGGAGGCCAAGAGTATGGGCAAGGGAACGTTAGGCAATGTTAGTCAAACACAGAGTACTTACAGTGAACAAGGGTCCTCTTCAGTAAGGTCTGATAAATAGACATTTGCAAAGTGGATGAACAACATTCCTATGGCTTGTTTTGAAGTGTCTAGAAACCTGTACAGAAAAAGAGAGAGCAATCAAAAGGAATGACTGAAAGAACCGGGATACTTTCATCTCCCAAAAACAAGCACAGTATCAGGGAATTACTGGATGTAAGGAAAGCCGAGAGATGCAACAGGTCTATAAGCCCACACTGGAGAAATATTCTCACTAGGGTGGTCAAAATGTATGGTTAGCATTTTGCCAGCTTCAGATACCATCAACAACATGACATTTCACAGGCCCACAATTACTACCAGTCACTAAAATCAAAAATAATTTTTGCTCTTCCATCTGATTCATTCACAATTTTTATCTACTTGCTTCATAGTGAAGTCCGAGAAACCTCATTTTAAAGATTGACCATTCAAGACTGGTTGGTAAGGTCTGATTTGGTGCAAGACTGAAACATGCACGACATCAACACCCCCCCGCCCCCAACATCCTGCAACAATCTGAGTTGCCTCCATTTAAAGAATGAGTGAGTGATAGAGGAACAACAGTTACCAGACCCTTCTACTGGGCTTGAAGGAAGTGTTGCTCTGTGCATGACACAGGTGAGGCTAAAAGGCACAGTGGAGGATCTCAGTTTTTTCCCACAGATCTGTGACTATAGGCTGGACTTTGCTGGTGTCTGTGACTGCCCCTTTACCTCCCAAGCTTGTGTGCCCACTGCTGTGGTTTCCAATGGCCTCCAGCTGTGCCACATCTTAAACTGACAAAGGAGATGGATGAGAGGTGAAGACTGGAGCACAGAACGTTAAAGTTGTGACACACGTGAGAGAAAGAGATTGTCTTTCTTGGCGTACTCTAAGTCTCAGTTGCTATTGGGCCTCTTTGTTGCCACATTTCCTGAGAGGTGATTTTTAGTAATGAGAATGGCCAAGACAGTATATAAGATATTCTAACAGAGAGTTCACAGGGAATAGCAAAGAAATCAACATTGGTGAAGTACATGGTGCTAATTCTCTAAAGAACGTGACAAAGGAATGTCTTGCTGGGATTCTGTCAGAGAATTTCACCCGTTTGGAGACTGGCTGCTTTACTGGCGGCAGGGCAGAAGTGATTTCAAAGGTCATCTCCAGAAGAATTGCCGCTTTCCTTTTAAGTGGCTCTGGACAGCTTTCTTTCAGAAGTACAACCACTGCACCCCCAAGAAAAAAAGCTGCAGCATTATTGGCCAGCCTCTGACTTAAGTAACATTGAAGACTAAAAGGACCAATAGTCAAAGCGTGGTATTAATATAAACTTGAAATGACAGACTTGATCTCTAAATTATAACTATTATATATTTCAAGTTCACAGCCTGTATCATAAGTGGATTCTAACTCATTAGCCTATCAAACTCTGAGAAGTCATCAAAAGAAGAGCTTGCAGGAGGAAATCAATGAATTTGTATTATCTTGTCTTCAAAAACTGGAAAGCAGAGGGATGGAGCAATAAGAAAAGAGATTTTTTTTAAAAATGCCAAGAGAAAAAGGCTCTCTTTTATCTTTTGTATTCCCCTGATGTTTGACTCTATAAAAGGCTTCCAGGTATTTTACGTTCCATGTTAGTGGTAACTCTTCTTTCTTCACAAAATGAGCAGCTCACACACATAAAAGCATTCTAAAGCCATTAATACTTAAAACTTACCATATCCTCCATGGACGCCTTTCATGCTTTGGTTCTCTGAAGCGTTTGACTGAAAGAAAGGTAAAGACAGTCACTGTGGATTCCCCAAGAAACAAGATAAAGATGGGTGATTAGCATACTAACTGTATTCACAAGACTCAATTAAAGTCTTTATAGTGAACAAGTGTCAAGATAAGAAATATCCAACAAAAAGTATATATGCTCTGTATGTCTACTACCCGAATAGATCTATAACTTTTGACAATACTTTAAGAACGTGCAATTTTGAGGCAAAGCCAAGAAGGCAGAGTAGCAGGAAGCAGTACAGTAAGCTTCCTTCAACAGATCTAGAAAATTTGTCTAGGCCAGTTCAGCATAGGGAGGAAGACAGGGAGGTCTGTGGTCACTGGAAAAAGGACTGGACAAAAGCAAACTATATTTGGAGCACTCCGGTGCCCAGGGAGAGGCTATGCAACAGGGCAAGAAAAGATCCCAGACTAGTACTGGGACACCTCCAGACTAACACTGGTCTAGAGATGCTCCAACATGCCATAGGGAAAGGTGCCTACTTGTAGCTTTGCTTCCCACAGCTCCAGGTCACAATTCCAAGTCGGACTGAGAAGGGGACCTGCACAGAGGAGTGGTATTCTCAAGTGGGGAAGACCTGGGTGGTACGCTGAGAAAAGAGGAAGTTCAGAAGCCAGCACCTGCAGCAGGGTGGCTCACACTCCAGGTGCTGAGCAGGGTCTCATTTAAAGCATCCAGGTCAGCCTGCAGAGGAATAATCAAGGCAGAAACCCCAGACCAAAGGGGGACCTACAATTTTGCCACTCTGAACCAAGAGAGCTTTCCAATTAGCTGACAAGGGTAGAATCCTGAAGCAGTCTATTATTGAACAGATCTAAACCCAGGCCTGAAACTTGCAGAGCTCAGACAAGGGAGGCAGCAGTGGACCAGACCACCCTGGGAACACTGAAAGATGCTGAAAAAATCCCAACTTTGTCTCTGAGATGCTAGAATAATACAACACTCAATACTCCCCAAAAAGCAACAACAGAATTAGCCCAGACTTTCCTCTAGCAGTATGGAGGCCCAACCCTAACATCAAATCTGAAGTCAGGAAGTCGGCTGAAAGAGTGTATGTGTGTGGGAACTTTGCCATAATGGATTATTAAGGTGACTGGGATTATCAAGATACAAAAGAAGAATAAAATAACGACAAAACATCTACAAGCAATGCCTCAGACGAAAACACAGCTTAGGCACACACTTGACTAGCATTTCTGGAAGAGACGAAGCAAAGAGTTGAAAAAAAGTTCTTAAATGGTTTTACAGATGGAATGAGAATATGAGGAAAAAAACTGGAAAAGAAATGAGAGCTAGGGAAGAAAGAATCAGACAGGGATTTAACAGCTTGACACAAGAGGTTCAAAATCTTGTCTAAGCAACAAACTCTCTGAGCATTAGAATGGGCTAATGACTCCAATGAGGTAATAAGAAATGTTAAAACAAAGTCAAAAGGCTGAGAAAAAAATAGAAGAAAATGTAAAGTATCTCATAGCAAAAACAAGTGACATAGAAAACAGGTCAATGAGAAAAAAATTTAAGAATCACTGGACAATCTGAATGCCCTGATCTACCCCCCCCCCAAAAAAAGATGCTAGACATCATATTTTAAGAAATCTCAAAAGAAAACTGCTCATCTCTTAGAACCAGAGGGTAAAGTGGAAACAGAACCCATTAGTCACTTCCTGGAAGAAACCCCAAAAAGGAAACTCCCAGGAACATTCCAGGTCAAAGAAAAAAAAAAATTAAGGAACCACAGTCAAGATTACCCACAATTTAGCAGCCATCAATATAAAGGAGTGAAGAACTTGGAATCCAATTTTTCAGAAGGCAAAGTATATAGACTTAACAGTTAAGAATAACTTACCTAGCAAAAACTGAGTTAATAATGCTAGAGATGGGAAAAGTGGATCTGTAATAAAATATAGAATTTCTAAGTATTCCTGATGAAAAGACCAGAGCTGTCTAGAAACTGAAGTTCAAACATAGGAGTGAAGAGAGACATAAAAAGGTAAACATGAATGGACAATGATAAAGGATCAAACAAGGATAAACTGCTTACATTCAAATATAGGGAGACAAGACACAAGTCCCCTCTGATCCCTATCATCATCAGGGTTTACAGAGTATCTAATTGGACATGGCCTAGGAGTGGTTCTGCTGTGGCTTGATGATATTAAGAAAAAAATGGAAAGAGAGAAAAGGGGCAGGGGGAATTGTAGGGGAAGGGAGAGGAAGATTAGGGGAAATTATCTCACATAATGAGGGTGCACAAGACATCTATACCAACAAGGGCGGGGAGAGTAAAGAGGAGTGGCTGGCACATGAACCTCACTCTCTCCTGAACTGGTGAAAAGGACTTTTTCCCCTGTAGCGTTATTCTCAGTTTTGCTGGGTAAGTTTTTCTTGGCTATTAACTCATCTCTTTTGCCATCTAGAATACTGTATTCCAAGTTCTCCGCTCCTTCATAGCAGCAGCTGCAAAATAGCAGGCAGGAAGGCAAGTGCGTGAGCGCACACACACATGCTCTCTCTTTCTTTCTCTCTCGGGTATAAAAATACAATTTACTCAACAGAGAAATGGATGGTAAAGAAAAAAAGGGAGGAAGGGAAATCCTAAGGTAGGCAGTTTAATGGAGGGAGTAGTCCTAAGTATAAGAAATGCTAAGGATGTACAAAAATATTTATAGCTCTTTTAGAGGAGGCAAAGGATGAGAATTTGAGGGGGGTACCCATAAACTGGAGAACAGATGAACTAGTTATGATATGTAAATGTGATGGAATACTATCATGCTAAACTCTTATTAGCATAATGACCAACTAAGACTCCAAAGGACCAAAGATGAAATATGCTACCCACATCTTGATAGAAGTGAAAGATTCAGAATGCAGAATGAATTTTTTTTTTTGCACACGGTAAATGTGGAAGTTTGTTTTGCATGACTATACATGTAATGGGTCTTGTTTTCCTTGTGTTCTCAATTGGCAAGGGGGTGGAGTGAGAAGGTGGATCTTGGCTGGTTAAAACAAATTTTTACGAAGAATATAGAACTCTAAATCAAAAAATGAATGTAAAAAAAAAGAAAATTGAAAAAAAATTTAAAAAAGAATGTGCGATTTTGCAATGTAGTGTCTCCTTGATCACTATAGATTGCAAACCCCCTATAACTCAAATAGTACTTAAGAGTTGCTGTGGTAAAAAAATTAATCATGCTTTGGCCAACCTTGTAGTAAGCCTGTCTAAACTTACATAGGTTGATCCTTAGGCATAGACAGTCTAGTCTGTTGCTAAACTCAAACCTGGAGGCTTTCCAGTTTGTGGGACCTTCCAGAACTTACATTTAGCTAATATAACCTTGAGAAAGATGTCACCCTTCCATGATGAAGCATCAGAATAACAATTCAACTGAAGAACTTTCCATAATATGGGAAACTAATATCCCCTTTTCCCTTAAGGCAAGGCATACAACGTAATAAAAGCTGAATAAAACCTAAGGTATTGGGGCTAGTAGAGCAAATAATAGCTCACATTTACATAGTGCTTTAAGGATAACAACCCTGTAAATTAGGTGATATAAACAATTTTGTTCCTATTTTACAGATGGGGAAACATTCAGAGTGATTTGCCCAGGGGCAAAAAGCCACCAAGCCCTAGAATTTGGGTTCAAATCTAGTTCTTTTGACATTATTTTATACCGCACAGAAGAGCAACTTTTAACTTCTGAATGTCTTCCAAAGACAAGCATCTCTGTATTAGCCCAGAAGAGGTGGCAGAAACACACAACTCAGCAGCAAGAAATCTAAACACAGCTCACGAGGAGCCATCAATTGGTCCTTGCAAGTGGAATTCAAAGCAATAGGCCTTTACTGCGGCAGATCAGACTACAGAAAAGAAAATAAAGGGTTTTTGTTGTTGTTGTACTCACTTTGCCAGCCACCAGGCAAAATATTTCTTCATTAGATTCCATCAATGTAAATATCATGAGTGCTGCTTCCCCACACATAAATAAAGCAGTGGGAAAAAGATGCCAAGGAAAGTCTATAGAAGATGTGCGTTCCTATCTGTAACAACTAAGAAACACAAGTTCTGCTCTGCCTGCCACTCCCTCGTGGAGAACAGGCAACCAGGGAAAAGCCAGTGCCACCTCAACCATAAGGCTGCCCAACATCCTGCTCGCAGGTATACCAGGGGTCGGAAAGACCACACTAGGTAAAGAACTTGCATCAAGAACAGAACTGACATACATTAATGTGGGCAGTTATATGATGGCTTTGATGAAGAATATGAATGTCCCATTTTGGATGAAGACAGAGTAGGTGATGAGTTAGAAAATAAAATGAAAGCAGGTGAAGATATTGTGATTACCATGGCTGTGACTTCTGCCCTGAAGGATGGTTTCATAGTTTTGTGCTTCAAAGAGATAATTCTATATCATATATAAGACTTGAAAAGTGGGGATACAGCGTAAAGAAACTGCAAGACAATATTGAGTGAAATTTTCCAAATTCTTTATGAAGCAGCCATGAAATAGTACACTGGCTGTCCAGCAACGTACCAGAAGAACTAGAGAATAATTTAGATCAGATAATGAAATGGATTGAGCAGTGGATAAAAGATAGTAACTGAACCTTGAGAGCTAAGGATGGAGTTTCTTTTTTTTTTTAAATGGGTATACTTTGGGGGGGGGGCAATGCAATTGGGGTTAAATGACTTTCCCAAAGTCACACAGCTAATAAGTGTCAAGTGTCAAGTGTCTGTGGCTGGATTTCAACTCAGGTCCTTCTGACTCCAGGACCAGTGCTCTATTTACTATACCACCTAGCTGCCCCAAGGATGGATTTTCAAGGTTTTCCACATGATGGTTAAACATTTTCTTAATGATCTCTCCTTCCCCATGCAGTAGAAATTAAGACAACACAGATCAAATTTTACTATCCAGGACTGTGTTGTAGAAGTAGTAAATGGACAATATATAAAGCTAAGTTATGACTACATTTAATTTTTTTTTCTCCACGAGAAAACTGAAAACCCCCAAATACAATGAACAAGATATTAAGGAGTTTTTAAGTTTAAGAACATCCAGCCTTCTCATCTATTTTGGTTAACTGCTAAAGAATAAGCAAATTTGAGAAAATAGGTAGAAATCTTTAATACTTGACATGAAAAAGAAAATGAAGGCCAGGAAGAAATGCTGTCTTATAACTACAAGAGTCTAAGGATAAAGCTATAAACATTACAGTGTCAAAAAAAAAAGAAAGGAACACAACTTCTGACAGATTCATGAGCTGCTAACCATGGTGCAGAAGGAAGAGAGGAACATGGCTGGAAGAAAGCAGCTTCCAGAGCCAATCAATGCTAGCTACTTCTCAACAAAGAACTAACTTGCTGGGTTGCCACAATTTTTTGATGGGGAAATAAAGGGAAAAAGCATAATCCTAAAATGACCTCTTAACTGCCAGTGCATTAATAAAAGTAGATACTGTGCTAAGGACCAGGGATACAAAGAAAGGACAAAACACAGTCCCTGCCATCAAGAAGTTCACATTCTAAAGGTGGAGACCACATGCAAAAATTATGTTCATACAAGCTGTACATATTGTAGATAGAAGGTAAGTTACAAGGGAAGGCACTGAGAGGGACAACAAGAAAGGTTCTCTTAAGAAGTGGGATTTGAGCTAAGTCCTGAAAGAAGCAAGGTAAGCCAGGAGGGGAAGGAAAGCATTCCAGGAATGGGAGACAGCCAAGGGAAGAGACAGAATCCAGAGATGAAGTACCATGCTCCAGAAACAGAAGAAAAGCCATGGTCACTGGATTTAGAGTTCGTGGAGAAAAACAAAGACTGGAATGGTAGGATGGGGCCAGCTTGTGAAAGGCTTTAAAAGCCAAAGAGAGGATTTTGTATATTTGATCATGGAGCTAAAGTTTACTGAGGAGGAGTGGCATGGTCATGTGCTTTCAGGAGATTAAGTTAGCTGAGTGGAGGAGGATGGACTGGAGTAGGAAGGAGACTTGAGGCAGGAAGACTAACCAGCAGACTACTTCAATAGATGAGGTGAGAGATGATTAGGGCCTCCGCTAGGGTAGTGGCTATGTGAGAGGGAGGGAAGGAGATGTAGAAATAACAAGACTTAACGAAAGAACCGATATGTAGCGCAAGCTTAAGGGAAGAATGGAGAATAATACCTAGGTTGCAAACCTGAGTGACTGGGAAGATGTTAACAATAACAGAGAAGTTAGGAAGAGGAGAGGAGAAGAGAATGAGTTTGGTTTTGGACATGCTGAGGATGTTTACTGGACATTCAATTTGAAATGTTGAATAGGAAAAAGATCAGGGCTGGATAAATGGATCTCAGAATCATTTACATAGAGATGATAATTAATTCCATGGGAGATGATGAAATGATCAAGCAAGACGGCAAAAAGTCAGAAGAAAAGGCCAAGAACAGACCCATGGGGTAGAAGATACTGTGGTTCGTGGTCATGAGGAAGAAGATGCAGCAAAGGAGGCTGAGAAGCAGTCAGACATGTAGGAGAACAGTGAGCAAAAGAGTCAAAGATTACAGAGAAATCAAGAAAGGGAGAAGAGGAAGAGGAAACAGTTTCTGGACAGCTCTCTTAGGCTGATAGCTAATTGAGATTTGGATCAAGTGAGGGTTTCTTAAGCATAAGGGAGTCATGAGCATGCTTGTAGGCAGCAGGGAAGTAGCCAGTGACAGGAAAAGAATGAAGATTACTGAGAAAGTAGTGAGGAGAGAGGGGTGATCTGGTGGAGATGGGATGGAAGTGGATCAAGTGGGCCTATAGAAGGGTTTGTCTTGGCAATGTGGAACATTTTATACTATTTTATATCATTTTTAATTTCAACCAGACCCAGAGCCTGAATTAATGAGTAACTGGAAGAAGATCCAGGACCTGGGCTTCTTTGTTTTCTAGAATTTGCTCAGGAAATACCCTTACCACTGTCAACAAGACCAGATCAGACTGACCTAAGGACATTCTTTCCCCTGTTAGCCATTAAAGGATGAGACCCTAACCCCAAGAGAG
>CM053624.1:316636432-316654989 GCA_028646595.1 Phalanger gymnotis
ATATTAACTGACCTTTGTCAACATTCTTTACAACCCTATTCCATTAAGGAAAATCCTCTTCTTGTATCATGGTTAAACATACATGGGGGTCATAAAAAGTGAGGTAACACAGGCCTGCTGGGTCTGCTAAAATAACGTATATAAGTTTTCTCATTCCTTTGTTCAGGCAGCCAGAGCTTATGCTCTGACTCCTTGTACGTACAAGTAAGCTAGCTTAACTATGCTTTAAGGGAAAATAATAAACAACATGGATTTTTCTATCACCTAGCTCTGTTGTTTCCTTCAACCAAATTTTCAGGTTTAATAGCAAGGAGAAGAGCCACCCTCTTCATATGAGATAGGATCTGAAAGGTTAGGTGACTTGCTCATGGTCACACAGCAACTAAATGCTGAAGGAAGGATCTGAATCCAGGTTTTTCTAAGATTTATTATGAATAATATCTATGAGCTACCAGCACAGAGTCAATGGGAAGAAGCTACCCTTTCCATCTCCTTACAATCTCTTCCAACTCTAAAATTCTCTTATTTTATGACTAGATGACCACCCTAACTTAAATCTAAGTTGTTCTGTCAGCAGAGCAAAGGTCATTCTCTTTTGCAGAGAAAAAAGAAGAAAATCAGAATAGTGTAGCTCTTTCTTTCTGTCTCTATTTGTTTCATCAGATATCACTGATTCAGTCATGGAGAAAGTCCTCACTTTTACCTCACCCCCCACCCCCAATACTGCTTAAAAACCCTTTTTGTTGGCCTTTGCTTCCCTCACTAGTCTCATCTGGAACGTCAGCATTCGTGACACTGTTTCTAGAACTGTGCCACGTTCTTCTACTTCTCCTCTTTTATCTAGAATTGCTTAGATCTCTACATTTTTTAAAATCCAAGTTTGTTAGTGAGTTCCCTGTACATCCACATCAGAAGATGTCTCCTCAGGCAAATCATTCCCCTTTGTTTCTTACTCCCTGCAATTGTTGCCCTCTCTGTATTGTCAGGAAGCTAAGACCTGCCCCCCCCACCCTCAATTCAAAGGCCACTTTCTCGGGTGATTTAGGAGAAACGAGAGAAGCCACATCCTCTTTCACCTTTTCAGCAAAGGACCAATATCATGCTATTCATGCAAAGGGGGCTATAGATGATGAGAAATACAACAAATGCAGAAGGAGTATCATACCTGGCAACTCTTGTTAGTTCTGTAAAAAGCTGCAGTTCTGGCTAATCTTATGCTAGCCAAATGAATGCTGCATTAGTTTGGTACTCATCTGCCCAATAAAACAACTTCCCTCTACAGCTGGCAGACCAGCATTTGCTTTCAGTCTCACTCAGCCAAGGAGATTAAATGAGCAGTTGTTGTTGCCTACCTCACAGGACTGTCAGGACTGTCATGAGGTAAATTCTCTGTAAACCCAAACTTCTAAAGAAACGTGAACTATTACAATTATGCGGCAGGCAATTCAAGCACTTAATTCTGTATCAGGCTGAACACAGTATTACTCCCACATGATGTACTTTGCACTGATGTTGTAACTTCAAGAAACATCTAATAAGCTTTTCCAGAAGCTCCCTTTCAATTTGTCAAAACATCTGCTAAAAAATTAATGCTTTATTACCTCCTCTGCTTTTGGCAGGAAAAAAACAGCTTCATCAGAAGACAGAAAAAGAAGGATTCTGTCACTAGTAAAGTAGGCCTCTGTGCCAGGTTGGTGACCTATTTCCTAAACTCTTCACCTATTTCTTCCTTCCATCTAGGTAGTCTGTCTCCAATAACAGCAATCACTTTTGTTTCTACTTCTATTAACTTTCACCCAAATATTCTCCTCTTGGGTTTCTGGATTTCCTTATGAGTAAACTTTCTTAATATACTATGCTAATAATACCAATACATATATAACACATAATGATACATAATACCAATGCTATCCACCCCATTGCACCCCAGCCCCTTTATCTTGTTTCTTTTGTAATGTTATACCCTTCCAGAGCCACGCTCTAGTCACGGTTTTATCCCACCAAGTATCAATGATACTTAGGAGGTTAAATTTGTCTCCCTGTGTTAGAATCTCTAGTTTTTTTTTTTTTGTTGTCTTAAACTTTGGGCACTTGAGTATAGACATCTGAGACCATGGTCTTTACTACTGAATCATCTCTTGGATTGTTTCCTGTAAACTTCTGTCTCACAACTGCTTTTCAGCTTCCCTTTTTAAAAGCCTTTTCCTCTTAGGCAATCCTGAGAACCAGGGGAGTTCTTTCTTCAAGTGCCCTTTTCCCCAGACAGGTGATTATGCTCTCCCTGATTTTGTTAATGAAAAAACTGAGGTCCAGATAGGAGAAACAACTTGCTCCAAGTCACCCGAATGGAGAAAAGAGCTGGGATTGGAACCTCATTCCATACCACATTGACATTCTGTGATTAGGCTCAGGGAAGACAGCAGTTCACAGCTATAACAGGCTTGTGAAGAGATAAATGACTTTGCTGTGTGGAATGTGGTGAAGAGAGGTTGTATGAAAGATGGTTTTAATTTTTTCAGTAAAGTAGAGGGGAAGTCCTCTTCTGAGAGGGCTGATGAAGGAAGTTTTATGAAAGACTTGAGGAGAAAAAGACAAGGCTTGGAATATACGCTATGGAAAGTATCAGAGAAAGTCAACCAGAGAAGAATGAAGGAATAGCTGTAAGAGAAGCTGAGAAGACAGATGGCAGGGGCAGGGTTTGGCAAGGTAGCGAGGTAGGTGGCAGTGCACAGAACTCTGGACCTGGAGTCACAAAGACTTAGATTCCTATCTGGCCTCAGACAGACACTTTTAACTGGCCATGACCCTCGTTGAGCAAGCCACCTCTGTGTGCCTTAATTTCCTCATCTGTAAAGTAGGGATAATAATAGTACCTACCACCTAGGGCTGTTGGGGAATAAAGTGAAGTCACATTGGTAAAGCACTCTGCAAACTTTAAAGTACTAGCTATTTTTCCAGTTCTGCCTGTAACTAAAACTTCTTGTTGCTGTTGTTGGGTTGTTCAGTCATGTCCAACTCTTCATGACCCCATGGACCATAACACACTAGTACTATCCATGGTGTGGGGTTTTCTTGGCAAAAATGTTGGAGTGGTTTGCCATTTCCTCCTCCAGCGGATTGAGGCAAACAGGGCTAAGTGACCTGTCTAAAGTCACACAGCCAGTTAAGTGTCTGAAGCCACATTCAAACCCAGGTCTTCCTGACTCCAGGCCAAGCCTTCTATCTCCTGAGCCACCTAGCTGCCTAACTAAAATTTGCGGGGGTGGGGCAATGGGCCTCAGGCTTACTCCACCTGCCAATAAAATGAGGGAGTTAGACTAGATGATCCCTAAAATCCCTTCTAGCTCTATGACAGAGAAGTGCCTTCTCTACTAGCATGAAAACTTGGCATTTCCAACAGAAAGAGCACTAAATCTCAAAGGATCAAAGATTTAAAGCTAGAAGAAATCTTAGAAATCATCTAGTTTCCTTTCCCCCAAGATGGCACCAAGGTGAAGAAGGAAGCTGTTCCCCCATGCCCCCAAGACAGAAGCCAAGTCTAAGGCCTTGAAGGCCAAGAAGGCAGTACCGAAGGCTGTCCACAGCCACAAAAGGAAGGGGATCCAAACATCTTTCACCTTCTAGCGACCCAAGACAGTAAGACTATCCCAACTACCCTCAGAAAAGTGCCCCTCAGAGAAACAAGCTTGATCACTATGCCATCATTAAGTTTCCCTTGACCACTGAGTCTGCTATGAAGAAGATTGAGGACAACAATCTTCATTGTGGATGGCAAGGCAACAGCAAGCATCAGATCAAGCAGGGAGTAAAGAAGCTGTATGACACCAACATAGCCCAGGTCAACACGCTGATCCGGCCTGATGGAGAAAAGGCCTATGTCCGACTTGCTCCAGACGATGATGCTTCAGATGTTGCCAACAAAATTGGAATCATGTACACTGTGTCCAGCTATCCCACTCCACCTACAATAAAAAGTTTTCCAGTAAAAAAAAAATTGCAGAACCCACAAAATAGCAGAGGGAAGCAGGGCTGCAGCCCAGGACAGCCTGGATGGTCACTGGGAAGGGTCTATCCCACTGTGCTGGGAGCAGAGCACAGCCCAGCATGGGCTGCACCCGGCCCAGCCAGACCAGGAGCCGGGTGGAACAGGCCCTAGTGCCCTGATTCAGTGAGCTGTGGCAGTTAGCAGACTTCTCAACCCACAAACACCAAAGACAATAGAGAAGGTTAGTGGGAAAAACTAGAGACAGAGTAAAAGAAGTTTGCAGCTTGGCCACCGGGGGCAGGAGAGGTGATGCAGCTACAGAAATACAGCTGCAGTTGCTTTTGGCCCTAGGCCCAGGTGGTGGGAGGAATTAAGTGGCAGAGGAGTGCAGAGCCTGCTGAAGTCTGAGTCAGGTCTGGGTTGGTGGTTCTTGGGGGAGGAGAAGCACTGGTGTGGCAGAGCTGGCTATGTAGAAATAGCTCTAAAAACAACAGCACAGCCCCTCAAGTTTGGGACGAAATACTCTCTACTCTACAAGCAGTCATATCCCGATGAAAAACTCAAGCGTCAAGTAGTTGGCTGGGAACATGGCCAGGCAGGGAAAAGGGACTCAGATTCAGACTCAGACTTTGCAATCTTTCTTTGGCGACAAAGAAGACCAAAACATACAGCCAGAAGAAGTCAACAAAGTCAAAGAGCCTCAAAAAAAAAAAAAAAAAGAGCCTCAAAGAGCATCAAAAGCTTGCAAGAAAAACATGAACTGGTCTCAGGCCATGGAAAAGATCAAAAAGGATTTAGAAAAGCAAGTTAGAGAAGTAGAGGAAAAGTTGGAAAGAGAAATGAGAGTGATGTGAGAAAACCATGAAAAACAAGTCAATGACTTGCTAAAGGAGACCCCAAAGAATACTGAAGAAAATAACACCTTAAAAAATAGACTAACTCAAATGGCAAAAGAGCTCCAAAAAGCCAATGAGGAGAAGCATGCCTTGAAATGCAGAATTAGCCAAATGGAAAAGAAGACCAAAAGACCACTGAAGAAAATACTACCTTAAAAATTAGATTGCAGCAAGTAGAAGCTTGTGACTTTATGAGAAATCAAGATGTAAAACAGAACCAAAAGAATGAAAAAGTGGAAGACAGTGTGAAATATCTTATTGGAAAAACCATTGACCTGGAGAATAGATCCAGGAAAGATAATTTAAAAATTATTGGACTTCCTGAAAGCCATGATCAAAAAAAGAGCCTAGATATCTTTCAAGAAATTATCAAGGAAAACCTGGATATTCTATAACCAGAGGGTAAAATAGAAATTGAAAGAATCCACTGATTGCCTCCTGAAAAAGATCCCAAAAAGAAAACTCCTAGGAATATTGTCACCAAGTTTCAGAGTTCCCAGGTCAAGGAGAAAATGCTGCAGGCAGCCAGAAAGAAACAATTTGAATATTGTGGAAACACAATCAGGATAACCCAAGATCTAGCAGCTTCTACATTAAGGGATTGAAGGGCTTGGAATAGGATATTCCGGAGGTCAGTGGAGCTAGGATTAAAACCAAGAATCACCTACCCAGCAAAACTGAGTATCATGCTCCAAGGCAAAATAAGGATTTCAAGCTTTCTCAGTGAAAAGACCTGAGCTGAAAAGAAAATTTGACTTTCAAACACAAGAATCAAGAGAAGCATGAAAGGGTAAACAAGAAAGAGAAATCATAAGGGACTTAACTAAAATTGAACTGTTTTATTTACATTCCTACATGGAAAGACGATGTGTGTAATTCATGAAACATCAGTATTAGGGTAGCTGAAGGGAATATACATATAGGTATATATACACAGAGGGCACAGGATGAGTTGAATATGAAGGGATGGTATCTAAAAAAATAAAATGCAAATAAGGGATGAGAGAGGAGTATATTGAGAGAGGGAGGAAAGGAGAGATAGAATGGGATAAATTATCTCGAATAAAAGTGGCAAGAAAAAGCAGTTCTTTTGGAAGGGAAGAGGGGGCAGATGAGAGGGAATGAGTAAATCTTGCTCTCATCGGATTTGACTTGTAAAGGGAATACCATACACACTCAATTGGGTATCTTACCCCACAGGAAAGAAAGAGGAAGGAGATAAAAAAGGGGGGATGATAGAAGGGAGGCAAATAGGGAGAGGAGGTAATCAAAAGCAAACACTTTTGAAAAGGGACAGGTTCAAGGGAGAAAATTCAGTAAAGGGGGACAGGATAGGAAAGAGCAAAATATAGCTAGTCTTTCACAACATGAGTATTGTGGAAGGGTTTTACATAATGATATGCATGTGGCCTATGTTGAATTGCTTGCCTTCATAGGGAGGGTGGGTGGGAAGGGAAGAGGGGAGTTTTTTTTTTCCCCTTTTAGTCTCCTGCTCAGAAGAGATAAATTTGTTTTGCTTATGATTATTCTCTTCATTTTCCCTCTTCACCCTGCCTCTCTGTTGGGTTGGATGATTTCCCCCACCCCTTCCCTCTGCCTACTCTTCTCACACATTCCAGTCATGAGAAATAACAAGTTTTAATCCCTTCTTCTCTTCTACACCACTGTATTCCTTTTATCCTCTCTTCTCTGTTCCCTCTTCAAACCCTCAGAATAGAACCAATCTACCTCCTGGGTTGTCTGCTTTTCTTATCCAATTTATACCCTTTGAACACATTTAGGTTCAGAAGGGATACTTTTTTCTTCTCCCCCTATTCAAATGTCAGAACTACATTATTATTACCATCACCCCTTCCAACTACTCCAGTAAATTTACCTTTCTAGGTTTCCTTTAATTTTTATGTTTGTATTTTAAAGTTCCTACTCAGCTCTGGTTCTTCAATCAGAAATACTTGAAAGTTCTCTACCCCATTAAAGACCCGTTTTTTCCTCTGTAGGATTACACTCAACTTTCAAGGGCAAGTTATTCTTGGTTGTAAGCCTTTACCTTTTGCCTTTTGTAATATTACATAGCAAGGTCACTTATTTATAACAGAAGTTAACAAGTCTTTTATCATCTTGACTGTGGCTCCTTGGTACCTGAATTCATTCTCATTCTCTCTCTCTCTCTTTCTTTTGATGTTTTAAGTATTTTTTCTATGATGTGGGAGTTCTGGATTTTAGTTATAACATAATTGGGACTTTTCCTTTGGTGGACTCTACCTTCACTTTGCTTTCTTATTAAAATAGATCTGAACAGTTTTCATTTATCATTTCTTGAAATGTATTTAGACTTTTTTTTAAAATCATGATTTCCAAGGAGTCTGATGATCCTTAAATTCTCTCTCCTTGAACCATTTTCCAAATCAGTTATTTCTGATTATCAGATATCTTACATTTTCTTCTATTTTTTCTTCAATCTTTTGGTTTCACTTTAATATTTCTTCCTGTCTAATAGGGTCATTGATTTCTATTTACTCTATTTCTAATTTTCAGAGAGTTTTTTGCATAAGGTTTGCTACTTTGTCTTCCAAACTACTTATTCTCCTTTCAATTCTTCCAGAGCTTTGATTTAATTTTTTTTAATCTCTTGCTTCATTTCTTCTAGGACTTCATGTAGAAAATCCATTTTTTTTTATCTCAACTTTGAGTCTTTGCTTGCAGTTGCTATGGAATTACTTTCTCCTTCTTTGGAGAGGATCATTACAGTGGCAATAACTTTCTACATTAGCAATTGCTTTATTTGGTTTCCCTTTTCTCTCTAGCCTTATTTCCTGAATTAGGATTTTGAGCCAAGGCCAGTTTCCATCTCCTGCTGCACTTTTGGGTGGGATGGCTGGCACTCCTTGGTCTCACCCTGGGTCACCTGAGTTCTTGTACTGATTCCCGCCCCCATTCCCAAGGTCAGATTCCCCATGACCTTTGAGGCTCTTAATGATGGCTCTTCAGAGCCCTCTATGGTTTCTTAGGTCAGGATATTAGGACTGGAAGACTGGAGTGCCCCCAGTAGGAACTAAAAGTGGAGAAAACAGCTTAGTCTAGTTTCACATGGTCACAGGCAGAGATGTTCTAAGTCAGTCTAGTATCAGTAGAAATAAACACAGAAATACCCAAACACAAATGACCGTTGCTATCACTAAATGAACAAACAGAAGTATTATTTGTCAAGTAATTTGCACATGATTGTACATTATTACCTGAAGTGGAAAACACAAGCATGGTAGATCAAGATATCCTGTCCTGAAGTCAACAACAATCTCCTAGAAGTCATCTCTCCCCTTCCCTCCAAGAATTGTAAAATTTTGCTTGGAGGGAGCAGGTAAAGGCATTTAAACTTATACCAGTGTAGAAAAGAGAACAGTTACTGATAGGAAATCTGGAAGCAGGATCAACAGTATGTGAGTTATTCTGCAACAAAGACAAAATGCCATGTTTGTTTGTTTTTTTAATGTTAACAATGGCTACATCTTCCCTGCATATATAAAATCCGCCCCCCCCCCCACACATAATGATCTCTAAAAGTTAAATTCCACATGAGTAGAAGGTCCAGGAGCTTGTTCAAAGAGATCAATGCTACTTCCTTATGTGCAAGAAGACTGCCTCTGGCAACTTCTAAACAGGATTTCCATAGCATTTCCTCAAGCATCAGTAACCAACTCTACTGGATTCCAATCTCACTATTAAATGATTTTTGACTTACCCATTCCCTCTAACAAGTCAATAGTGTCATAGTCACCAGGAAGTTAACAACAACACAGGCCAAGAACGGTAGGAAAGAAAATGTGTTAAACTAGGAACTCACATAGAAGGAAAACAAAGGAAAACAAAGAAAAAAACCTCACACTTTTCTCCACTGACTCTGTCTTGACCAGACCTCTTTATTCATAGAACTTGTTCCTTTCCTCCAAGTCTCTAATCACCTGGGGAAAAATAAAAAATAAAGCCCCAAGACAGAATCAATTACCTCCAACAGTTTCCAGAACTCAAATGATGAAACCATTCACATAATTACCTGATATTTCCTGCCCAACCAAACTTCACCTGACCTGCTGAGAGGCCCAGCAGGAGTCCAAAAATGCAGGACAAATGCAATGCTAACATAACCTAATTATTACCACCATTCTAGTATTTTTCATTCTTAGAGAAAAAGCCTAAGGTCATACGTCAAGTTAGGAACAAGCTTGGCCTCAAGCCCCAGGTCTCCTGGCCCCTGTTGGAAGATCTGGTGTTCTTTCTACTTCAGGATGGCTTTTCAAAGCACTTTAACATCAATTACCTCATCAGAGCTTCACAACAACCCTGTAAAACAGACAGGGCAAGATTTTAGAGGTGAGGAAGTAACAGGTCACGTAACCTGTTAGCAGCAAATCCTAATTGGTGTTCTTTCCTTTTAATGTTTTATTGATGCCTTCTGATTTCCAGGTACCCTTTTTAACCACATTATGTTGGTTTTTTCATTAAAACAGACCAGATCTTAGCACCAGTTTAGCAATAAATTGTCATTTAGCATATCCCACAACAAACATTTATTAAGTGACTAGCATGTGAAGACCACTATGGTACACATGCCAGGACTCCATTTGTAAAATGAGATGCTTGACAATCTCTAAAGTTTCTTCCAGAGGTTATTTATTCTCTTCTAGGAAAGAAGCACAACCTACATGTATGACGGTAACAATTATAATATTACGTTAGCATGTGACTCTCCTAAAGATCTTACATTCTTGAACTCCTGCTGGAGTCCCTTTTCTCAAAGAACTCAGAGTCTAGTAGAGGGAAAAGACTCAATATAGATAATAATTATACATATTACATGTTAAATGCATTAAGTTTTCAAAACAGGAGATCTGAATAGAAAGGATTCAAGGGGATGAGGGGCAGGAGGGAATCAAGACTTCACAGATGAGACAATTTTGAGAAGGCTTTAAAGGAATTCATCAAGCAATGGAACAGTCTAACAGACCAAATGAGAGCACTACAGGGTATGTTGAACAGCCCTCCAATCCCTATGGCTAAGTAAACCAGTTCTTCTCGGCACACACTGTTCTTTGCGGAGCACAGTTCTTACCTGTCCAGATCTCATTCTTGGAAGCATCGTGTCTCACTGGAAAACTATTTTACCAGCAATATCATCCTCCCTCAACACCCTTCCTCCTTAAACCCTTCCCTGTTCCCCACTTTCCCAATGCTGCTGAGGGCTCCACTCTCTTCCCAGTCACCAAGGTTCACATCCTTAGTGTCATCCTCAACATCTCACTCTCACTTTCCCCACACATCCAACCTGTTGTCAAATCTTGGCCTTTTTACCTTTAAATCATCTCTCTTATATATCCTTCTGTCTTCTCACAGTCATCATCACACTTTTTACTGGACTACTCCAATAATCTTCTAATTAGTCCCCCTACCTCAAGTTTTTCCTCACTCCAATCCATCTTCCGCTCAGTTGCCAAAGTGATGATCCTCCGAGAATTCAGGGATGACAGTGTCACTTATTTTTTAAACTTCAATGGCTCTTTCTTATTTCTAGGATCAAATATAAAATACTGTGTTTGGCACTCTTTAAAACCTAGCTGCAGTCTTCTTTCTCATCTTCATACACTTGATTCTCCTCCATATGCTCCATGACCCAGTTACACTGGGGAACACTTGCTTTTTCTCCTTTCTGAGACTAGATCTTCATATTCCATGCATTAATGGCAGCTATCCTTCCTGCCTGGAATGGTCTCCCTTAGCACAGTACCTGGCACACAGTAAGTGCTAAATAAATGATTGTTTTCTTTCTTCTTCTGTCCTTCCCTCCAACTCTTAGCAGCTTCCCTGGCCGCCTTCAAGACCCAGTTCAACTCCCACATTCTATATGAAGCCTTCCCAATCACACCCTAGTCACACTCCACCCATCTCTCCTTACTGCTAGTCCTTCCCTGTAAGATCACCTTTTATTTATACTGTATATATCGTTAACTGCATGTTGTCTCTCTCATTAGAATGTGAGCTCCTTGAAACCAAGGACCATTTTTGTTCTTCTTTGTATTGCCAGCACTTAGCACACAGTAAGGGCTTAATAAATGTTTGTTAACTGACTGACCACGTAAGGTACTGTGTGAGGTACTAGGGACGCAACAACAAACAGCGAACACGAATGCCTTCAAGAAGCTGACATTCTACTGAAAATGTAAACAAATAAACATAATATGTGAGGTAATTTGAAGAGGGAGAGAGCACATACTACTGAGAGGATGACGGGTGGTTTTATGGAAGATATGACATCTCAGAGCCTTGAATTCAATTTTCAGCTCAATTTAAGAAACATTTCTAAAGCACCTACTATGTGCCTGGCACTGTGCTAAGCTCTGGGGATACAAATAAGAAAAAAAATCTCAGTCCTCGTGGAGCTTACCATCTAACAAGGAAGACAACACCCAAAAGGAAATGGAAGAGTTGAGGGAAGGGATGTACCTGGGGGAAGCCGGCATGGGGGCATAATGTTCCCTGGGATAGAAACCAAGCAGAGGAGATGGTGGGAAAGTGGAGCCCTCTGTAAAGGAGGGCATTGCCCCTCCCTCCAGCCCTCCAATAAAAAGGAGAGGCACCTGAAGGACTCAAGAAGCAGCTGAGTATCAAGGAGTGTCAAAGGATAAATCAATCTGCATGGTGAAGAGATTTTGGGTGGTCAACTCATCCGTGGAGTGGAAAACAAGCAGAGCCTTCCCTGAAGAAAGACAAGGATACTGAGAGGCAAAGAGAGATTGCATTCCAAGCCTGATGGTCATGGAGGGAGTGGCTTCAAATGAAAAAGGCAAGTTTGGAGGAGAGCCAACCTGGGGGTAGTGATGGAGATAAATCAGTCCTCTTTTCACTATACTGAGTTGGAGATGCCTACAAGATAGCTAGACAAAGATGTCTAGCAAGTAGGAGAGGATGTGAAAGTGGAGTTCAGGTAAGAGATCAAGGCTGGATACTTCAAATGAAGTTATCTGGATGGATGGACAGAATATGGATTTAACAAGTACCTACTACGTGCCAGGCACTGTGCTAAGCACTTTACAAATATTATCTCATTCGATCCTCATGCCATTTTTATCCCCGCTTTACAGTTGAGAAAACTGAGGCACAGAAGGTTAAGTGACTTGCCTGGGGTCACACAGCCAGTCTGAAAATCTGATAGAATTCAGTTTGGTTGTATCCACTGTGTCACCTACCTGCCTCTGTAGAGATGACATTAATTCATGGGGAACAGATGAAATCACCAAGGGACAGAATGTAGAGAGAAAAGAGTCTTGGAGGACATCCACGCTGGGGGAAAGGGGGAAGAAGAAAAGGAGCTGTATGAGGATTCAGCAAAGACTTGGGAAGAACAGTCAGATAGGCAGGAGATAAAGTAGGAGAGAGTAGGACACTTCCAAGGGAAGACCCAGCACCAGAAGGAGTGAACGTGAGTATAACTTATGACACATGCACAACCCAAAAATCTGCTGTTTCAGAAACTCGTCAGTGACAATACCACCAAATAAGACTCACGTTTTTGTTGTTTTTAATACACGCACATTAAAATCTGCTTCATGCACCCCGCAGCAACCTCTCCATTTCTGCACAAGCGAAGGCATGACAAACTTACCTCAAACAAGTTACTTTTTCTAACACTTTAGCACCAGGAGAACACAGGAGAAAGATTCCAGTAACAGTGTAAGGCAAGGATCTAGTATGGGGAAATAGAAAGAACACTGTACCAGGAGTGTGGACAACTGGGTTCTAGATCCCCCAGGCAGGAATCCCAGGTGTACCCACTACCTGAATGAACTTGGGCAAATTCCTTCCTCATCTATAAAATAATACGGCATATAAATCCCTTTTAGATCTCAAACTTTTAAAGTATTATCACCTGAACCACAGTACCTTTGATTAAGTCCTTGTGAGCAATGAGAGAAGCCACATCACCCTCACTCCCTCCAAAAAAGTGCTCATAACTTGTAAACAGAAAACTGTCTTGATATGACAAAATGTTCTGATGAAGTTTCTTTAAAGGTCAGGAAAGACCTAATTTACATGTTGCTATAAAGTCACCTATGACTTAGAACAGCAGGAGCTAAAAATAGGTAAGGAGAGAGAGTAATCTGGATTGTGGGAGAAAGACAGGACAGGATGACCAAGTAGGGGGGTGTGAGAACTCCACTCTGAAACATGAAACTCACCAGACTATGCCAACTCCAGCCAACTCTAGTCATAACCTCTACTGGCACTCAGCCGGGTTCTGCTGCTCCTGGTATATCTCATTAATTCATAGTCCACAGAATGGTCATTTGGGAGACCACAAGTACCACAAATAGGGCTCTATGTGCAAAAAGTTAGAAATAATGGCGTAAATTTGGGCTTATGTATATGATGATTACATAATTTAGGCTGTTTGAATGCTCCTTAGCCAACAAAATATACTAATCCCCAAACAGTCAGTAAGCATTTGTTAAGCTCCCACCGGGTGCCAGGCATTATACTGGGAACACAAAGACAAAACTGATACAGTCCCTGTCCTCAAATCCTGGGGGACTTGTGTGGTCATTTCAGTTGTGTCTGACTGTGACCCCATCTGGGGTTTTCTTGGAAGAGATACTGGAGTGGCTTGTCATTTCCTTCTCCAACTCACTGTAAAGATGAGGAAAATGAGGCAAACAGGGCTAAGCGACTTGCCCAGGGTCACACAGCTAATAAACGTCTTGAAGCCAGATTTGAACTCAAGAAGATGAGTCTTCCTAACTCCAGGCCCAATGCTCTCTCTACTGTGCCACCCAGTTGCCCTATGGGGAAGGGGGATGGGCATGCATGTACAGATGTAAGTACCTCTACACCGGCCTAACAGTCCAGGACCAAAGCCCTCCACATTCCCTCTCCTCCAGATGATCTACTCAACACTGGAATGATTCACTGAGCAGAGCTGAGACTCGGTTGAGGGCTGAAGGCTGAGTATCTCAACTCCGACTTTCCACTAATACCAGCCAGGACCAACTCCCTTACACTGACTCCCCTCTAGTACAGGAATAATCAAACCAACATTACCATTGCTAATGTCAATCATGTGATAATCTACTGCCCTATGGCTCTACCTCATAGGGTTGTTGTGAGGATTAAATCAGATAATATTTGTAAAGCACTGGCACAGTGCCCTGCTGAATAAATGCTTGTTCCATTCTCCAACTCCCAACTAAGAATCCTTATGATTCTGGGAGGAAGGATGCCTAGGCCAAAGCTCCATTCCTTTGCCACTACTGCCAACTCCCATGTCATACTCATCCTTCCTGTGAGCCTATCCTGCTCTACCCCACTATTCCACTGTTCCCTTAGAACCACCATATACATTATACATGCCATGCACACATTATATATTGTACATTATATATGCCGTGTATGTAATATATTCCATATATACATATTATGAATATAAAAACATATATGGTACATGTATGGAGAAGCAAGGGAGGAGGCAAAACAAGTAAATAAATATATATATGCATATTTTAGAGACTCTCTCTATATTCTATATATTCAAACCTCTTTAGTAGCACTTCATAGAAATACAAATAATTCACAGTAATGAAGAAAATTATTCTGGTCTACTCACCCAGTAATGGTCTGATAAATTAACAGTTCATTTGAGATATGGCAAATACATAAAAGTGTTCATGGGCAAATCATTAATTAGTCCATATTTTGAGTTTTCCTCTAATTTTGAAAAGGTCCATTTTCCCCCTCATCATCTTTTATTCTAAGTTAAAGAAATTTTAGGAGAAATGCTGCATAATAGGCAAAACTTTTCAAGTTAATAAATGGTCCATGATACTTATGAAGGTGAGTCCCTGTAGGATCCTCTGGGAAATTCCAAAGGGCAGTAATTTGACTGGTAGGGATACTGAAATTGGCAAGGGATAATCCTGTTTGAACAAAGCTAGGCACAGATCTATATTAAGGTACTTTGTAGCTGTTTCCCAACCCAGAGATCTCCTCAAAGCCTAACTGAAGCTACTTCTATCCTCTAAATTTATCAATGAGGTGTCTTAGCTTCAATTTCCAAACTTCTCCCAGAAAGATGTCACAGAAATGGAGCTGGCAGAAGAAATAAAATCTTCACTATTTTAATTTTCACATCAGAAAAACTGTCTTCAACCTCTGGGCACTAACCTAGATTATAAGCTGTGCGAAAGCAGTCATATGAACTTGGTCAATTTCTACTGAAAGATGGGAACAACTAGCACTCTGAAGCCAATGAGTGGTAGGTATGAATGGGATCCTTCTCCCAATAGATACTATTAACATGCTACCATCCTGATTCAGTCATCACAGGCTTATCTATACTCTTCATGTTCAAAGGAGTAGGGCAATTTGGAGAAGGGTGAACCGGAACACACTGGCACATTTTGTTGACAGTAGGAGATAAGAGCAAGAAGCATGCTCGGTGCTCAAACCTGAATTCCCAAAATGCTGTTTTTACTGTCTGATTCCAACAGAATTACACCAAGGAAATACATTTTTTTCTTTACCATTTGGGAAACTAATAGACTGTGTGGTACCACAATTCTAGCAGCTAAATGGAGAAACCTACTAAAACACCTGCCATCCCCTTTCCCAGCAGAGTGGTTTGTGAAATGAAATCTACAACATGAAATATGAATTGAAGAGTTTGCCTCTAAACACCAAAAAGTAATTTTCTAAATACTTCAGCCCAGTATGCAGGCTCTACATGAGGTAAAGGAGGAAAAAAAGCTTAAATTTTCTCTGCATTCTTGGGTCCTGCAGTACAAACACTCAGCAAGCCAAAATGCACATTCCCTAAACTTCTCTTTGACTGGCAGCTGAGTTCTAGCTCATGGCCTTGATCCCGGCAGGGGGCACGTGTGGCCCTCTAGGTCCTATATGCTGCGGCCTTTTGACTGAGTCCAGGTTTTACAGAACAAATCCTTTTATTAAGGGGATTTGTTCTGCGACATTTGGATTCAGTCAAAGGGCCGCACTCGAGGACCCTCTTAAGAGTGCCACCTGTGACCTCAAGGCCGGGGCGAGATGACTCTGTACTCTGGATCACCTCTTTAAGTCTTTCCAGGCCCCCCTGCCTCCCAGTTATTCTACATTCTGTTCCTCAGTGCAGTCTGCTCTTCTGAATGTGTTAAAGGACAGATCTTTAATTCTGAAAAGCACTAACTTCCAAAAATTAAGTTGAAGGACCAAATCTGCAGATCTCCCCAAAGGCACAGGGCTTCCCCAGGAAGAGGGTAGGTAAAGTGTATGAGCATAGTAACTGCCTCAGGCAGCTCCATTCATCAATACCACAAAAACTCTCAGCCAATGGGCTGGAAACCTCGTAGTTATTTCTCCGCAGTCCTGTGTGACAGAATTTCACAGCACAACCACTGAAGGTCATCAATTAAGTATAAAGACAAGTCCTGTACTAGGACAACAACAACCTAAGAAATGAAACCATCTCATTCATTAAAAACATGGAAACAGCAGGAGCAATGAGAAGGTATTCTCTGGGTAGATAAAGACTGTGCCTTATTCAGAAGGCTATGGTAATAACCTTAAAATTTAATCAGAATGTCTATGGAGTCATCATATAGGAAAAGAACAATAAAAGCACAATAAAGAAAAGCTACAACTCTTGAAGTATGAGATTAGTGAACCTAAGAGAGGGGGAACCTTAGGCAGGAATTCCTCCTACCTAAGCAAGTATGCATACTAGTAGGCCATAAACTTTAAGAGAGCAGAGCGCTGTGGGGTTCAAATAGGTCTACATGATTCAAAATGGGGAGAGTTTTTCAAATTCTGCCCTTGCTACTTACTACCTCTGTGTGACCTTGGGTGGATCACTTAGTTTCCCTGGGCCTCCCTTTCCTCATCCCTTCCAGCTCTAAAGTTACAATCCTGTGAACGAATAAATGAATAAATAAAGCATTTATTGTGTTTTCTGTTCCAGGCAGGGCAGTTAGATGGCGCAATGGACAGGGTGCCAGGTCTGGAAGACATCTTCTGAGTTCAAATCTAGCCTCAGCCACTTAGTAGCTATGTAACCCTGAGCAAGCCACTTAATTTGCTTCAGTTTCTTCATCTATAAAATGAACTGGAGAAGAAAAGAGCAAACCACTCCAGTATCTTTGCCAAAAAAAACTCAAAATGGGGTGCTGAAGAGTAAGACACGACTAAAATGCGACTAATAACTGTACCAAGCACTGTGCTACGTAAGCCCTGAGGATACAAGCAAAAGCAAAGACAGTCAGCTCTTCAGAACCTTACATTCTAACAGGGGGAGGCCACACATCTAAGGAGATCTAAGGGGTTAGAAAGAGGGTTATTTTGGACTGGAAAGTTAGAGGTGGTGAATAGAGGCATAAGGGAGTAGACTAACGCACCTTTCCAATGGCAATACTGATTTGACTGTAGTTCCAGAACCGGAACATAGGGTTTGGGTTGGCCCAAGTTGTGGAAATAAAATGGGAATACAAGAAAAAACATGACTAGGGCTACCTGAAATAGTGAGCCACATGAAACACTCGTCCAATCAGCTAAGGACCCAGTGAGGAAGGTCTGGAGATTGATCTCTATTGTAAACAGATCTCTGCTACAGATACCCTTCAAGTTGATTGTGAATAGGTAACTCATGTCCAAGAAGCTCCTTGGAAAGCACTGCCATCTTGAAGTGGAAGGATGAGAAATCAATTGAGTCTTGATTTTGATTCTTTTACTGCCTACAATGCAACTTCAAGAAGCAGCATCATAAATATTAACAGTGTCCACATAGCACTCTGAGATTTGCAAAGCACTTTACAGGTATGATCTCATGTCTCCTATGTCATGAACCCCACAATGACATAAAGTTCCCCATTCTATAAAGGAAACTGAGATTCACAGAGGTTAAATGGCTAGCCCATTGTCAACCAGAGTTTGAAGCCAGATATACCATGAGGTCTCTAGCAGAACAGACCAAATCATCGCCGCATTTAAAAATCAGGGAAACCTGGGTGTCAATTCTGCCTCTAACACTGATTAGCTGTGTAGGGGGTGGGGTGGGGGGCGTAAATTCACATAACCTCACCATTCTCTGTAAAGCTTCATCTCCCTCATCTAGTACCCACCTCACCATTCTCTGTAAAGCTTCAATGAGATAACAGCTACAAAGCCCTTTGCAATCTTTACAATGAATACACATCAGCTATTTGTGTTACTAATAGTCAGTTGATCTTGCCTCATTCTTCCACACTCTCCCTACTCAAAAGACCTGGGATATTTTTCATTGGTGGAACTAAACTACAGGTTCCCCTTTCTGAGAGCAGATGCACAAGACTTGAAACCCTAGAGCATAGAAGACACACTGTGAAACCACAAACTTTTCAACCAAAATGGCCATTTAGGAGAATTAGAAAACACTAGCTAAATTCAATGACCTTTCATCTTTGCAAAAAATTTTCATAACTAAGTCCAGACCCCTCTAGAACATCAAATAGAAACATATGACCCAAAAGAGTAAAAGACAACAAAAAGAAAAACCCTCATGAGAAAAATCACCTAAAATGACGGAGGAAGAAGAAGCTCCAATACGATTAATAAATACTATGGGGCAAAAGGACCAAGGAGACGACACTGAAGTAAAAAAAAAAAAA
>CM053624.1:316655489-316745830 GCA_028646595.1 Phalanger gymnotis
CCCCCCCCCCCCCCAATGTAACTCTTGACTCCTGCCCCAAGGACCCTGGCCTCTAACAGGTGAACTTTCACCTTCTGTTGCCTGGAACCAGCAGCATCTCCAATGGTCATTCCCCACCCCTCCTAGTGCAGACAACCTGAATCTATATGTGCAGTCTTTCCCTATTAGAATATAAGCTCCTTGAAGGTAGGGATTATCTTGGTTTTGTATTTGTATCCTCATTGCTTAGCACATAGTAAGCACTTGAAAATGCTTTTTCAAGCTAAAGTCCTTAACAGGTCTCAGTTTGACTGAGGCAAAGCCCATTCGGTGATTAAGGCTTAATAAGAAATGAAGGAAAGAATGGTGTCTTTAAAAAAATAGATCTGGGAGGGAAAGATTCTTAAGAGTTCTGGCCAAAATATAAATTGCTATTTACATTCATTCCGAGCCAATCAGAGCCCAAACAATGACCAAGTAGGGCTTGGCCTGGGACCTATTATTGGCCAATCAATGACAGCCAGAGTGATTTGGGGTTAAGGCTGTTCTTTAGGAGGAAAGGAGAAAGAAAAAGTTTCAGAAATCAAAATTTTACATTCCCTTTGGGAAGGTAAGGGTGTGATACCCTAAGTGGATGAAGGAGGGAAAGGAAGGAAATGGATAGAAAAGGTAAAGTGATAGAAAAAGGAAGTGTCAATGAATCTTAAAAAAAAAAGCACAAAAGGGAGTTTAGAAGCAGGTAGTGGTGTAACTACCATGTTAAATATGAATTATATAAAAAAAATTAACAAGCTGTATGTAGTAGAAAAAAAGGAAACTGTACATTGTATATGCAATTAAGGAGGGCTTTTAGCATTTATTCAATGAAGTGACCTTGAAGAGTTTGGCATTTATCTCCTTGATTAAATTAGGTAACTAAGGTGGGGCTCCAGGTGGGGCCCATGAAGGGAGGTCTGATTATATCCTCAAGACCAAGTAGGCCCCAAACCGCTAGCTGTTAGGTGCTAAGTGATGTAGGTGTGAAGCCCTCAAGGTCCCAGGGGGAGGTGCTAACTCCAGAGCCAATAGTAAGAGCTTAAGTTCTGGTTGCTCAGATGACGTTTGATGACAGCTAAAGAGTACATAAAAAAGAGAAGACAGAGCTATTTGTTTAGGGCTCTCACTCTTGGTGGTGTGCTGATTTGGAGACTCTGGGCAACTGTAGCCAAGAGCCCTCCAGCTGAACTCAGATGTTGATGCTTTTTGGTAACTATGAATTGTATTTGGTCTGTTTGTAATTTGTGTGTATTTGTTCTAAAGTTCAGGGTGCTGGCTTCCTTCCCTGAACTAAGTGAATGATATTTGTATGTTGCATTAAAGTAAGACTGTTAACCCCTTAACGTTGCTTTCCTTAGTAAAGCAGATCAAAACAACCTGGGCTTGCAGCATTCTGTGGGCTGGTTGTTGTCGGTTTTACACCCCAACAGCAGCTACTGGCCGGATTGTTGCAACATACATATTAGAAAATCAGTTTCATATGCTATCCATTTTTGTTATTCTTTGTATACTGAAATGTTTGTGTTTGTTAATGTCTAAGTTCCCAATAAAAAGGTAAATTTATTTAAAAAAAAGACTCTCCCAGTAAGCCTGGTAAATTCCAAACCTAAGTGTCTAGAAAGTAGGAATCCTTAAAGGGAGAGACTGTGTCCATTTTTTTTTAAATCTTTGTATTCGTAGCACCTGTATCAATGCCTTAATATATACTAGATCCCTTCTCCCCCTTAAAACAAGCAAAACTTAGAATTGGGTGGGGGGGGCGCCATAGTGATGGGGATAGGGTACACGGTTCAGAATGTTGCCTAAGAATTCTCTGCTCTCGACAGATTTCATAATAAACTGGAAAGACTTACATGATCTGATGCTGAGCAAGGGAAGCAGAACCAGGAGAACATTACACAATTACAAACAGAGGGTATCTGTGATGACTAACTTTGACAGACTTGGCTCTTCTCAGCCATGCAAGGTTCTAAGCTCCAAAGGACTCATGATGGAAAAAGTTATCCATATCCAGAGAAAGAATTACAGAGTCTGAATGCAGATTGAGGCAAACTATTTGCTTTCTTTTTTTTCCATTTTCCTTATTTTTTGGTTTTGCTTCTTCTTTCTCATGATTTATTGCATTGGTTATAATTTTTCTTTACAACTTGACTATTGTGTAAATGTGTTTAATATGAAGGTATATTTAGAACTTATATCAGATTACATGCTGTCTTGCTGGGGGTGGGGAGGCAGGAGAAGAGGGGGAGAAAATTTGGAACTCAAAAACTTGTGGAACTGAGTACTGTAAACTAAAAATAAAAAATAAATAATAAAAAAAAAGAATTCTCTGCTCTCTCACAGCAATAGAGACTGGTCTCAGGTCTGAATTATATGGACTGGAAAGGCTGCCCTTCTAGTCTGAGTTCAGCTACCCTTGAAAGTACTGCCTCTCCCCTAGGCTGTTGTTCTTTCTGCCTTGCCCGATCCGTGTACACCTTACTGTTCTGACCTGCTTTCCCACATTGGGTAGACTCTTGTTCAAATTTTCTGGTTGTTTGTTTGACTGTTCAAGGTCACAGGACTAGACAGAGTTCCTACTCCTAACCCTCTGAAACCTATAATATGTTCTCTTTACATGAGCAGTTTCAGTAAAGTCAAATCTAAAACAAACCAAGAGTCCCTTTGAAGTTCAGTCTTTACAGATAAACACTTTGGGTCACAAGTAGGCCTGACAAAGGAGTCCAAAAGGCGTTTAAAAAGGAACAAAAGGCAATATTAGAAGAAAGATTTATAGTCCTAAAACCTGGGTTCAAGTCCAAACTGCCAATTAGTAGCTGTGTAACCTTTGGCAAGTCACAGCTCCCAGTACTTTGCTTTCCTCATCTGCAAAATGAATGTAATATCTTCAGTACTTTCCTCAGAATATTATGATAAACCTCAAAGGGCAGGGATAGGAATTGGACCTGTAATTTCATCAGTATAGGGAACTTCTTGTCAACTTGAAAGACAACTCTAACCTAGGATCCAATGTGATAATGAAAAGCATTGTGTAAGTCATAAAGGGTTATAAAACATGTTTCTTAAATGTTAGCTCTAAAGGGCCATATGAATTCAAGTTATTACTAACAATTAGTCTGTGAGCTCCTTGAACACAAGGCTTGCATCTATTGTATCTTTGTACAGCCAGCATCAAGCACTGTTCCTTGCACACTTAATAAAAATTTGCTGAAATCCCTAAGAACTCACTGGTCCACTCAAGTCTCCCTCTCCTCCATCCTTTTCAACTGGAAGCCGCTCTATTCATAATTACATTTCTTTCACTGCAACACAAGCACCGGACAGCATGAAATAAACTCTAGCACTGTCAGTATCAGCAAAGTTTACAAAAACAGTTATGGTCATGCTAAAAAATACTAGGTTAGAAACCAATCAAAACATCAAGGCTCTAGTTCCTTTAACTAGAAATTGGTGGCCAGTCAATGTAGAGGCAAGGATGAGAGTGTTGTGGGCAATTCCTCCATTAATACAACCTTAAAGAAGTCTACAGGTAGTCCGAGCTCTGGAGTCAGTCACATCTGGCTAAATCAGCACAAATCACTACTGTGGAAACAAGTAGATTTTTGTCCAGCAAGAGAAACAATAAAGCAAGTTATAAGTGGGGAGGAAAGGAAGGGGATGAACACACAAGGAAGGGCACTTACTGCCCAGTCTTTATAAGTCTTGCAAAAAGCAGAAAATAGCCTAGATTAGGACCCTAAAGACAAAGAACTGGAAACTCCCATCACTGGATGAGAGGTTGTATTAGATGATCTCCAATGTCAGTTCAGGTCTGACCCACTGGGGTCCAATGTAACAAACAAGCAAAGCAAAAATTCCAGCAGCCAGGCTGCTGAAACAAAGACCTTACTAAACAAAGAAATACTAGCTAAGCATTCCCCAATAGATAAGTGGTCAAAGAATATAAACAAATAGTTATCCAAAGAAGAACTGCAAAGTATTCACAACCACAGGACAGTATGCTCTAAATCATTAATACTAAAAGAAAGGCAACTCAAGACAACTCCATGGTTTCACTTATATCCTGCAAATTGGCAAAGATGATGAAAAATGTCAATAATCAATGTTAGAGGGATTGTGGAATGATAAGCACATTAATACATTGTTGGTGGAGCTGTAAAATAGTACAACCACTCTGGAAAGAAACTGGAAATTAAGCAAAATAAGTGGCTAAAATATTTTACCCTTTGAACCAGAAATTTCGTTACCAGGCTAATACCCTAACAAAGCCCCCCAAAATATCAATATGTTTATAGTAGCACTTTTTGCAAAGCAAAGAATTGGAAACAAAGAAGATGCCCATCGATTGAGGGATGGTTAAACTGTGGCACATGAATGTAATGGAGTTTTATTACTGTGCTATTAGAAATGATGTGTGTGATGAATACAGAGAAGCACGGAGAGATCTGCATGAACTGATGCAGAATGAAATAAGCTGAGCCAAGCAAACAATATGCACAGTAACCACAACAACGTAAATGGAAAGAACCACCACATACCAAAAAGTCAAAAGTGAAGGTAGCAAAATTACAAAGAACTGGGGCAGCTAGGTGGTGCAGTGAGTAGAGCACCTGCCCTGGAGTCAGCAGGACCTGAGTTCAAATGTGCCCTCAGGGACTTGACATACTTACTAGCTGTGTCACCTCGGGCAAGTCACTTAACCCAAACTGTCCTGCCTTCCCCCCTCAAAAGAAAATTATAAAGATCAAGTGGGAACCGAATAAATGAATATGAGAAAATTGCATTCTAACCCACTCCTTGGTGGAGGTGGAAAATTCACAGGTGTTACATATTGTAGGTATTTTCCATACTTTTTCAATGCACTGACGGTTGTGCTGATTTTTTTTCCCTCTTTATCTTATTTTTTCGTCTTTAAAAAATACTATTAGTTATAAGAGATAGCTACCTGGAAGGGATAATGAGGAAAGCTAGGATAATTCCCCCCCAACCTCCCCCCACCTGCCATAAAACTTAAAAAAAATTAGGGTGGGAAAAAGAAAAACATGGGGGGTGGAGAGTGAAAACACAATCTGTGGCTCCAGTGACTAGCACTACCCTTTCCATTCTCCCTCCCCACCTTGGCCAGCACAGAGGTCTCCATTTCACCAGTAAAGTCATTTTGGGGGAATGATGCTTCCTCAGAGTCAGAGCCAAGTGCCCCCTAAGAAGGATCCCTAACAACCCTACTTCCCCTCCAAACCCAATCAGAAAGCTACTTAAGTACTGACTTGTGACACCTTTAATGACGCCCCCCCCCCGCAAAAAAAGGGAAACTGCCACACACCAACCAAAAGGAGAGAACAAAAATAAAACTCTAACCCCCCCTCCCCCACCCTGCCAAAGGCAAAACTGATGACTAAGCAAAATTTCCAGCTTTCCAGGAAGAACATCTGCTATTTCCCTGTTTTCCTCCAGGCATTCTCAAGGTAGGATCCTCCATGATTTAGGAAACATGGTTTCAAGGGTCCCCTGGCCCCGCCTTCCCCTCAGCCTGAGAAGAGGGAAAAGCGGAGGAAAGAAGCCAAAGTAAGGGTGGGAGAGGAGGTGGGAAGGCCTGAAATTGAGTTAGCAAAGTTAGAGACAGGGAGAAGGGGAGGAGCCTTAAAGAGTGGCTAGGCATTCGGGCAGAAAGACACAAAGTTGTCACATTCCTGGGAATCCAGGGAATAATGATCGCGGGGGGGGGGGGCAAGAGGAGGTGGTCTGTGCGAAGAAAGGGGGGAGGGTGTTAATGGATAGAGTAAAAGGCCCAGGACGGAGCAGGACTGGAATATGCCACCAAAATGGGGGTCTGGACCCTTAATCTGGGAGATGAGAGGTCCTGGTAACTGGGGAATGGAGAGCCTCATGGGGAACCCCAGTGCAGAGAATCAAGTTGTGGCACGCGCTTGTAAGAGCGGTGAGGACGATCCCCAGGAATCTAAACCTCGGGGATACAGGAAATGAGGAGGATGCAGGAGGTCAGCGGGGGGCGTCTCGGTTCAGGGCTAGCGTAGAGGATGGCGGGGCCTCAGGGATGCCGGGGTCCGCGGCTGGGCGAGGTCAGTGCTGACCACCGTTTGGGGGCTCCTGCACCGCGAGGGACACTCTTGGGGGTCTCCAGCAGTGCCGCCCCAGGGGCGTGGCGGCCGCGCTCCTTAGTCTGTGGGGCCCGGTGCTGAGGGGGGAGGTCCCCAGCCCCGCCCGCCGTCACTCACGCATTAAGGTGCTGAAGGCCACGACTCCGAGCAGCCCCTGCAGGAAGATGCCGAAGCTGTCCATGAAGGCGCCGTTCTCGCAGCCCCGCTCGCCGGCCCCGGCCGAGGCCGTGGGGGGCGGCCCAGCCGTCAGCCCGCGGCTCGCGTTGCCGGCGGGGCCCTGCATGACGGGGCTGGCCGGAGGAAGGGACGGGCGCCCCGGCCCGGCCCAGGCCGGCCCAGCTTCCGCTCCCCGAGCCGCAGCCAGCTCGGAGCCCCCCGAGCCCCGGGAGCCGGCCCCCTCAGCCCGGCTGCTCGGCTCGGCTGCGTGCCGCGCGTCGCCGCCGACGTCTGAGATCACCGGCCCCTGATTGGAGCAATCGTGCCCAGGGGGCGGTACCCGGCCGCCTCCTCCGAGCAGTGGGAGGGCGGCTTCGGGGCGGGGCCGAGGGCGGAGCCTGGAGCGCGGGCGGGCCAAGCTCTGGGCGGAGCGGGCGCAGCCAGGTGTGAGCGGAGCCATCTCGAGGCTGCGGGATGCGGGATGCGGGATGCGGGATGCTAGGAGCAGAAGCACCGGGGCCAGAGGCCACGCTGCCTTTTTTTTTTCTTGGGGGAGGAAGGGCATACCTTCATGTCGGAAGGATTTTTTAAGCACTAAACATAATTTCTATTTAAACTGTGTTGAAAACATTTTGGGGTTAAAAGTTCAAGGGCTCTTATAAGGCTATAGAGCTCAAATCTAGGTTTCCACTCCCACTCTAGCGAACCATGAAAAAAGAAAGAAAAGTCAGCACTTGTCGATTTCTCCACCCCCAAGGTCTCTTCCCCTTCCTCTTGCCTAACAAATCGGGCTTTGGTCAAAAAAGCACCCAATCTTTCAAACTGCCCTCAATTCCGCTCAGTCTATTACTCTCCCTACCCCAGCCCCCTTGACTTTAGCACCAAAGGCTTCCTTACCCCTTCCATTGTCTTTTTGCCATACCAGCCCTGTAAATCTCTTCCAGCCAGTAACTTTGTAGGTATGTGGCACATGGGTAGATCCCATCAGCCTACTTGGCTCACGCAAGCTTTCCGTGTGGTGAGATACCAAACTTGCTTGCTTCAGGAAGAATACTGCTAACATTTAAGGAAAGTGCCCTGGTGTGACTGGAGCGGGCTTAAAGATGGCATTCAAAAGGGCTTGTCAGTCTCAGACACTAGACCTCTTTTGAGTCAATCTCTTTTTGGAGAATCTTGATGACTCTTTTGCTCACTCTAGCTGGTGGACCATGCAATAAGATTAAAGGCCTTCTCTCCTCTGACACCACGTGGCTCCTGAGAAACAGGCCTTGGTCCTCAGACTTCTGCATTGGTTATTTTCCATTCTGCGTTGAAAAAGTGTAATCTCCCTGACTTACAGAGTTTGAAAGGTCCAGAGGGCACCCAGTCTTCCAGAGTCTAACTTCCAAGACAGGTGGCGTGGTGAGCCTAGCATCAGTATTTTGAGGAGTGAGTGTCCTTTGGGGACCCCAATCCAGCAGTGGCTGAGACTAGAACTCACCTAGAAGCAAAGCCACCTTTGGATATAAACTTGGTGGGACCAATCACTGCTTTGTAGGAACTGAGCTAGGTGCCTTAAGTGTAACAGGGGTATGACACGTGCAGAGTGCCTTCCAGGGTATCTCCTCTCATGGTGACTTTGGGTAGCCTACTTCTCGGAGAGGTGAGAGGAGATGGAGAGGAAGGACCTTGGAGAATCTATGGAGTATGAGTTGACATTATGTAAATGGTTCCAATATGCTAACTACATGTTTAGGAGGAGGCAAAACTGGGGGTATTTCCCAAAAGCTTCTAGATAGTCTGCATCACTCTCTTTGGTTTTTTCTGGGTGGATTTCATCAACTCCTTCACATGCAGTGATAGGCAGTATCATAAAAGAGAGGAACCTTGGTGCCTTCTTCTCATTGGGGCCTCATAGGCCCAAGAAATAAGCTTCAGTCCTTAGCCTCTGCTTTGTTTCACACGTTCTGAAATTTCTGATATTATGAATTGTGAAAGGTCAGGAGACTAAGCATCTGGAACTCTTCATGTCTAGGTTTTGCAATTAGTTTATCATTGATGACCCTACCAGTTCTGAGTTATGACAAGGACTCATCCCACAGAGATTGAATTTGGATGTGAGTTCAGTGGGACCAATGCTATATAGGAATTGAGCTAAACTAATCTTATTTCCCCAGAGACTTAAGGTGGTGTAGAGAAGTTGTACTCCCAAGGATTAAGTGGAAATCATTGTTCTTATTACTTTAAATAAATGTCCCTTTATAAAAACTAATTGATGTCAGGTAGTTAAATGGAACTGGAGCCTAGTGATTGGCATCTAAGAGATGGGAGAACACATTTGGCAGGGCTCTAGCCATGGCAATAAAGAAGATATCCCCCCACCCTTCAAGTTTACTCCCTGGACTCTGAAGGGCAAATATAGCCAATCCAGTTCTAGAGGAGGGAGTCAGAGCATACTTGCTGCATGGGGAAGTATCGTTCTCTTTGTGGTGGGCACGATTAAATGTTAGCTGAATCTGACTGAGGATCCAATATAGGAACACACTGTAGTTTTTAGAAGGCATGAGAGCTGCATTTGTTCTATAACAAATACCATCTCCAAGGAAATAGGACCCTTGTCCCATGTCAAGAATAAGCACTATGAATAAATTGTATAGAAATGAAATTTACTCTTCATAAGCTTTACTGGTGGGTAGGAATGTTAACCAAATTATATCTTAAAGATTTGATGAAAGCAGTAATCTGCTTTCAGTTAAATGATAAAATTTGCACATATCCACAATGATGAACAAATTCAAAAATTAACATGTGTTAGCTGTTTATCTCAGAAAAGAGATTTTAGGTTAATTTAATTACTATTTTTGAGACAGAATGTTGTAGAGAGCCTAGTTTGCAATCAGAGGACCTGGACTAGATTTTTGGCTCCTCTACTTATATCTGTGTGACCTTAGGCAGGCAAGTCACTTAAATTCTCTGGACGTCAGATTCCTTCTCTATAAAGTAACATCTAGGGTTCCTTTCCAGGTCTCAGTTAATGATTATGTGAAGGATTTTAACAGGGCATCAAAAGCTAAGCTAGTTTTCCTGATCCACAGAAAATTTCACAGGAAGAAATGGCCTGAAATTAAGGCAATAGAAAGTCTAGTTAGATATTATTAGACCAAAAGGTATTTTAAGATCCAAAGGGGATCCAGCACTGAAACCTGCAGGAAAATCTGGCAAAGTGCTGCCTAGTGCAGAGCACTTCTCCTAAGGCCAAATTTGTATCCATGAGCTGCTTTAGACACCAGTGGAGCTCTGGCTCTTGCCTCCAGGGCTCAATTATGCTGAGAAACTGGGCTTGTACTTTCTCTTATATGGCACTTGGGTGAAAAAAAATATTAGGACCAGAACTGAAAAGTGTCACTGGTCAGAAATATAGGAAATCAGATAGTGAACATGAGCACCCCTGAAGAGCAGCCCCACTTAGTGTTATCAAGAAGTTTACTGCCCTGCTCAAGAGACTCTGAGAAACCCTACTAGAAAACTTTAAAAGAAAAAGAAAAGATTAATCTAGATATAAGTGTCTCTTGGTATCCAAATCAGCACAAAATGAAACCATAATTTGTTTGTTTTTTTAATTTTTTTTACAATCACTTAAAACTGTCATACCACAACTTATTTACATTCTTATTTACAAGGAAACAAGCAAAATACCCATCTAAAATAGTTTTTGAAATCCTTTGAAGTCACTACACCTACCAAACATGATGGACATTATTTTCAATAGGCATATTTGTTTGTGCATATTTCTCCTTAAGTAGTATTTTACCCTTGATGCATAACTCTTGAAATTAAGGAAAAAACAGCAAGCAGGAAGATCACAACACAGTATGCATTTCATTTTGTTCCAAACAAGCAGCTAATAAAAAAGGCAAAATACAGGAAACAAAGTGCATCAGTTCCAATGAGTTAGTATACGAAAGAGGCCTAAACATGGTGCTGGTACCAACCAGGAGTCCCTACCTGGCAGACCTCTGATTGTCTACATAGAGATATTCGACTAAAAAGGAGGAAAGGGGAAAAAGAAGAGGGAGGAAAACTCAAAATCTCAAGATACCTTCCTTAAAGGCTTCTTGCAAAGTGGAACTAAGTAACTGACAATACAACCAGCTTATTGTTTTTGCCTGAGTATCATAACCTACCAAAGTCAGCTGCTTCTTATATTGGGTTGTTCCAGAATTCAAACCACCACCCCATTCAAGTGTCCTAGCCTTGTCCACTCTCACTCTGCCAAGGTTAGAGAGCAGGTACCTACATACGAATGTAACATATGGTAGCCGTGTGGCAACACTATGACCTTGGTGCAAAAACTTCTTTCAGATGGGGGGCCTTATGCTATGCCAGTTTCACCTATTGCCTCCAAAATTGATTGAAGTGAGACCCCTTACCTCCCATGGAGGCTTCAGGGTCAGCACCTCACTGCTGGTGTCGGAGACCCACCTGACAAGGTTCTGGCTTATTTCCTTTTGAATAGCAGTCCTTTTCGATAGGTCACAGCACTGAGACAAACTGAACCATGTCTCTTAAACCAGAAAAGGAATATAGGATGGGAATTAAAGGCCCACTTTTCCATTCTCCCACTTCAATTCCTGGTTTGCTAGTTGTAAAAATAGAAGATTCTTCAGACATTGCAATAAAGAACCTTGTAATCTTCAGTGCATCCAACACCCACCCTCTACTCTTTTACCCCTAAGGCTGCCTTCAAAAACAAGGCTATCTGTATGGTTTGGGGAAAGTTCTGAAGGGAGCACCCAAAAAGGTGGGTTTGGAATAGGAATTGGACTTGTCTTTGAGCATACAGTTTAGAACTCTTCAGCTGGAAATTCAAGTCCCCATGTGGCTTATCTGGAGAAATTCAAGTTTCCAAAGTACTCACAGTCTCATGCAAAGGGTGAGATGGACAAAAGTTCATTAGTAAAGTGTTTTTAATAGTGGGAAAAGTCAAGAATAAGTATATTTGCATGGAAAGGACTGAATTTTTTTTTTTTGGCTTTATGGTAGGCTTACTTTCTACAATGGTTTTGAGGCAGCACTCCACATACTGTAATGACCCAGAACCAACCAGTTCAGCTTCATAGAAGGGGCACTGATTCCCACCAATACTGCCGGTATCCCCTTCTCATTAGCTTCATAAGGCCAATGAGTCTCCTACTGATAATACAGAAAAGTGTTAAATTACTTTTTAAAACTAAAACTAAACAAACATTCCCTACAAACACATGCCTAGAGACCAAGTCCTGTATTGGCTTCTGCCATGGACTTAGCTCCTGGCTTTTCTCTCAAACCATTAATGAGAGAATAGGAATAACTCAAATCTCCCAACATCTTAATCATAAGAAAAGTCTTTGGTGAACACGCCAGGTAAATAAAAGCCTCTTTAATAGTTTATCCCAGTGCCCCCCATTTGTGTCACAACCTACATGCTCCTAAAACTCCCTGATGTTCTCTGTACATTCCTCCCAAAAAACTTTTACCTTGCTTTTAGAGACATGGTTCTAAGACCTGATCCCAATAGAGCAATTCCAATCGTTCTGAGCCTATTTCAGATCCCAGATCACCTGCTGAACTGGTACCAAGTAGAAAGTTAAGTTAAATCAAGTTCTGAAGAAGCTATGGTCCAATGTTCCCTATCTCACAGTGAGTTCAATTTTAATTACTGGAAAAAGAGGCACAAAAAAGCCAAGTTTGAGATCAGGCTTACTAGTGGAATAATTAAGTATTCATATCTCTGCCAGAAGGCTGGTAGATATAATGTGCCCTGTCCTCATAATATACTGCAAAATAAGCAAGGATAATATGAAAACTAGAGTCCTACTGTGGTTTGATTGGATGGCTCCACTACCTAAAGCGCTAACCACAATTCCCCAGAACCCACAGTACATGTAGTTTAAATGATTTACCTAACACCTCGATCAAGCAGAAACAAGTTATTAATCACCCTGTTAAATTTTCAGGGACCTAGAGGAAAACTACAGCATATTAGTATATTTCTAAAGTTGTCAATGCATGATGAGCACACAGTTATGGAAGACTTATCCTGTTGGACGAAAGTAAACAAAGAGTACTACCTGGAAATGAAATCTAGGCAAATATGATTATTCTACAATGAATTCTTTTTGAATACAGCAACCAAAGATAATTTTTCCCAAGAAATGAAGAGCACATATGTCTATATCTAGCAATGAAGTATTTTATGCAATCAAGAAGAATCATCCCTTTTGAAAATTCAAAGTCGATCGTTTCTTTCTCCTAGACGGGGGTGGATAGTGGGAAAGGTGGCAAGACATGCTAAGAATCACATGGCTCCAGACTGTCTACAAACATTAATTTAACAGTTGGTACTCGTCTCTGTCAAACTACCAACAGGCTGGAATACTAGAGGAAGTTAACCATGTACATACTGGCACTTTTTGTTATAAATGAAATGAGAAGACAAGGAAGCTACAGCTAAATAAATGGAAGGACAACTTGCATATTTTCCTCAGCAAGATGAATAACGGAGTTGGCAGAGTTGGTTTCATAGTTTTCCCAAAGGTAACAACATCATTCTGTCAAAGGATACTTGGTTATCTTGCCTTGCAGTCCTTGTAATGAATATAAGAAAACAGACCAGGAAAATAACTGGAGCTTACACAATATCTTACATTGTAGAGGATGGATAGGAAAAACTCTTGATAAAACTAACAAAATTTTCAAAATTAAGTCAACATATATTCCCATACTTGGTGACTTCAATAAGAAAATAAGTGTAGGAAAAGAAGACAAAAATCATGTTGGTAAATATAGTTTGAGATCAAGAAATCAAAGAAGTTCAAAGACTGCTGGCTCCCCAGAAGCTATGTGACTCTAAGACACTCAGAAGATTCTGGATATGGTAAGCACTTAACCACAATGTGAAAAATAAAAATGACTACACTTTAATAATTTTATTATGGAAAAGACTAATTGCTGATCTGATAGCCATCTCAGCTGGTTAAAGCAAAGGCTAAAGAAGAAAAAAGCTGGGTAGTTTTAAGAGGAACAACATGGTGATACGAAGAGAGAGTGAGAGGCAGAGAAACCTGCATTCAAGTCCTCACTCCATCACTTCATCCCTAGTAAAATGAGCATGTCAACCTCTCTGGGTCTCTGTTTCCTTAACTAAATCTAGGAAAGTATCAAATTAAAAGCAAGTCTATGAATGAATATAAGATACTCCTTGCAACCTGATCTGTTGAAACAAGTTACTAATTTCAAAAAACGAAAAATAAACTGACAAAAAAGGCATTGTCTTGATTTTTAAGAAAAATTTAAATGATACAAAGCAGTCACTAGAGTGAATAAGCCAAAAGACTCCAGAAAATGCCCCAGCAACAAACACTTAATCTTCTTGCCAAGGGTAGAGAAATGGTAGCCAAGGACACCATTGGTTTAGTGTATAAGCTTATTTGCTGAAAAGGATGATGGAAGATTAAGAGCATTATCACTTTACAAAATAACACAAAAGCAATTGTGGGTAAGAATGATTTGGCTGAGAATATGATATGAGACCAAGCAGAGCTAGGTCATCCTGAGAACATTGGCAGACAAAACTGGATTGTGGTTGAGGATGACAACAGACATGAAATAGGATGCACTGGCCAACACCTTTATCATATTGGTTTCCTTAATCATTTGTATGAATTTACTACCATACATGTACTTGGCCATTTCAATACCCAAAATACTACATAAAGAAGTGGTGACAGCACTTAAGATGAATTTGGGAAGAATGGCTGATCTGACAAAATGCATATAGAAGAAATCTGTGCTCAAGGTGGTCATTGTCAAGGCACTCCATTTTCAAGCTATTTCAAAAAGGAAAATATTCTGAAAGAATAGAAAAGACCACAGATGGTGTGATTGAGAAGATTTCAACAACTGTTAACCCATATATCCATTTTCGAAGTTCTGTAACATCTTTAGGAGAATGGCCTGCATAACTGTCTAAGGTATCCTCAATAAAAACATGAAAAAGGAAAAAGCAGGCTTTCCTAAGTTTTACTATAGCAACAATCAACGTATCTACTGTTTATTATTTTTTTAAAAAGCATTTGACTCAGCAGAACGAACTATATCCTTGAAGCTCTCTTCTAAGAAGGCTATCTCCCACATGTACATTAGAAATATAGAAGACTAACATTAACGTTAAAGATAACTTTCTTAAGCAATTTGTTGAGTACTAAAATCAAGGATCCCTAGTGTCTGTGACCTATTGCCTGGCACATAGTATGTGTTTAATAAATGCTTATTGATTGATCAAGTAAGGTATAAAAAGGGGACTAATATGGTTACCCAAAGTGTTCTCTAGTATAACGAAAAACATATGCATTTCAAACAGACAGTGAGGTTTTCCAAATGCTCCTATTCACAGACAACATTGTATCAAATGCACCAAGCCCTAACATGCTAAAAAACAAAAACTAAACAAAAAACACCACCTCCTCAGATCACAGCAATGAAATGGAGATAGATCTAACCTTATATAGAATAAAAATAAAATAGATGAAAAATTTTGTATTTCCCAGGCTGTGATATGTAATGTGCAACTCATTTATGCTGATTCATGTATATACTGGCGTAGCTGCTGCAAGCAGATGATGAGCTAGGCTGAGAATGGAGTTTAGGCTGAATCAAATCTGGAAAATCCTGTAGTACTTTCAACAATCCCAAACTACCAGGCTACACACAATGGAACAGCATGATCTTGAATGGCTCTAAGTTGTAGGTAATCCACAGGGCAACAGAAATATGAATTATGGGTGTAAAGAAACTGTTTTGTGTTCACAAGAAGTGGGGATCCCAATGACATTTTGGAGGTCATGTTAGCCAGAAAAGGAGGTGGGTCAGCTGTCTAGCAAAACAACAGATGGACAGTCTGGGAATTACATTAGTAACCCTGAGACAGTGAAGAACCAAAAGAAGACCTCCCTCAGGCTGGGTGACTCCTCTACAGAACATCTATGAAAAGACTTCAATAAGAATCACCAGTGTAGAACTGGTGTGATTGGAGGAGGAAATACCCAGAGAGAAGAGAATGGATACCAAATATTAAGGTTTAGTTAATGCTCCCAGCTCACATCATCATAGTCTTCTAACCTTTCCAACAAAACAAAGTAAGGTTACTGCTTTAATTACTTAGACTAATACAAAGGTGAAATGTATATTTTAAAGGACATAACAACACACCAAACATTCCCAAACTATTACTTCCACATGGTATTTCCAGGGAGTTTTTTTTCTTGAGTTTAACTCTGCATCTTTAACACAGTTGCTGAAGGAATTCTATTTATTGAGGGAGTAATGCAATAGAATTTTGGTAGAAAATTCCTAGGCATGAATGCTTCAGTCTTAAGACATGCTCTCCTTCCAAGAAAATGCCCTGAGATTTTACTTAGTTTATATAGTACAAATATTGAGAGCATGTTAAAGTATTGTGGGACTGGGCAGGAGGACGGAAATATGAGCAGTGAAAGGAGACTTAGATTGAGAAGGCAAAAAACCCAGGCCCCTCTTTCAGGTTATATTATTGACCAGCTTGTTTAATTTTGTAAAGTCACCACCTTCTTGGGGCTTCAATTTTCCCCAAACATAAAACTGTAGAGTTGTACTTGATTTATCCCTTAGGTGCCCCCTTTTTAAGTTCCAGAATTATATGGTTCCTTTGGGAAGTAAAAATAGATTTTTGAAGAAAGTAACATCTCAATTGCTGTATTTGGTGTAAGGGATATTTAATTTTCCTAATTAAGATGGGAAATATATGAATCCAAACTCCCAGTTATAAAATTCCAATACTATTTGGGAGTGAGAGGAATTTTCCTTAACCTTCCCAGAGCTATCAATTGAATTGACTGCACTACTGGGTAGTTAGGATCAGAAGAAAATTTTATTAATCAAGATACCAAAAAGTAACTTTTCTAGTTAATGCAAAATAGCACACATTTTCCCCCATTCCTTCACCAGACCAATCTTTATATTGAAATATGCAATTATCTTTACTCATTATGCTATAATTTACTTACATTAAAACTTTTTAATATGAACAAAGTGCTACTTTGATGCCTTGTTGTGGAGGTGACCCAAAGTTCTGGTAATCTGTCCCAGTGAAACACATGGTTAATTATCCATACTGGAAAAACTAAGTAGATAAAGAACGTCTACTCTGTAGAGTATGACATGTACTTGGTTGCAACCAGTCTGTAGCATTGTCTTATTATTAGCACACGTATCTTGGACAAATACTGTGCATAGATAGTGGTCTGGGGCACAAATCAAAGAGGAAGATAGTTAAGTTGGACTGCCTTTAGGAAAATGTTCATTATTTTTTGGGACCTTATTATCCTTCCTTGCCCAGTAGAATGCTTCCAGTGATGCTGAATGAGTCCTAGTGATGGAGTTCCACAGGTCCTGAAGAACTTTAGTTGAGGGTCACCCAAAGGGTAAGGAAGGACTTCAAGGTAGTGATGGATAAGCTGCAAAGCATTCATTTTTACCAACCAAAAATTACACAAAAGAGGTGGTATAAAGGATGACATCAGAAAGATGTTTGCCTAGAGAGATGATGTCCAGAACAAAGTATAATGATAGTCAGCCCCCAATGATATAGGTGCAATTTTGGGAGAACCAGAGGAAGTTCCTACACTATGAATGGACCTTCTGTGCAGAATTTACAGGAAGGAAACAGACAAAGAGTTCCAAAAGATCCAAGGACATGAATACCTGCATTACCAAAAACAGTACTTACCCTGATGAAATCACTGGTCCACTGAAGTATCCAAGTAGCAAGAGAACCATCTAGAAGCTACTGAATGTTGACCAAAATAAACAGATGCCTTATTTACTAGACACACTTATTGAATACCTCCTCAAAATGCACTGTAATAACTGGTGCTTATTGTCATTTGGCTATAGGTTCTAATTTAAGGGAGTTCACTCACTATTTAATGGTACAGAGGATCCAGACCTTATAAGCTCTGTTGTCTGTACCTGCAATGAGAATTCCTAATCAATAAGTTAGTAGGTGTGGGGAAATCTAAAGTAGAATATGAAGAAGAGGGATGGTCTGAATATAATATATTGGTGGCTGGGGATAATCCAGAAAGATTTTCTCCAAAATTCATAATTTACAGGAGGTGAGCACACACTTCTTTTTTCCCATTCCACAATGAAATCAAGAAATCTCAGCAGGAAAGTTCTGCTGAAGCCTCCCAACAGCGTAATGGTGGAAAGCAAATTCACTTGGATTTTCAATTTAACTTAAAGCAGGCCCATAAATACTAAAGAGATAGCATAAATTTTAGAAGAGCTATAGATTTGTTCCACCAGGATCATCTAAATGTGGATGACATCCTATCCTGAGATTCCCCTGCAGTTAAATCAGAGTAGTTCAAAAACTGTGCAGACGTCCAAAAATTCTCTGACCTTTCAACTTCTTTTTGGATTTTTAAACCACCTCCACGGAATAAGGATTTTCAACTTGTGCTCTAGGTTCCTGAATAAAACTAATGTTTTAGCTACTTGGCTTAATTAAAGTACTAACTACTTGGTAGGGCTGGGAATGGAGTGAAAGGAGGCTTGCCTGTTTGTCAAATGAATGTTAGCTAGATGAAGAAAGGAACCTTGAGATAAGACAGAATGGGGTAGCCACTGTAGGAGAAAAGAATAATAAAATCCTTGAGAAGCTCAAGAGAAACCTATTCAATTAAATTACTAACAAACCTTTGATATGCCACTTAACTAGCTGACCAGTGCCAAAAATGGAAGAGATCTCTGTAAAGTATGGCATGAGAATTTTGGGTTTAGGTCAGTTAGGAACTGTTATAAGTTGCCACACATTTTTTCATTATAGTTTTTTAAATGTCTTTCTGCAACTTTCATCTTACATAATTCCTTATTGTTATGGTGACAGCAAAACAAGCATCACAGGAAAAAAATCCTACCCAGAACTGTTAACTACAATTGTCAACAGAGTTAGTAACAAAAAGAAATCCCCAGGAAAAGCTTTTTAAATGGGCTGAAATGGAACTATACATATATAAAGCCCTGGTTCCACAAAACATTCCCCAATGAGCTGCTTTTAGTTTTAAAAAGCTTAAAAAGAAAACTGTAAATGGAGCACTGGTCTTCCTTAAGGTGTAGCCTTATATCAGTGCTAAGTTAAAGCCATGTTCTCTTTTCCCAAGAAAAGGAAACAGGGAACATGGCAACCTACCATGGAAAAGGACAAAAAGGAAAGGAGGAACAGAAAAAGTATTTTCCAGCAGCTTAGGATATCACTCTTAGTTCTTAGTCCACACCACCTGAATTTGTGAAACGCTTATTCTCCTCACAGGAGTCTCTTTTCCCACAATCTTTTATTTAAAAAAAAATTGTAATCTGATGAACAAAGGACTACCACAATTCCATTGGCAGGGTAGACACTTAGTGTGCATTGTTTTACTTCAATGTGTGTGGTCTTCCTTCCCTGAAAGTGCAAAATCACAGCAAGCAGACATATGGAGGTCACCAAAGTTAGCATGCCATCTCAGAGAGGGACCAATGGCTCACTGCATTTGTGCTTCAAAGGTCCAGTTCACCTTGGCCATCCTTCTCAGTTAGCAAACTGCTGATAAAAGGCAAACTTGATCCTTTCTATATGATGGCAAAGCTTGATAGCAGGTCCCAACTTCAAGTCCATGCACTCTTGAACAGTGGGAAGGGTAAGGAGTAGTAGGGCCTGCCCATCAATTTCCTGTCAAAGGATAAAAAGAAGAGTTTTCTATTAATTGTATGTAGTGGTTCATTCATCATGAACTCCATTTATACTGACTGGTCCATTGAATCTGACCCTTTTCAGATTTTACTGAACAAAGAGAGTAGTTTTTTCTTATCTTCTTCTTCTTTAAGGAAAAATGGTTACTAAAAATTTTTTATTCAGAACCTATTAACATTGTGAATTCCTCGACAATGTCTCCAGACTGACTTCTCTCTTGCTTTCAGGCATTCAACAAATAAAGTTAAGTTATAAATGGTAGCACTCCAAAAGGAATTGATTATACATTTTTCTAACTAACCATAAAAGAGTGTTGAGCTTCAGTATTTTTTTGCTCTACAAAGTAAACAGAAAACTCACGAAACACTCTGAGGATATCAAAAAAATATTCTATGGGATGATATATAAATTTCTTTCAAACTCCCCAAATTATTAAAACAAAATCCTTCCATTTTTATACTTACTAAGAACAATAGAATTATTTTTTCTGTTTAAAGTTTTCCTTAAAACTGATCATCAGTGACTAGAGGGCACTGTAGGGCCTCAGATACATGCTCCTATATGTTTTGTGTATGTGTGTGCATGTGTATGTGTGTATACATACACACAAATGTATATGTATGCACGCACACAATCCCTCACACAAAAACTCAGTGTAATTTTGAATCAATAAACCTAAATCGGCACTAAAATTTTTAAGATATCCTGAATACACTTTACAGTCACTCTTAAAATAAACAGAACTCAGTCTTTAGATCTTGTATCTAAAGATCTTGTATCTAAAGACAAGATCTAAATCTTGTATTTAGATCACTGCTAGGTCATTAACAATTACTTAGCAAACATTCTTGTTCAGTCCTTTCAGTCATGTCCAATTCTTCATGACCCCATTTGGGGTTTTCTTGGCAAAGATTCTTTTCCTTCTCCAGCTCTTTTTACAGAGGAGGAAACTGAGTCAAAACAGGGTAAAGTGACTTGCCCAGGATCATATAACTAGTAAGTGTCTGAGGCCAGATTTGAACTCAGGAAGATGAGTCTTCCTAACTCCAGGTCCAGCACCTTATCCACTGAATCACCTAGCTGCCTTTTACTTAGTAAACATTATGCTGTAACAATCAAAGAAATGGATTATATCATCTCCATTACTTGAAGGCAACTAGATGGTGCAGTGGATAGAGTACTAGGCCCAGAGTCAGAAGGACTTCATTTCAAATCCAGACACTTACTAGCTATGTGACCTTGGGCAATCACTTAATCACTGCTTTCCTCAGTTTCCCCATCTATAAAATGGGGATCATAACAGCACCTACTTCTAAACACTGTTGTAAGGATAAAATAGTAACTGTAAAGTACGTAGCACAGTGCCTGGCACATAGTAAATGCTACGGAAATGCTTATTCCTTGCTCTAACTTGGAAAAATTAATATGAAATTCTTGTTATTTTTTTAGTCCTGAAAAATCCTTGCTTTTAAACATTTGTGGATGAATTGTTGCAAGTGACTAAATATGGCTAATGCTTTTCCCTTATAAGATTACATTAATAAAAATGCAAAACATCCATAGTACCTGATCCAGGAATATTCTTGCTAATGGAGCACAGTCTGTAGATTTGATGAACCGCACAACATCAGCCACACTCCACTCCAGTGGGTTACTGTCTAGCTGCAGTTTTTCAGCAACTTCAACCTTTATTTCCTTCATTTCCACCAAATAAAAGCAAATTTTACAGTATTGTAAATTCTGGCCATCACATTTAAACAATGTCTACATACTTTTTTGTCAATGCCAAGCAATAAAATCTATATTTAAAATGGGTTTACGACAGACTCCTCATGAAAATGACCTGAGTGCCCTGGACACTGTAGGTACTCAATACATGTTTGTGGTGTTATTCAGGAAGATGATCATGGAAAATAAAGGGAAGATTTAATTTCAACGAGGGACTAAGAATATCTGAACCATTTAAAGAAAAAGGCAACACAGTTACTTTTAAACCCTCTTCACACTGGTGTACTCAAATGAGATAAACAGTATTTCCAACAAAAGAAAAACTTTAAATTAAAAATCAAGAGATAAAAAGACCCCAATTACCTTGTATCTATTTTGTATATCATACATCTGGCTAGATGTATCTGGCTACACTGAAAACTTTCAGGCAGTTAACATTTTTCCCTTTGTCTTTGGAACTCTAGTACCCAGCTTAATGCCTGGCACACTGGATGTGTTTAATAAATGCTTATTGGTTGACTGATCACTTCTTAATATGGATTATTTTGAAATGACTTTAAATATAAAAGGAAGAGAGTTAATTACTTCTGTTTTGATGCCATCTTTTCACTAAAAGCCCTAAGGGTAGAGATCTTATCAGAAGTATCTTAATCTTCCCAAAAGGTAGAACACTATTTTGTATTTCCAAGGCACTTAATATAAGTGCTTGTTGAAAAAAAAAATCTATATACTTTCTAGAATCTACAAAATCTATATTATTTCTAGTATTTCAACAAAATTGCTTTATTAAAGTCAAGTGTTGATGATTTTAAAAAACAGAGACAAACCTAAAATTATTTATTATAAGAAAATAAAGAACATTTTTCTAAATCACTAATAAGCTTAACAAGGAAGTGCCACTTTTTTTTAAATGGAAGCCCAGCAGTCAGTGTTCTAGGAACTCTTTCCTGCATATTGAACCCTCACAAAAATTTTTGGGCAAGTAATTGTTGCATTGTGAATGCATTTAAAATGAATTCCTCAAAACTCAAGTCCATACAGAGAAAGAAGACAGCCTCATCTGATATGTTTGTTTCTGTAAAAGTTCAATTCACACAAAAATCCTAGGGCAAAGGAGAAAAAAAAAATTGTTAAATAGGTACCTTTGGTGAAGGAGGTTTATTCTCATCATCAGAGAAAGAAAAAGTGCGAAGTTTTCTTTTTCTCTTGTCTCGATCCTGAGCCAATGAATGAGACAATTCACTTTGGGTGGGAGAGGAAGAGCATGATTTCTTTTCTGACACTTCTGATTCTTCCTGCAGCTCATCTGGCTGTTCAGAGGCACTATCTTCACTTAGAGATTCTTCATCTACTTCATCCTGATCATCATCATCTTCACACCCACTGCCCTACAGCACAAAAAACAAGGCATCACCCACAACTTGCCAAAAACATTGGTTTTTGCAACATAAAAGCATTTCTCATTAGCCAGAGTCAAATTATCAAGGTTTAAAAAATCTCCTTCCTTTTGAAACTGGTATGCAGTAATGTTTGTTGAAGGGAGAGACACTGGGAAACAGAAACAAGCTTCGGTTTGTTCCCCTCCAAGATCCCCCCACATACCTGGGGAGAGCCTGCTGGTGTGTTATCAACAGATGCTGAGGAGCGCTTCTTCTTATGGACAAAGAAGTTCTTTCTCCTCTTCCGTCTCTTGTTTGTTTTCTTCATGACGCACTCTAAGTTACTATGCCCACCGGGTGGCCGCCCAATTCTTTTATTTTTCTTCTTTCCATAATAGTGTGCTGCAGAAACATAACCAAAAAAAAAAGAAAGAGGAAGAAGACTTTTTTTTATCACACTTTTCTGTATGACTGTGGTACTTCAAGACTACTATTTTCAAATGTCAGCAGAGTTGGTGGTGCTAAGGAGGTCAGATCCTAAGAAAAAAGAAAAGTCAATGTATGATGTCAATCTATCAACAGACACTTATTAAGTGCTTACTAGGTGAGAGGCCAAAGTTTATAACCTGGGTGACTAGAAGGGTGGTTGTGCTCTTGACAGAAATAAGGAATAAATGTGAGTTCTTAGCATTGACACAGTTATCTGAATTTAAAAATAGTTTCAATACAATATGTATTGCAATACAAATTTGTTGAGTTCCTCTAACTTCATTGTCATCTTGATAATCAGAGCCCTCAGACTTCAAAAATCATATTGTTTTGCAATTCTCTAATGAATTTATTACGTGATGTTATGTATCATAATTATTTGGGCTTGTTGTCTTATCAAGTCCCTCTAGAATAAACTCCATGAGATCAGGCACAAGGTTTATTTATCTGTATCATCTCCCTTCCTTCACAATTTGAATCCAATTTAGAATGATTATCTTGGCATGAAATCACACCCTAGTCAGGAAAGATAAAAATTATCTAAAATTTTTTTATTTCAAATTTTGGAGGGTTGGGTTTTTTGGTAAAATATCCACAAAAACTATGTTATAGGGGTTTAGTTGATATTTTTAACTTGAAGGCATTATCATGAAAATGACTAATTTTTAGCAAAATAGTATTAAAAATAATGCATTTGTATAACATTTTTTGAAAGTGTCACCATATGAAACTAACTCCAACGTATAAAAATAAGAGCCATTCCTCCAATTGATAGTGAAAAGGTAGTTTTCAGTGGAAGAAATTTAATCTATTAGTAGTCATATGAAAAACTGGTCTAACAATTCTGAGATGCCACCTTACACACTGACAAAGTTGACAAATAAATGACAAATGCTGGAAGATCTGTGGGAAAATAGGTATACTAATGCACTGTTGGTAGCACTGTAAACTGGACCAGCAATTCTGGAAAGCAATTTGGAACTATGCCCCAAAAGCTATTAAATATGCAAACTGACCCAGCAATACCATACTAGACCTATACTCTAAAAAGATCAAAGAAAAAGGAAAAATACCTATATGTATTAAAATATTTATAGCCACTCTTTTTGTGGTGGCAAGTAACAAGGAACTACTGAACAAGTTATAACATATAAATGTGATGGAATAGTATTGTACTTTTAGAAATGATGAAGGGAATGGTTTCAGAAAAACCTTGGAAGATTTGTATGAACTAATGCTAAATGAAATGATCAGAACTAGGAGAATAATATACAGTAACAATACTATAAAGACAAATAATTTTGAAAGACTTAAAACTCTGATCAACATGACTAACCACAATTCTAGAGGACTCATGATGAAACATACTACCCACTTCATGACAGAGGTGATGGTCTCACAGTGTAGAATGAGACATTTTTTTGGACATGGCCAATGTAAGAATCTGTTTTGCTTGGCTATACATATTTGTAACAAGGGTTTTATTTTTCTTTCTTTTTCCATGCTAGTGGGGAGGAAAGAAGTGAGAGGGAGAAGAGGGGAAATTTTTGCTGGAAAATGTCACCATGCTTTACACATTCCATCTGAATGTCCAGCTTAAGCACCTTCTTGAATCCAAGCCTGGAGACTTAATCCACTCAACTTTGGAATTACTGCCTGGTGCTATGCTATTCAGACAGGTGAGTCAGCAAATCCTGAAGCACAGGGCCTACCACATCTGGCTGGCTCCAGATCTCAGACTATGCTGCTTCTAGTCAACTCCTTGCCATCCCCTGGCACTGAGGTAAACCCTCTATAACCTTTTATACCCTTTGCTCTGGGTACACTAATAAAATCAATACTACTATTGTCAACTGACTTCCCTCATCATCCCTGTTCCCTACCAAACCAAAAAAAACACCCTTCCCTTGCCCACCTCTCCCACATGATCTCCTCCTACTGGGATGTAAGATCCTTGAGGCCTCTGCATTTGTATCTCAGTGAATGGCACATTTTAAGTGCTTAATAAATACTTCTAATTCACTCATTTATCCATTCATTCATTCTAACATAACGACAATAACTTTCTATTTGCACACATCAAACATATCTCCCACATATCAGTGATTAACCTAGAGATGGTACACCTAGTGGTTTTACCAGTATCTGCTTCAATCAGCCTTAATAATAAAAATGACAATCTACTGAAAAAATTATCAAAGTAAATCACATGTTTAAAATATTGACTACCTTAACTCTTATTTGTAAAGAATATGTAAACAAGAATGCCATCATGGTAGGAGAAAAAATAAAACTGAGTATTCCTGACTTCTGATTTAAGTTAATTTCACCCAAATTAACATTAGAATTGATTCTCCCACTAGAAGCTGCACTAATTTAGACGATGCCATTCACTAGAATTACATTTTTGAAAAGAAATAAAACTCAATTTGAGCGGTTCCCAAGATTTTTAAGATGTGTGCTCATGTACCCTAAGGGCTAGACAATATAAATGTAACCACATATGACATATTTTGCCTACACATGCCATATCTGCACAGTAGTCCATAAGCTCCTTATGAGCAGAAACTGAACCACTTTTCATTTTTGTATCTCCAGATCCTAGCACATTTTACTAGGCATTTAAATATAGGTTATTGAAATTAATTAAGAGATCATTTGACCTTATAAACAAAGAATTCAGAAAGCTAATTTTATGAATTAAATGTGCCTAACAGACAATTTCTTAGCCTAAGATAAAGTCTTTTTTTCTAGTAATTCGGCCAAGAGGTACTGGTTCTGTCATACTGCTTTTAAGCATCATGAATCAGAGATAAAAAAATTAGGATTTTGTGTAAGGGTCACAGGGGCCTTGACAAAACTATTTTGCCCTTATAGTCTATTTACTTTAACCTTTTCTTTAGTTTCAAAAATGTGATAAGCATGAAAAGAAACAGAATGTAGAACAGGGGATGATATCCACTCCAGAGGCAAAAGCAATTTAGTGTAGAGTTAGACAATTACATATTGTATTAGATCCTACATAAATGTTTTTAAATGTCACTGTCTCATAGACAAAGGACTCTGGGCATCAGCCACTAGTTGCCAATATTGAAAAGATCACTTACTGTATTTGGTCTTTGTCAGTACAGAACAGTTCTCAGAACACTTGTCTAGAACCATCTGAGGACCAAAGAGATTAGGACAGCATTCCAATTTTATACAGGTTTTCCGGCAGAAATCGGTCACCCGATCAGCTGTTCTCACTATCTCAACTGTAGCACGATAGCTTTTTCCTTTGTATCTGTCATTGGAGGAATTCAGACAGCAAAGTTATTTATTTCACTAGTCCAAGTCGAACAGAGGAAAATTCTTACTGTACCCAATGAGCCTGTTTCTTAAAATATGCTTCATGTTCTGCATACTTTATAAGTAAGGAATTTTCTTCAATGACATTCAGTTTGAAAAGGATTGCTTTTAAATATTATACTAACAAAATACTGCATGAAGAAGCAAAATTTCTTGCTAAAAAACAGGAACAAGCAAAGGTTTTGTCTTCTAGCCCTTAAGTTCTTCAAGTTAAAATGCTTCTAAAAAACAAGTTTGCTACATTATAGTTTTAAAAATTAATATTTTACTTACTATAGGGCAGTAATATTATTCTATTACACTTATATACCACAATAAATTTAGATAGTCCTCAAATTATGGACATTTACTTTGGTCTCTAGTTCTTTGTTTACAGGAAAGGTGCTGTTAATACTTTATGCAAACGAGATCATTTACTCTGTTCTCCTCATGGTATATGACCTAGCAATGGAATCTCTGAGTCGAAAGGCATGAACGTTTTATTTCTTTCTTTAGTAAAATCCCAAACTGCTTTTCAGAATGGTTGGACCAATTTATACTTGAATCAGCAGTCTATTACTCTGTCTCCATTTCTTCAGCCTCTCCAAGACTAGTTCTATCTTTTGTCATCTTTGCTAATCTCCTTAGAGTAAAAGAAAACTTCAGTTTTCTTTTAACTTGCATATCTCTTATTACTAGCTATTTGTAGCATCCTTTCATTTAGTTAATAGTTTACAATTCAGTTTAATGTTACAGTTAAAATGGCATTTCCAGGTATATAAAACTTTGGTCCTCCAGATTTCAGAATCACATTCTAGATAATCCTAGAAGTTCCTGCAGCAACGAATACGCATTCAACTACAAAAAAAAAAAAAAAAAGATGTACAAAGGAGGTAACATACTTGGCTTTTAGAGTTTCCCCATGTCCATGCCACACAGAATCTTCATCTAGCTGAAGCTCCCGAAGAACACGGCTTGGTTTGTAGGCTGCATTGATCAGCAATGTGAGAACCTAACAGCCATTTTTTTAAGAGGCAGAAAGTATAATAGGGACAATAGGAAGAAAAAAAAGAGATTAGACTATTGGTAATATCAGCCTGATTTATACCATTAAGGCATGTCAGCAGATTAATTCCATTCAACTGAATTAGTAAGTTGTCAAAATGCCTGAGAGTCAAATATTCATGATAGTGGTAATACTACATAGGACAGCAGTAGCTGCCAGGAGAGTCAAATCAAACAGTAAATGGAACCTGGCTAAAAATTTCAAAACTTGGTTGTCAGAAAACAGTGTACCGCTAACTTGAAATTCCTCTAGTAGATGTAAAATTTTTTATGATGTCACCTAGGCAGATCCCATAAAGTCCCAAGAATTCTAAATTTATCTCACATTTCACTACTCCAATCTCTTATTAGAGCCCATAAAACAGTGACAAAGTGAACTCCTGTATTAAAAACTGTTCTATATCATCCTTTCCCTATGAGTACAAATATGAAGTATGCAGCCTTCTATGTGGGAGAGACTAAGTAACTTTTACTAAGAATTAAAAGTCAGTGGATAATGTTGAACAATAGTCTTTTTTTAGAAATAAACAAAGTGAGTATGGAACAGATTTCACATATATCCAGCATCTAGAGTGCCAAAGAAATTTCTATCTCACAAGGCACATCATTCCATGACTAGATAGTTCTTGTTAGAAAGTTCTTAATTAAACTGGCTAAAATGTGCTTGTCTGCAGTTTCCATCAATTAATTCTGTTCTCTGAGGCAATAGAGTAAATCTAATTAGTTTTCCACACAACAGCCCTTCAAGTATCCAGTCACACTATGCAACCCTGCCCCCAGCCCACACCAATTCTTTTCTCTTTTCAGGAAACCCTCTTCACCTCCTTCGCCAAAATCCAGGGGTGTGCTGGATTCTACAGGGGTGAGACAACTCTTAAATTCTCAGTGTGAGCTTTTACACTTCAGAAATCAGTGATCACTATTACTTACGGCTGATATACTGTTTTATTTGATTTTCTAGCCTTAAGAAAGTAATGGGGAAAATGTTAATCATGCCAAGCTTAAAAGTGTGCCTACACATACTTTTTTCCCCCTAGAGAGTGTGGTTGTTAAACATTTACCAGCACACTCCTGTACTGCTCCATAAACACTGCCTGAGTTCAGTAGAAGTCACAGGGAATGCAGCTGTCACCAGACTGGAGGCATGGTGACTTAGGCTGATGATGATGATAATAACTGGTGTTTTTATAGCACTTTAAAGGGTTGCAAAGTACTTTACCCATCCATTATCTCATTTAAGCCTCACTCCTATCCAAAACTACATATGGTTTGGTTTCATAATAAACCTGATTACCTTCTTGTTCATATTCTATAGCTTAATATCCTTAAAAAATAGCATCCAGATATGAATATTCCTAATGTGGTCTGAATGAATAAGAAACATTTATGAATTCAAAAAGCATTTATTAAGTGGTTGCTATTTCCAGGCACTGAACAATATATAGTATAGCAGGACTGTTATGTCTAATAACCTGTAAACTCTCCTGGTGTTAATGTGATCCAAAATGCATTAGTTCTTTTGGTAGCTACTACATATTATACCATTGGTATAATACACTGATTATATAATTAACTAAGATAGCTAAGTCTTTTTCATGTGAACTATTTTCAAGCCAAGTTTCTTCTAAATTGTGTACTCGTAAAGTTGATTTTTGAACCTAAATTTTTTCTAGCTATATAAAATACTTTTTTTTGATAATTTTATTGGTATGGCATTGAAAAAGTAAATTTAGAGAGAATTGTCATTTTTATTATATAGGTTATATACAGGTTTATTATATAGGTTTGGCCTAGCCATGATGACCTATCCATTCTTAAGGATTATTTTTTACTTTACAATTAATTATGGTTGATAAAAGATGCATCTGATATTTCTGCTTTTTTGCATCTGTTTATGAGGTTCTTATGCCTTAACGTATGGTCAATTTTTGTGCAGGTGTCATGCACAACTGAGAAACAGGTATACTCCTTTCAGTATTCTCCAGAGGTCTACTATGACTAGCTACTGAAATTCTATTCAAGTCCTTCATTTAAAAAAAAAATATTTGGCTATATTTATTTAATTCTGAGAAATGATAAACTGAGGTTCCCCCACTCTTATAATTTTACTGTTCATAGTTTTTCCTTCAAGAATTTAGATGCTATGCTATTTGGTGCAGATATATATAGTACTAATATTAATTCTTTATCTCTGGTACCTAAATTTTGGGTACATCATATTAAAAATTTTTGCACAAAAAACCCAATGCAACTAAGATTAGAATGAAAGCAGGAACCTGGGGAAAAAATTTTACAGCAAGTTTCTCTGATAAAGACCTCAATTATCAAATATATAGAGCAGTCAAATTTATAAGAATATAAGTCATTCCCCAATTAATAAATGGTCAAAGAATATGAACAGGCAGTTTTCTGAAAAATGTACCAAAGCTATCTATAGTCATATGAAAAAATGTTCTAAATCACTGCTGATAAGAGAAATGCAAAAAACACTCTGAGGTACCACCTCGAAATGACACATTGGAGGGGATATGGGAAAAACTGGGACACTAAAGCACTGTTGGTGGATTTGTGAACTGATCCAGCCATTCTGGAGAACAATTTGGAACTATGCCCAAAGCTCTATAAAAATGTGCATACCCTTTTTGACCCAGCAATACCGCCACTAGGTCTGTATTCCAAAGAGATTTTTTAAAAGGGGGTGAGAGTGGGAGGAGAAACTTATTTGTACAAAATATTTATAGCTGCTGTTTTCATAGTGGCAAAGAATTGGAAACTGAGTGTATGACCATCAATTGTGGAGTGGCTGAACAAGTTGTGGTATATGATTATAAGGGAATATTATTGTGCTAAAAGAAATGATGAGCAGGTGAATTTCAGAAAAACCTGTAAAGACTTATATGAACTGACATAAAGTGAAGGAAGCAGAACCAGAAAAACATTGTTCACAGTAACAGCAATATTGTACAAGGATCAACTGTGACTGACTGCTATTCTCAGCAATACAATGATCTAAGGCAATTTCAAAGGACTAATGATGAAAAATGCTATCCACCTACAGAGAAAGAATTGATGGAGTCTGAATGTAGATCAAAGCATACTGTTTTTTTCACTTTCTTTGTTTTCTTCCATTGGACTTTTTTCCATTTGGGTCTGTCTTTTACAACATGACTAATATGGAAATATGTTTTACATGATTGAACATGCATACCCTACATCAAACTGTTTACCCTCTTAGGGAGGGAGGAGGTGAGAAACAGAATTTGGAACTCAAAAAAAATTTTTAAGTGAATGTTAAAAATTGTCTCCACATGCAATTGGGGAAAAAATAAAATATTATTTTTTTTTTAAAAATTAGAAACCTAACAAATTAAAAAACAAAACAGGAATCCTGAAAATCAAAGGAAACTAACAAAATTGAAAGCAAAAGGTAAAAAGAAAAACACTCAATTGAATTAACGTATAAAAGAAGAACACAGAGTCCTTGGAAAAAAACATCAACAACAATAAAAAAGATAAGTCATTGGCTAACTTGATTAAAAGAAGAATTACTAGCATCAAAAATAGAAAAGATAAATTGACAACCAATGAAGAATAGAACAAGTATTAGGAGATATTTTGCCCAACTATATGACAATAGTGATTTCAATGAAAGGAATATTTACAAGAATATCAGCTGCCCAATAGCAGAATAGGAAATAGAAGACTTAAATAATCGTATTTTAGAAAAAGAAACTGAACATACAATAAATGAACTCCCAAAGAAAAATCCACAGAACCAGATGGATTTACAAGTGAATTCTATCAAACAAAAGACCAATTGATTCCAATAATACATAAACTGTTGAAAAAATAGGGGAAGAGAGGCCCTACAAAATTCTTCTGTAATACAATGATGGTGTCAATAACTAAGCCAGGAGAGTTGAAACAGAGAAAGAAAACCATAGGTTAATATTCCTAATGAATATTGATGCAAAGATTTTATATAAAATATTAGCAAGAAAACTATAGTATCACAAAGATTATGAACTATGACCAGGCTGGGTTTATTTCAGGAAAAAAGAAAATCATAAACATAACTGACCATATTAGTAACAAAAGGCATATTATTATATCAAAACAGAAAGACAATGCCCACTCCTGATAAAAACACTAGAAAACATAGGAATAAGTAGCGGCATTTTCCTTAAAATGGTAAGCAGTAACTGTTAAAACCAAGAGCCAACATTATCTGTGATAGGGATAAGCTAGAGGCCTTTCCAATACATCAAAGGTAAAGCAAGGCTGTCTGTTATCGCCATTAGTAATTAATATAGTGTTATATGCTAGCTATAATAGTAAGACAAGAAAAAATTGAGGAAATAATCACAGGCAAAAGAAAACAAGATCATCACTTTTGTAGATGCTATGATGGGTTCCTAAAAACTAAGTGAAACAATTAACAATTTCAACAGTCATAGGATATAAAATAAACTCACACAAATCATCAGCATTTCTCTATATTACCAACAAAATCCAGCAGAAAGACACAGAAAAAGAAATTCCATTTAAAGTAACTACAGAGAATATAAAATACTTGAGAGTCTACCTAACAAGACACACACAGAAACTATAAGAACACAATTCCAAAACACTCTTTAGTGAGTTAGTCACATTCATTAAGTTCTTACTAAGTGCCAGGCATGGGGGATACAAAAAGAGGCGAAAGACCCAGGGTTGTTGCGGGTGGTGATAGGACAAAGGAGTAAAGAATTCAAGGGTAGCAAATGGTTGAACTGTCAGGCACAAGGTCAAGACTGTGAAGTGAGGCAAGAGATCCCACAGCAGGGAGGATGGATGGGGAGAACAGGAAAGCCTGGAAGGACAGGAAGTCATGGTGAGTTGGAAGACGAGATTTGAGAGAGGTTGTGGTATAATACATAGAACACTGAACTTGGAGGAAGACTTGGGTTCCAATTCTGCCTCAGACATTTACTGGTTATATGGCCTTAACCAAGTTACATGAGCTTTCTGGGCCTTGGTTTCTTCATCTGTAAAATGAGGGGGTTTGTTTCAATAAGGGGTCTTCTAGATCTAAATGTAGATCCTATGTTTAGAAGGTATGAAGCAGGAGAGACTGAAGGACAGGTTCTTGTGTCCAAAAAAAAGGAAGTCAGAATTCTGGATCATGGACATGGAAAGTGACAGCTATCAGATTATGGCCATCACTGTAGGAGTAAGGCAAAATGAAAAGGGAGTTCATGAGAACTGAGAAAGTCAGTGGAATGGGAGACCATGCTGTCCTAGGGACCATCAACCTGTATGGTAACATCCTCAAGTATAAAGACAGAGGCTGGAGTGACGAAGGGTAGACTATGAGTCACATACTGAACTCCTTGAAAAAAGGAGGAGAATGATGTGGAAATCAATAGAAAACTATAACAAGAACTTGGAGTAAGAGATAGAGATGCACAGAGTACAGATCATAGGGAGAGAGCCTGCTGAATGATGGTAGCAAAGGGATAATTTGGGAGTAAGGAGCAAACCAACTCTTCTTCCTCTTGGAATACCCAGTATTAGAGAGAGTGGCCAGGGATGCAGTGCTTCTTGGAAAAGAACCAAGTTTTCATTCAATCTAGAAGATGGGGAAAACATGAAGAGATCTAGAATAACAAAGAGTTTGTTAGCACAAAACTGAGGATTACAGAGGTTATCATGGAATTAGAGGGAAGAGGATGATAACAAGTATCATAGATGGGTAAGACTGAGGTAGATAGGGATGAAAGTCTTGGATAGGGAGGAAAGACTGGAGAGGGAGGGAATTTTCAGCAGATAATAGCTCTGAAGCATAGGGACAAGACAAGAAGGAAATAGGAATTTTTCCATCATAGGCTTTATAAATCAAGGCTTTGATATTGTTCATTTATCAGTTACAATTCTAACTGCTCTACCATACTGCCCACACTTCTTTATTTTGTATACAAGGTTAAGAGAGGCTTGGGCAAACGTCTTGCTTAAATAAAAATGTGCTATATATTGGTATGCTGGAGCCTGCTCAAAACAGCTTGAGAGAAGCAACTGTTAAATTTTCAATGTGAGAGCATTCACATCTAGGAAATAAGCAAATGCTACAAATAGAGCTTGATTTGATTTGCTGATTGTCTAGACTTAAAGCAATGGATAAAATGTTAATAATGCAGATTAAACTTAAAAGTGTGTCATGCTTAGTCCCTCTCCCTCCCAGAGAGCCAGTTGTTAAACATTTATCAGAACACTACTGTCTGTATCAATAATAATTCTTCATCTATTGATTCAGTATACCTATCAGAAAAAAGCTAGTGTGTTGTCATTAGCTTGACATAATTTGTTCTTAATGCTACCAAACAATAACAGCCTCAAACTATCTGCTTAATAATCCATTCAATAAACTAGAAATCAAACCTTATGAACTAAACGTATTTTAGTGTGATTATTCTTATTACAGAGAACGTGGGGTTGGTTTCAAAAGTTAACATTTAAAATAGTATAATTTATGTTTAACTTGTCAGGAATGCAGATATTAAACTTTGAAAATTAATTTCACTTTATAATTACATAATGCTATAAAACAAACACCTCCAAGATAAGAAGAACTTGTCTAAGATGGTGTTTAGTGCAGCTTTCACGCCAAGTCATTAAGCTAAGAAACCTGATTCCTTAAGTTGTGATAATCATTTAAGATCATTTGAACTCCAATTCAGGCCAAAGCCTAAATTAATCAACCAGAAGAAGCACCTCGGCCTAACAGACATGCCTTTCTTTGTTCTCTGAGTAAATCCAGAATGCCTCTTCCTGTGTCAACAACTACAAGGCCAGATGAAGCTGACCAAGAGCATTCCTCTGTTTATGGCCATTAAGGATGAAGTGCCTTAACCCAAGACGCTATTTTGAATAATGGGACTTTTCTTATCCTAGTATTTTATGGACATATACAATGTTATGTTATGTTATTGATAGAAGAAATACAGCTATCCTGGGTTGTAATTTCAATTGACATTTTGTCAACTCTCTTGTCTTATTTTATTTACAACCTATTCAATTAAGAAAATTCCTTTCTCATGCTATGGTTAAATACACATGGAGATCATAAATTTGAGGGAGACGGACATCCTGAGTTGGGATTGCTCTAAAACATATATAAAACTTCTCATCCTTTTTAATCAGTCAGTCAAAATTAAAGCCCTGACTCCATGTGCACGTTTGCTAGCTTAAGGAATAAATAACATGAATTTATATACCACCTAGCCCTTTTGCTTTTCTTAACCAAACTTCCAGGTCAACAGTTGCTACATCCAATCCTGAACCAAAACCCACTTAACATCAGAGATGAAGTATACAATGCACTGGAGGACTAAGCATCCAAAACCTAACAGAGCACTAGTTAGCAATGCTGAGGAAAGGAAAAATGCTGTATATATTCTATAAAACTCTTAACACAGTAGGAATCAGCGCTGCTGAGCTGTAATTCTCTGATTTCCCTTCCAGGTATTAGGAGTCTGATATTTTAATTTTTGAAGGAACAGTTATACAAGCACCATTTGGAACTAACCTGTAAGAGTGATACAAAATCCTTAAGTCTGTATATGCCAAGACCTAGACCCTTCAGGGCTCTTCTGACTCTCACCCCTTTTTTTAGTTGTTGTTTTTCGTTTGTTTGGTTTTTTTTTGGGAGGGGGGTGTAGTGTGAATGGAGATGAGGGAGGAAGGAGAGAGAGAAAGCCAGGTTCTGCCTCCCTCTACTAGGGCAGAGTAGCAGCCTCCCAAAGGTCTAGGGACCTTCCTTACCTCTTTAAGAACCAGAACACAGTTTCCTGGTCCTACACACTGAGGCAGTTCAGCAATTCTTCCTTTGTTGAGATAAGGCCCTGAGAAGCAACGGTGGTTGAAATAGATCTTTGGACAGAAGTATTTTCCATTAATTGTGACTGGAAAATGAAAAGAAATAAATACAGTTAAGCCTTCCACACCACAACTATCCCTACTGTGGTTTTGATATTCAATTAAATGGGAATTTGGGGGGAGTTTTGCCAAAGTTGCAGATAACACTGCAAAGGCCAACATAACACAGAAAAAGTTTAGAAACTCAGAAATGCAAAACATATATGTATAATATTGTATGATATCAACATATTTTATCTTTTAATATCATAATAATTCAGACTTCTTTTCTAGTACAAAGGGAGGGCCAAAAAATTGTACATGGATTTTCCAGATTGCTTGGGGGGGGGGGGTGAACCACACCCTTAATCCCACTCCCTTATGTGGAAGGGATACTTGTATTCAAATATGTGGTTACTTCTCATCCCAAGCTTCCCTTATACTCCAAGAAAACCCAAATAAAGCAAATTACATACATAGAACTCTCTACACATAATAATAGCCAGCATTTATAAAGTACTTTAAGATTTGCAAAGTTCTTTACAAATATCATCTCATTTTATCCTCAAAACAACACCGGGAGACAAGTGATATTAATATTATTGCCATTTAAAGAAGAGGAAACTGAGGTAGACAGGTTAAGTGACTTGTCCAGGTTTACCCAGTTAATAAGTGTCTGAAGTTGGATATGAACTCAGCTCTTCCTTACTTCAGGCCAGACACGCTATCCACTGTAACACTTAGTTTAAGCCCGGGAGAGTAGCAAAGCCATGGTAATGTTCATGGTAATGTTTTAAGGGTATTTTTATATGCAAAGTTCATTATAAAAGTTGAGGTTCAATTAAAGGGACCAGGGATCAAAAGAGGATGAAGGAAGAACAGGGAATTATTCCTACTTATGCTTCAGTACCTTTGATCTTGATTAAAATTATGGGATCACATACTACAATAATATATTTTATATAAAACTCACATTCATAAAGACTCATAACAAATATTTGCTGGGTTCAGTATGAATTTGTACCTAATATTAAAGTATCTCTACAATAAATAAAGATGGATTAGGGTTGAAGACATCTATAAAAATAGAGGCAATTTTTAACAGTAAAAGTAGATTACTTCTACGTGAGTTAATTTCTTTAAATTAATCATTACAATTATTGGGATGTTGTTTTATGCCTTTATTGAAAAACTTACTGTTAGTTATATTATATATTCTAATCAGACTGTATTTTTAAATTTCAATGAATATCTTAACTGTGACAGACAAGGCTTAGTTTTAATGGTTTATAGCTTTCTGACAAATAGATCCCATTATATTAGTCAAGTCATCACAATTAAGTCAAACATTTAAGTGCCTTCAATGTGCCAGGAACTGTGCTAAGTGTTAATTAGTATAGGTTCTCTGAATACGTAAGAAATTCAAACACAGGGTGAAAACCTTCAAGAATTAGAGAATCTCAGAGACAGAATGCCCCTGGGAGGCCATGGAAGCTAGTTTACAGTTGAGCAGGAATCTCCTCTCCAACAAACCAAGTAAATCATCCTATGCTTTCTGTGGTGGTTGTTCTGGTTCTTTTAGTCCACATTTAGTATCATTTCCCGAGGCAGCTCATTCTTGTGGAAGGCAGAGGTTAGGATATCAAGCCTAAGTGGGGCTCTCTGCAATGCCAATCCATTGTTCCTGGGTAAGCCTCTAGAGTTTAGAATGCCAATCTGGCCCAGCCTCCATATGATAGCCTTTTGAATACTTGAAGACAGTTATCTTGTCTCTGACCCTTGACCACTGTCCCACTTGGGCCTTCTCTTTTTTTTTAATTAGATTTTTTATTTTTAGTTTACAATACTCAGTTTTATATATTCCTGAGTTTCAAATTTTCTTCCCTTCCCTCCCTTCCCCCCCAAGATGGCATGTAGTCTGATACAGATTCTATGTGAACCTTCGCATTAAACTTATTTACACAATAGTCAAGTTGTAAAGAATTATGACCAATGGAATGAATCATGAGAGAGAAGAAACAAAACCAAAAAAGAAGAGAAAAAAAAAGGGAGCAAATAGTTTGCCTCAATCTGCATTCAGACTCCACAAGTCTTTCTCTGGATGTAGCTAGCTCTCTCCATCATGAGTCCTTTGGAGTTGTCTCTGAGCCTTGTATTGCTGAGGAAAGCCGAGTCTGTCAAAGTTAGTCATCACAGAATCAATGTCTGTGGTTGTGTATAATGTTCTCCTGGTTCTGCTCCTCTCACTCAGCATCAGATCATGTAGGTCCTTTCACGTTATTATGAAGTCCGTATTTTCCTCATTTCTTAGAGCACAATAGTATTCCACTACATTCATATACCACAATTTGTTTAGCCATTCCCCAATCGATGGGCATCCTCTTGATTTCCAATTCTTTGCCTCCACAAAAAGAGCAGCTATAAATATTTTTATACATAAGGGTCCCTTTCCCACTTGTGTGATCCCTTTGGGATATAGCCCTAGGAGTGGTATTGCTGGGTCAAAGAGTATATGCACATTTTTATAGCCTTTTAGGCATAGTTCCAAATTGCTCGATCTGTTCACAAATCCACCAACAATGTATTAATGTCCCAATTTTCCCACATCCTCTCCAGCATTTATCATTTTCCTGTTTTGCCATGTTAGCCAATCTGACAGGAGAGATGTGGTACCTAAGAGTTGTTTTCATTTGCATTTCTCTAATCAACAGTGATTTAGAGCACTTTTTCATATGCCTACAGATATCTCTAATTTCTTCCTCTGAAAACTGCCTGTTCATATCCTTTGACCATTTCTCAATTGGGGAATGACTTGTATTCCTATAAATTTGGCTCAGTTCCCTATATATATTAGATATGAGGTCTTTATCAGAGATACTGGTTGTAAAGATTTTCTCCCAATTTTCTGCTTCCCTCCTAATCTTTGTTGCATTGGCATTGTTTATACAAAAACTTTTCAGTTTAACATAATCAAAATTATCCATTTTGCATTTTGTAATGCTCTCTATCTCTTGTTGGGTCACGAATTCTTCCCTTTCCCATAGATCTAATAGGTAAACTATTCTATGCTCTCCCAAATTACTTATAGGATCAGCCTTTATTTCTAAATCATGAACCCATTTTGGCTTTATTTTGGTATATGGTGTAAGATACTGGTCTATGTCCAGTTTCTGCCATACTATTTTCTAATTTTCCCAGCAGCTTTTGTGGAATAGTGAATTCTCAGCCCAGAAGCTGGATTCTTTGGGTTTATCAAAGAGTAGATTGCTATAGTCGTTGACTTCTGCATCTCGTGTACTTAACCTATTCCACTGATCTACCACTCTGTTTCTTAGCTAGTACAAGGTAGTTTTGAGGACTGCTGCTTTATAATGCAGTTTGACATCTGGTATGGCTAGGCTACCTTCCCTAACATTCCTTTTCATTAATTCCCTCAATATTCTAGGCCTTTTGTTATTCCAGATGAATTTTGTTATTATTTTATCCAGCTTTGTAAAATAATTTTTTGGTAGTTCAACTGGTAGGGCATCGAACAAGTAAATTAATCTAGTAAAATTGCCATTTTTATTATTATTAGCTTGGCCTAACCACAAGCAACTGATATTTTTTCATTTATTTAGATCTGACTTTATTTGTGTGAGAAGTGTTTCATAATTATATTCACAAAGGCCCTGGGTTTGTCTTGGAAGGTAGACTCCCAAATATTTTATAGTGTCTACAGCAACTTTAAATGGAATTTCTCTATCTCTTCCTGTTGGGCTTTGTTAGTACTATATAGGAATTCAAAGGATTTATATGGGTTTATTCTATATCCTACTAAAGCTTTTTATTATTTCGAGTAGTTTTTTAATTGATTCTCTAAGTAAATCATCACGTCATCCACAAAAAGTGATAATTTAGTTACTTCTTTGTCTATTCTAATTCCTTCAATTTCTTTTTCTTATCTTAATGCTAAAGCTAACATTTCTGGTACCAAATTGAATAATAGGGGTGATAATGGACATCCTTGTTTCACCCTGGATCTTATTGGGAATGCATCTAGGTTATCCTATATAACATATAATGCTTGCTGATGGTTTTAGGTAGATGCTATTTATAGTTTTAAGGAAGACTCTATTTATTGCTATGTTTACCAGTGTTTTTAATAGGAATGGGTGTTGTATTTTGTCAAAAGCTTTTTCTGCATCTATTGAAATAATCATACAGTTTCTGCTAGTTTTTTTATTGATATGACCAATTATGCTGATAGTTTTCCTAATATTGAACCAGCCTTGCATTCCTGGAATAAGTCCTACCTGGTCATACGGTGTTGTTCTCTTGATAAGTGGCTGCAATCATTTTGCTAATATTTTATTTAAAAATTCTGCATCAATATTCATTAGAGAAATTGGTCTATAATTTTCTTCCTATGTTTTGACTCTTCCTGGTTTAGGTATTAATACCATATTTGTGTCACAAAAAGAATTTGATAGGACTCTCCCTATTTTCCCAAATAGTCTATAAAGTATGGGAATTAATCGTTCTTTAAATGTTTGATAGAATTCACATGTAAAACCATCTGACCCTGGAGACTTTTTCCTAGGGAGTTCACTGATGGCTTGCTCAATTTCTTTTTCTGAGATGAGGTTATGTAGGTAATTTACTTCCTCTTCTGTTAACCTGGGCAATTTGCATTTTTGTAAATATTCATCCATTTCCCTAAGGTTATCAAATTTATGGGCATTCAATTGGGCAAAATAATTCCTAATTGTTTTAATTTCTTCTTCAGTGGAGGTGAATTCACCCTTTTCATTTTTGATACTGGTAATTAGGTTTTCTTTTTTTTAATCAAATTGACCAAAAGTTTATCAATTTTATTGTTTTTTCATAAAACCAGCTCTTAGTTTGATTTATTAGTTAAATAGTTTTCTTGATTTCAATTTTATTAATCTCTCCTTTGATTTTCAGTATTTCTAATTTTGTATTTAATTGGGGATTTTCAATGTTCTTTTTCTAGCTTTTTCAGTTGCATGCCCAATTCAGTGATTTCCTTTTTCTCTATTTTATTCATGTAAGCATTTAGAGATACAAAACTTCCCCTAAGAACTGCTTTTGCTGCATCCCATAAGTTTTGGTATATTGTCTCATTTATTGTCATTCTCTTGAATGAAATTATCAATTGTTTCTATGATTTGTTCTTTGGCCCACTCATTATTTAGGATTAGATTATTTAGTTTCCAATTAATTTTTATTTTATCTTTCTATAGTCCTTTATTACAAATAATTTTTATTGCACCATGATCTGAGAAGGATGCATTGACTATTTCTCCCTTTCTGGATTGTGAGGTTTTTATACCCTAGTACATGGTCAATTTCTGAATAGGTGCCATATGCTGCTGAGGAAGAAGTATATTCCTTTTTATCTCCATTCAGTTTTCTCCAGAGATCTGTCATATCTACCTTTTCTGAAATTCTATTCACCTCCTTAACTTCTTTCCTATTTATTTTGAGGTTAGATTTATCAAGTTCAGAGAGGAGGAGGTTGAGATCCCCCACTAGTATGGTTTTGCTGTCTATTTCTTACTGTAACTCCCTTAACTTCTCTTCTAAAAATGTGCATGCAATACCACTTGGTGCATATATGTTAAATAATGATATTGCTTCATTGTTTATGGTGCCTTTTAGCAGGATATAGTGTCCTTCCTTATCTTTTTTAATTAGATCTTTGCTTTTGCTTTGTCTGAGATTAGCATTGCTACTCCTGCTTTTTTCACTTTAGCTGAAGCACAATATATTCTACTCCAGCCTTTTACTTTTACTCTGTATGTATCCCCGTTTCAAATGTGTTTCTTGTAAACAACATATTGTAGGATTATGGTTTGTAATCCATTCTGCTATCCACCTCTGTTTTATGGGAGAGTTCATCTCATTCACATTCACAGTTATGATTCCAAGCTGTGTCTTTTTCTCCATCCTATCCCTTGCCTCATTCATGTTTTTATTTCTCCCTTCTCCTCCTCAAAAGTTTTGCTTTTGACTACCGCCTTCCTCAATTTACCCTCCCTCTTGATTCCCCTCCCTCATCTTACCCTTTTCCTCTTGCTACTTCTTCCCTCCCTTCTGAACCCCCCCTTTTCTTTCCCCTTTCTCCTCCTACTGCCTGTAGGACAAGTTTGATTTCTATACTTCTTAGAGTATCTTATACTCTTCTTGAATCAAATCTGATGAGAGTAAAGCTCATATACTACTCTTCTCCCTCCCTTCTTTCCCTCTACTGTTTTTGTGCCTCTTCATGTGATGTAATGTACCCTTTTCTACTACCTCCTTACCTCTTCTCTCAGAACCCTCCCTTTACATCTCTTATGTTTTTTTATCATTATATCCGTTATTTTATACTGACAGCACAGTCTATGTGTATCCCTTTCAATTGTCATAATAACTGTAATATTCTCAAGATTGACATATGTATATATACATATATATAATATACATAAAACATATATAAAACAATATAATCCTATATAAGGAATTAAACAATTTGCCCTTATTAACAAGGTTTGTGGAGGTTTTTTTCCCCCCTGTTTACCTTTTTATGTCTCTCTTGAGTTTTGTATTTGAAGATCAAATCTTCCACTGAGCTCTGGCCTTTTCATCAGGAAGATCTGGAATTCCCTTATTTCACTCAATGTCCATCTCCTTGCCTGAAAAATTATGCTTAATTTTGCTTTTTTTCATCGTGGCTTTCCGGTAGACCAATAATTCTTAAATTTTGTCTCCTGGATCTATTTTACAGGTTGGTTGTTTTCCCAGATATTTCACATTTTCTTCTATCTTTTCATTTTGTTTTTACTTCTTGATGCCTCATAGAGTCAAAAGCTTCCTCTTGCTCAATTCTAATTTTTAATGAATTGCTGTCTTCATTTTGCTTTTGAGTCTCCTTTTCCAATTGGTTGATTTTACCTTTCAGGATGTCATTTCTCTAATTAGATTCTGAATCTCCTTAGCCATTTTGCCCATTTTATTTTTAAAAAATTTGTCCTCATCAGTGATCTTTTTTCCATTTTTTCTTTTATCTCCCTAATTTGTTTTTAAAATTCTCCTTTGGCTCTTCCAGGAATGCTTTTTGGGCTTGAGACCAGTTCACATTTCCTTTTGAGGTATCAGATGTGGGTATAGTGTCAATGTTGTCTTCTTCCAAACTGGTATTTTGATAGAAGATCAAAATACCATAAAAACAATCAATGGTCCTAGGTTTTTTTTGTGTTCTTCATGTTGGTTAGCTTTTTCCTGGCTTTAAGTGGATTTCTGCTTTTGGGGCTAAGGGAGCTTTGTCCCAGGTTTCTTGTTCTGGGAACTGTAAGCATAGTTACTGGCTTTGTGTGCTATGGCCTCCTGTTTCCTGAGGTGTGGTGGAGGGGTTGTCTGGCTGCCAGAAGTCTCCTCTTCCCCAGGGGCTGCTCTCCAGCACAGGTGGTCCCAGCCATGGTCTGTGCTGGTATCTGCCACTTCCCCTGTCTGTGCAAAGGCACATCTGGGTTCCTAGTGTTGACCCTTGCTGGCTCCACCCTTCTGGGACTCAGGAACTCCTGCTGTTTGACTACCGAAGCCCCACTTCTGGCTCCTCTATCCAGGGTTTTCCCCAAGGTATTCTCTGGATCGGGAGGGAGGGATGAGAGCCATTTACCTGGCCATTATGACTCCTGGTAGTTCAAGAAGGCCATTTTCAAAGCTTTGGGCTCCAAGCCTCAGGAGCAGACGTCTTGCAGTCACAGGCTCTGCACAGGTGCCTCCTGTCGCTTCGACAGACTCCTGTCCTGTGCTGGGAGGCCTGGGGATCTCCGCTGGTTTCATGCACTCAGCTTTCTCCCAGCCTAGATCACTGTCAGGTTTCTGCAGCTGCTTCTGCTTTGGTGTCGTCTGGTGCAGCACCAGTGCCAGGCACTCTCCCAGCCTACAGATCTGTCCTGTCGACCTTGCAGACTCTTCTGGCTCGGAAATTTGCCCCACTCAGTCTACTAGTGGCTTTTAACTCTCTCAAATCTCCTCAGATTCACTTTTTCAGATATATCTGACAGAACTTGTGAGAGAGCTCTGGTAAGAAGCTGTTTTTACATGGCCATCTTGGCTCCACCCCTGGGGCCTTCCTTTCTCTTCTTGAGGCCTAACATCCCCAACTCTTCAAATATTCTTACAGCAAGATTCAAGACCCTTCCTGATTCCAGGAACCTTTCCCTCTAGCTTATCAATGTACTTCCTACAATGTGTTGCCTGGAATTGAACACAGCAATCTAAATATGTTCTCACCAGAGCAGAGTATACGATAGGATTATCAGTTTCCTTATTCTGGCCACTTTATATTACTTAGAATCGAATTCATGTTTTTGGTTCCCATGTTGCACTGCTGATTTATATTAGTCATTGCTGTTACTTTTTCATATTGACATTACTGTCTCACATGCCCTCCCATCACAACTTATGAAGCTGATTTGATCACTGGTATTCCAAACACATTGATCCCCACTAAATGTCATCTTATTAGACTGAATTCAATGTTTCAGTTTGTCAGAATCTTCTGGATCTTGACTTTTATCTGGTGTGTTAGCTGTCCTTCCAGCTCTGTGTCATCTGCAAATCTGGCAAGCTTTTATTCCACAGAAGATTCTGGGGTATTCCATCAGAGACACTGATCCAAGTTATTATCGACCAACTACTGACTACTCTTTCCCATCAGTTCTCTAGAGCTAGGTATTCTCTGGGCAGCACAGCTTTCTATATATCCACTTTACTGCATTGTATGAATCTACTGAAGCAACACCCTTGAATCCTATTATTTGGAAAATATCAAAGTTTGATAACTTCGTCCAACAAATCATACAAATTAAAGTTCACCAATGAGAATATGAAGTTTTATTCTAAGCAGATTTCATTCACTTAGCACCTAGCACAAAACTTTTCCTTCCTACTGATAATGGCAACTATTGCTGCTAAAAAAATAAAGCTACTACAATAACATCACCAAGTATCAGGTAATTTAAAAGTAAATTCATTTTTATAAAAAAAATCAACAGAAACTCTTGATTAAGGAAACAAGAGTGCACAAATCAATTAATATTATTTTAGCCTCAAAAAAAAAACTTCATCATGTTTTTCAAATTCACTCTAGTTAAGAGTATTGCCTTACTTTTTAAAAGGTCAAGTACAATGACATGACGTGAAGATTATCAGTTAATATGTTTGTGCTGAACCCAAGTAAGCCTAACAGTTATACTCTTATGGCCAATAACAAACCACAAAATCTGTATCCTTGGTCCTATACCAAGGATATGGGGTAAGGCATTATCTAGGTGAAAATATAAACTAAACTAGGGATGATCATGAGGAGAGCTGAAGTACATTTGTGATTTGATTCCTTTAAGAAATCAATGAAACTAATTCCCATATTCTACAAAGATCTGGTCTAGGGATTGAAAAAATAAAGGTTGCCCAAGGTCTTACCTGAGTCTGGAGGATTCGGTTCCTGGTTCTTCAGACTTTCATGGACCATCCTTGAAGGTATGATTCTGAGGTAAGAAGACAAAGAAAAAACCAGCTTTCTATGGTTGTTGTTTTCTGGTCCTTTTAGAGTGAATGAAGAGTCTTCAAGATAAGGAACAATCTGTAACTCTATGCAGTTAAAATTAATAACAGAATTAAAGTACTGGATGGCTACATCTATAAAAGTAAAAAATGTCTGTGAATGATTTTTTTTAATGCATGGTTACAAAAATAGAAGAATAGGGCCTGGCAGTTTGATGAACAATCTGAATAAAGTCTTGTGATTAGTCTGCATTTTTAAAGTAATTTTCATTTTCAATGAAGGAGTAATATAAGTTATCAGACTTTTTGGCTTTTAAAAAACAAAGAAAATCTGAAGAAGCAAACCATAAGGAGCATCCTTTTTTTTTTTTTTTGCAATGGCTACATTGCTTAGAGATGTTTAAATTTAGAAAAAATTAATAAAGATAATACTGCTATGATTTCCACAGTAATTACTGTGCCCGTGGCAAGCCTGAATAATTTCTCTTTTCTGAACATGTTTTCACTACAGATTTGGTTTAATCTTGATAACCAAATCAAGATCAATGTTCTCATTACTATTCGATTTATCTATAGAGTAATGTGCCATAATTACAGTGATAATGAAAGCTAGAATTTATCTAGTGCTTTAAGATTTGCAATATGCTTCACCAATATCATCTCATTTTATCCTCACAACAACCCTAGTAGGTAGGTTTTTATTATCTTTGTTTTATAGGTAAAGAAACTGAGGCAGAAGGTTAAGTAACTTACCCAACCTGGAAATAAGAATACCCAAGTGTAAATCTGGCCTTGGATACTTCCTAGCTGTGTGACCCTGGGCAGGTCACTTAACATCTGTTTGCCTCAGGTTCCTCAATTGTAAAATGGAGATAATATCATCACCCACCTCCCATGGTGGTTGTTAGGATAAAATGAGATCATATTTGGAAAGTGCTAGTACAGTGCTTAGTACACAGTAAGCACTACATAAATGTTAGGTTCCAATACCTAACACCTTGTCCAATCACCTATAACCTTGCCAAACCCCAACACTGAATTACTCCCACCATCTGCCTCCATTGTTCCTATTTATGTGCCTCTGAACAGAGCTAGAAAAAAATCATGAAACTGTGTTGCCTGGGTTGATTAAAAATTTGTTACATAATCTTAGCTGGGCCCTCACTGCAGCAAGGCAATCCTTGTGAATTCCCTAGTGGGTTCACTATCCCACTCACCATAGCAACTGCACCAAACCTTTTTATCCCTCCCTGACTCTTCCACAGTATCTTCTCCCCTCACCCCTTCACCTAAGGGCCTGACAAAATACTTGACCAAAACATTGAGGGTATTTGCTGAGAGATTATACCCAGTATTACCCCCACTCTCTCTTTAATCTTCAGTCTCTTCCTGTTAACTGGCTCCTTCCCTGACGTCTACAAACCAATCCTTTAAAAAAAAAAGAAAACTTACTTGATCCAACTATCTCTGATAGCGACTATCCTATCTCTCCTCTATTTCTTACTAAAACTCTGCAAAGCAATCTACACTCTATCTCCACTTCCTCTCCTTACTTGATTCTAAACCCTCTGCATTCTAGCTTACAACCTCATCATTCAACTGAAACTGCCCTCTCCAAAGTTATCTCTCAGTTGCCCAATCCAACAGCCTTTTCTCAGTCTTCATCTTTCTTAAACTCAGTAGAACCTGAAACTGTTCATGTACATCTTCTACTATATATGTACTCCTCTCAGTTTTGGTGACACTGTTCTTCCTTGGTTCTCTCCCATCTGACCATTCCTTCTCAGTTTCCTCTGTTGGATCTTTATCCAGTTTACACCCACTAATAGTTGGTGTCCACCAAATCTCAGACTGGATCCTCTCTTCTTCCTCTATACCATCTTGCCTGGTGATATCATCAGCTCCAATAGGTTTTAATTATCATTTCTATCTGCAGATGACTCTCAGATCTATATATTCAGCCCTAATCTCTCTCTTGAATTCCAGTCTCATGTCACCAACTACCTTTTGGACACACTGAGCTATACATCCATAGACATATCAAATTCAACATGCCTAAAACAGAACTCACTAGCTTTCCCTCTCAAACCTTCTTTTCTTTCCAACCTCTCTATTATTATTGAGGGTATTACAATCGTCCTATTACCCAGGCTTACGACCTCCATATGATCCTCAATTCTTTCACTCTCACCCCACATATCCAATTTGTTGGTAAGTCTTGTCATTTCTATCTTCACAATAGCTCCTAAATATGAACACTTCGTTTTCCTCATACAACTACCCCTCTTGATATAGGACTTCACCTTATACCTAGACTACTGCAACAGCCTGCTGGTTGGTCTCTCTGCCTCAAAGCTCTCTCTGCTATAATCCATCCTCAGTTTGACTGCCAAAACAATTTTCTAAAACCACAAATCTGACCATGTCACACCCGCCACTCATTAAATGCTAGTAACTCCTTATTACCTGAAGAACCAAATATGAACTTCCCCATTTGGTACTGAAAGTTCTTCACAACCAGACACTCTCCTACCTTGTTCATCTTTTTATGTTACTCTTCTCCATCCATTTTAGGATCCAGATATACTGGCCTACTTCTAGTTTCTTGAACATTGATGTTGCATTTTCCTTCTCCACGCTTTTTCACATGCTTTTTCCAATATGCCCTGAGAATTCTCTCCTTCCTCACCTCCACCTCCTAGTTTTCTTGGCTTCCTCCTTTAAGAAGCTTTCTACTCCCATTCCTTGCTGGAGGTCTTTCCAGTCCTCCCTGCTTCCTTATGTCTTGTCTCTGAGGGATTTGTATGTTCACTTCCCCATTAGAATGTGAGCTCTCTGAGAACATGGACTATTTTTTTAAAATTTCCTTTGTATCGCCAGCACTTACATACAGTGAGTGCTCAATAAATGCTTCCTAACTGGGTAACTACATCTCTTCTAGAAAGGACAGAGTTGGCCTGCTGGAAATCATTCCTGTATGCTCTGTTATTCCTACTAGACAGGCACAGAACTCTTTTGTCTCTGGTGGTGACTTAGGGGGTGGTCTTTTCTCTAGTTATTACCCTTTCCTCTCTAGTCAATGATTTTTTTTCTAGTCATTGCCCCTTCTTCTCTTGGAGATTTGATCATCAACACCTACTTAAAACAATTAGCTCACTTTTTAGCTCAGAGGCAATATAATGGCCCATTAGGTACCTAGAGTCCCTTCTGTTTTTTTCTATGGATTTTATATTGGCTAAAAACTTAGAAGTCTGATTTCAATAGCTCTGAGCCCCCAGTCAGGAAAATATCTAATATTCAAGCAAAGGTTTAGTTCTCTAACCTGATTAAAGTTTATGTTTATCTCTAGGTAATGGTTAGCCTCTTTATGTTTGAGGCCTTGAATCTTTTTCATTCTGTCAAACATACCCCTGGAATGATACTTCCCATTCTTTACTAGCAAAACCTAGCATGCTACCCATTCCCACCTCCATTTTTCTACAAATATATTAAAATTATAATTCAATATTGGGGCTACATTAACTATTTAAGGGAAACTTGTTACATTTCTGTTTTCTACTTCTCTTTCTAAGAAAAGATGTACTTTCAGGATAAGAAGATAATCTATCATATACTGAAATAAAGTTTTGTGTTTACAAATCATTTATATTTGAGAAAAGATGATAGAAGGTCTATCTCCTCTGAAGTGATTTCTTTTTCCAGAAAGTGAAAGTCCAAATGGTAATTTCCAGGAATACTATGGTGTTACTTACTGTTTTTCTGGTTGAACCACTGCAACTTTCCTCTGTTTATTCACTACAGAAAAAAAAATGCATATAAATGTCATCTAATACCATAAGAAAAATAAAGAAAAAAGTGATAAATATGTGGTTTGTATCAAACATATTAAACATATAATGTGAGCCAAATTTCCTTTTATCCAACTTTGTAATATAGGAAACCAATTACTGAGTAAAACAAAGTAAGGTTTATATAACTAAATATTATAAAACTAAATATATAACTAAATATTATATAACTAAATATATAACTAAATAAACACATTTTCCAAGTTTTTAGGCAAGGAAGAAAAGAAAAAATGTTGTACTGCAGCTCAATCATCTGCTACATGTTTTTGGAGCAGGAGTTTACCAAAGTAAAAGTGGAATGGCATTTAAGGACATTTTGTAGATTTTTTTTAAAGGAAACAGGGGTAAAACACTGCACTTTAACCTGGTACCTCTAAACTGAAAGAGATTCTTACTCATTTGTGAGACAACTCTAGTTCCAAGCAAACCGTATAATGGAGATTGTCAGCACTCCCTGTCCTTCCTGACCACTGAAATGGTAGCAGTACATGGACATAGCTTGAAAAGCAGCTTAAGAAGTTATTGAAAGATGACAGGTATTTTGCAAAATATACAGAGAAGGAACTTTGTACTAAGAAGAGCTAATCAAGGCTGCAGCAGAAAGAAGCAGCAATTTCTAAAATAAATTATACTGGTATCAATTTGCCTATCACAGTTGGTACAGTGAAAAGAGCACTAAAACAAGAATCAGAGGACCTGGGTTTGAATTTTAGTTCCACCAAGTAATCTTTGTAGAATTAAGCAAATTACTTAATCTTTCTGAGCCTCAGCAGATTCTAAGACTTAATTGAGCAATCTGCTCAGAAGAGGTACTGCATGAGAACTCCATGAGAAAAGAAAAGATATCCAAGTCTTACAATAATACAAGAAGCGTAAGTTGCGTGGGCTACATGTTTCCTCACATATGCCTCACTACCACTGTGTTCTAAATTTGTGCCAATTCTTCCTGTGGTCATTGTACTTGTGGAAGAGTGTAGCTCAGGCTTATGAGGGAATTGTTTTAGAGCTACTGTTCTTACTATGTTATTTTTAATAAATGCCTTTGTTTTAAGTTAATTGTGTCCACTAGCCAATCAGCAATAGAAAGGATGTCCGTTGATGGGGGATCATGTGCTATAGTTGGGAGTGTCTACCTTCTGAATATCTGACTCTGCAAATGCTCACTCATCAAATGAGCATCCCAACAGGGGGAGATACTGCACTGAAAGGGAACATTCAGATTGGCAGGAAAACCAAGAAACAGTGCAGTCACAAAAGCCAAGATAGACAAGAATGAGTATCGGGGAGGAAGGGATGGTTACCATTGTCAAAAACTAGAGAAATGACATCAAGGAAGATAAGAACTGAGGAAAAGTCCTCAGAAAAGTTCTCTCTCTCCTTCTGGATACTCATACCACTTTGGAATCCACTGTAACAGTACAGGAAAGAGGCACTGAAGATCTGACCTTAAGTGGTGGTTGTGTGAGTTGACAGAACAGGTCAAGAAAAGAGATGTTATGGAAATAGAAACACTAAGATTTGGTAACTGATTGGATATGTGGAATTAAGTGTTCAGGATAACAATGAGTTTGTTAACCTGGAAGATTAGAAATAATAATGTTAGCTAGCATTTATATGGCACTATAAGGTCTGCAAAGCACCTTAAAAATATTACTTCATTTAATCTTCACAAAAACCCTCTAAAACAAATGATACTATTTTCCTCGTTTTACAGATGAGGAAAGTGAGGCTATTAAGTAGCTTGCCTAGCGATACACAGCAATTAAGTGTCTGCGGCAGGATTTGAACTCAGGTCTTTTTTTTTTTAAAACTCCAAATCCAGCATTCTATCCACTAAGCCAAGAAAAATGGTGGAACCTTTGACAGAAATAGGGAAGCCTGATAAAGGGTAGGACTTAAAGGGAAATACGAATTCTGTTTTGGACATGTTAAGTTTGAGGTGTCTTTAGGACAACTAGTTTGAAATGTCTAATGGGCAGTTATAATGAGCTCAGGAAAGAGATTAGGGCTTAATATATAAATCCATAAATAATCTGCAACGCAATCACGAGAGGTGACGGACTCACCAAAAAAAAGTGTGGAAAAAGAAGGTCCAAAAGAGCACTTTGGTACACACTGACAAGCGGCATGATATAACGTTGTGCCAGCAAAGCAGTAATCAGATAGGTAGGAAAATTAGGAGAAAATAATTTTCACAGAAACTCAGAGAAAAAAAGAGTATCTCAGAGGTGAAAGTGTGCCCATGGTGTCAACTACAGCAGAGGTCAAGGATGATGAAAAATGAGAAGAGACCATCAAACCTGGCAATTAAGTTTTAGTTGAGTTACATACTAAGATGATAGTTTTCAAAGGATCAAACAAGTAGAGTAAAAATATCAATACCTCCGAAACTAACTTAGAGATTTAACATAACACCAACTGAAATGTCGGCATGCTATATTACATAAAGGACTCCAACAAAGTCCTACTTGGATGCCTAACTGTGGTGCAAGAAGTGACCTCATAGCCTCAAAAACTATGCCAGTGAAATAAAAACTCATACAGCATCTACACCATGCTAGTAAAACTTCCACTGTTCTCCCTGTTATTTGATCTTGTTTGTTTTCCAAGAACCTACTGGCCAAGCACAGAGAAGGCTGGCTATCTAGTCATGAATTTTTTATCAGCCATGGCGACCCAGGAAATAGACAAAAATTAAAAATGAACTTTATCCTGCATGACCCCTGCTTGTTCTTCTGCAGCGACAGTAGCAGAATGGCAGAAAAGGGGGCACAGAATGCTAAGAATTGCTCAGTTTTAATTTTTTTTTAATCAACAAATCCTAAGTGTAAGGAAGGTCCTGTGGGAGGTGTTTGGCAAGAGTACAAAGATGTATGAGAGAGTCTTTAGTCTCAAGGAGTTTACATTCTTTATAGAGAGACAAGCAGGATCTATTTAAAGGAAAGTGAGATCAAGGGAAAGGAGAAGAGGGTCCAGAAAGGCTTCTTGTGGAAGGATAGCCTCAATCTAGACTCCAACAAATGGGCAAAATGTAGAGATGGAAGGGAAGAGGAAACAACAAGAGCAAAAATTAAGGACAGAGTATATAAAGAATGTTTGGAGGAAATGATTCAACAGGTTTGGCTAGAGAAGAGACTTCATGGAAAGGAGTACTGGACAACAGCACTTGAAAGGTGGACTGGGTTCAGGTTGTGAAAAATCTTGAACTCAAGCCTGAGGAGTTTGGATTTTGCTCTATGGTCATGGGGAACTGGAAGTTTTACAGATCTGAGGTGAAGAATGAGGGAAAGAGACAAACCATTGGTTCCTGACACTGTGGAGATGAGGGAATGGGATAATTCATATCACCATGGAGACAAGAGACGTTTATTTTTCTTCCTTGAGTGAATCATACAGCTTTCAGATCATCCATAAACTTTAATTAACTATTGATGGCCAAAATAAACAAGTGGTGTAAATTCATCTCTAGAGGAGCTGAATCTTATCAATCTTGATATTTTTTCTATAAATGAAACCAGAAAAAGGATATCTCACACATACTCCTTGGAAAGGCATAGGCACTCCTATGAGATCCAATTTGTTTCCCTGACATTCTTATTTGTTGTCTAAACTTTGGGCATTTGTGTCTAGGTATTTGAGGGCATGCATTTTACCAGCGACTTTTCTTGGATCTGGTCTATGAACTACTAGTTGTCCTATTTCTTTGTAGCTATTCTCTATGCTATTTGACTTAGGAGATGATGACGATGATGATGATAATAATTGCTAACATTTATGTACAGCATTTACTATGTGCCAGGCACTGTATTAACCACTTTACAATTGTTATTTGATCCTCACAACAACTCTAGGAGGTAGGTGCCATCATTTTACAGATTAAAAAACTGAGGCACATATAGGTCACAAAGCGTTAGTAAGTACCTAAGGCTGGATGTGAATTCAGGTCTTCTTGACTCTAGGCTCAGAACTCTTTCTACTGTGTTATCTCATTCTGTCATTTGAATACATAGTTTTCTTTCTCCCCCCGCCCCCATGCTTTTTAACAGTTGGTGGGCCTCTACGCTGTTAGAAACATTCAGAGAACTAGGACGATATGCACAAAACATCACAAAACTTAATATTCCAGATATTTCACTGTAAACTATTCCCAAAATAATTTTTTTAAAAAATTATTATTTCATTTTTTGATATTACCAGTGCCTAGTACTTATCAATGACTTAAGTGCTGATTGGTTGATAATATGTACAAACATATTCATAACTGAATTATTACTGTTGCTCTGTGTTTTGTTTATTCCAGATCTGTAGCTTCACTGGTGTAGGGAGGTTCTAGTGAGGAAATTCTCACTATGAGTGTCAATTATCGACTTCTTTAAATTTATAGTCTTAAAGAGTTGCCTAGTGCACTGAGAGATTAAGTGAGTTATTCAGGGTCATTCAGCCAAGAACATTTCAGAAGTGAGACTTGAACTCAAGTCTTCCTGACTCCAAGGCCACCTTTCTTTTCTATTCCTTTATGTCACCTGGGGAAAATCACTTAACCTGTTAACTCTGGGATTCAGTTTACTAAAATATAAAATGGGAGGACAGTACTACATATGATTTTCAAGGTCTCTTCCAACTCCAAATCTAACAGCCTGTGAAATTACAGTTCATTAATGTGATGAAATAGTATAGGATCATGAAAACTAAGTGGAAAACAGATATTGCAACACATGGAACAAAGTTAATAGAACCAGGAAAAAAAAATACATGTGTGCGTGTGTGCGCACACACACACACACACACACACACACACACACACACAATAGTAATTATAAAAAAAGAAAAAAGGACAGAAAATAGGGGCAAAGATAGCAAAATTTTGAGAGGACCTTAAAAGAACACAGAACAAAAGCATTTTGCTTGTTGTGTTATTTTGTTTGGTTTTGTAGAGTTAAAGGTTAAAGTTATCCAATTTGCCCCATACTACATATTTGTTTTTATTGTTAGTTGTTAAGTATATAATAAAAATTACTATCCTTTTAAAATGGAAAAAACGTTAGAGTACACAAGATAATTTTCACAGGAACTTGGCTACAATATTATGATATAAATTAAATGGAATTCAAATTAATAGAACTTGTTATATAATCTTAATTTCAAAAGCAATTCTGCAAAACCAAGTATAATCTATATTCTCTTTGCATTAGCAACGGATATATTTTGGCACTTTTCTTTGAAGAACTTAAAAGCACAATATCTATCAATGTAAGTTTAATGGGAGGGAAGGATTTGGCTATCAACAGCTGTTTGGGTACATGAAAGGCTTCACACATCCAGAGGTAGGGTAAATCCCTCCTTCCCCCAAAAGTGTCATATTGGGTACATGAAAGGCTTCACACATCCAGAGGTAGGGTAAATCCCTCCTTCCCCCAAAAGTGTCATAGTGATAGCTAGGAGAAGGAACCATAATCCTGGGAACAATATCTTTTGGGCAATTAAAATGAGGCTTCTATGGCTACCAAGGGGCATAAGATCAGTTATTTTATCACAGGCAAGTAGCAGATGAGATGTATTTGTAATATTTCATATCTTGACTTTCCAGTTTCATCCCACAAATTCATGAAAATTAAACTTCATTTCCAGGCCTTAAAGACTAGTTGAGCACATTATGACTAAAATAAAAGCTTTGATAGTGGACAATTTTTAATAGAAATTCTGCTACTTAAAAAAATTTCATTAGTGAATAAATGATGACATAACTTTGATTGGAGGCTTTAGAGCTAAAACGGTCCTTAGAAACATCTTACCAGCTCCTTCATCTTACAGATGAGAAAATTTAGACAAAAAAGTTAAGAATCTTACCCTAGTAATAAGTAGCTGAACCCCAGGAGAGATATCTATTGTACTATGCTGACTGACACAAAAGCTTCGTTTTCTTCCCTGTAAATTTCACTACTGTATAATAATGATACATTCCTAATGTTCCAGCGGGAACAATAATGTACTTCATGAGTCACATTAAGCTAATTTAGCTTTTATTTTTACCTTCCTAATTCCAATCTTTTGTGACATAATAACTAAACACATGATGAGGGCAAACATGAGATTAGAATTCTAGAGTTTATGCATCATGTCAGAAATTCTAACGTGATGATATGCTAATAGGACTCAACATAATTGGAAGCATTTTCATACTATGCAGCCCCATGGTTCTCAAACCCAGTCATACCTACTGCTCGACGAGGAGATCGGAGTTGGTATCCATTGGTTTCACACCAACTCACAGGGAAGATATTCATGGATTCCACGCTTACAATGCATTCGGGTACTGGCTTTTTAGAGCCTAACAAAAATTTTTAAAAGTTAACCTGTTAGTGTACTTCTAAATTCTATTTATAGTACTATTCTGCATCAATGATGACATCAATAGAATAAAAGTTCCTTGAGGGAAGACTATGTCATTTTATATATTTGCATCTGGATCAAATATTTTGTTTACTTAGGTTACTTCAAAACAAAATTCTCCATTTTCCACATCCACAAAATAAAGCATGCACAACGTACCTGAGCACTCTAGTAGCAGAGTCCAATGTGGACTAAGGGTAACCATTGGTCACGATGAGAAAATATACTGAAACTTTATTTAACAATATTTAGATATGGAGTGACTAGGTGGTGCAGTGAGTACAGCACCAGCCCTGGAGTCAGGAGGACCTGAGTTCAAATCTGGCCTCAGACACTTGACACACTTACTAGCTGGGTGACCTTGGGGGCAAGTCACTTAACCCCAATTGCCCTGCCTTCCTCCCTCCAAAAAAAACAAAAAAACCCCTAATAATTAGATTAGTAGCTAACATTCACATAACGCTTTATGGTACGCAAAAACATTTTACATATGTCCTCTCATTTTATCATCACAGAACCCTGCGAGGGAGGTGCTGTTATCCCCATTTTACAGACAAGGAAACTGAAGCTGGACATAAGAGACTAGCTTGGGGTCCCATCACTAGAAAGTATCTGAGACAGGAGATGAGCTCAACTCTTTCTTACTCCAGACCTGGCATTCTCTCCACTGTACCAAGTATTCAAAAGATGAGCACCAAGAGGGCAACAAAAAAGCAAAGACAATCAGCCCACTCTTGGATACCATTAGTTGTCCCTATTCAGGGGGACCCCTAGCAAAAGCCAAAGAAACTCCTCTATTTAAAAACTCTAACTCAATTCATAGTTAATTGTATTGAAGTAGAACATAATGTAAATCATTTAAACAGTATTAAATATTTAAAAAGAAATTCTAGGCAGTTCTAACATTTACCTAGAATACTACTATGAAACTGGAGAGTAGCAACACATTTCCAAAGCCTAACTAATTCTATGGTATTCTGGACCTCTCTCCCATCTTACTTCTGTCTCCTGGCTTCCCTGGCCTACTTCAAGCATCAGGTAAAGTCCCACCTTCTGCAAAAAGCCTTTCCCATCCTCCTTCACTTAACATCCGTTCTCTGAGATGATTTCCAATTTATCCTGTCTATATCCTACTTGTCCATAGTTGTTTGCATGCTGTCTTCCCCAGCAGAATATGAGCTGCTTGAGGACAGAGGCCATCTTTTTCCTTTTCTTGTATCCCCAGAACTTAGGACAGAGCCTGGCAGATAGCAGGCACTGGATAAATGCTTGCTGACTTACTGACTTGGCAGAAAGAGAGGAAACACGAAAGTGACAAAAACAACTGTAATCTCTATTCCTAGCACAGTGTTTTCCACCTAAGAAACTTTCTTGGCAGCAGACACTTCTAATACTATAAGGTATTAAGTATATAAATGTACGATATCTTCTTTCCATCACTTTTTATTTCAAAAGCAAAAAAAACCTTACTTAGTAAGGACAAATTAAAATCTGCTATCTAGAATAAACGTAGTTCCCAATAGTCATTCTTATGTAATCTTGTCACCCCCAGAGAGCTATTATCTGATATGCAGAATTTCCCTTTCAAATGATAGGGAACTTTGTATTGAAACATATAGTTCTCAAACATTTGGAAAACAAAAACTGGCAATTAAAAGTTCTGCTTTAAAGTCTCAGTTTCACAATTAGCGATTATGTGAGTCTGAACAAGTCCCTTCATCCTCTTCTTAATGATTTGATTTGTCTGGTACACAAAGACGAACTGAACTAGCTACATCTTTTTTTAAAATCAAGAAAAAAAGAGACCTCGCTCACAGCAAAATTCAAAAGCTCTCCAGGATGATACCTACCTTCCAACTGGAGCCACAGGTATGAACCCTTAACTGCAGTAATAGTAGCAACACATACTTCTTCAGGGTCAGTAGGATTCACTGCCTCAAGCTTCATGTTCTCCTTAAAGCCATGGTCTGAAATTGGCTAAAAGAGAATACAAATCAAAATTCCACTGCAGTGAGATAAAATGCACTTACCCCATTTTCTAAGTATTATCTCCTAATCACCAGATTGCTAAGGATACACATTTTAATTAAAAATAAGGCAATGTCATATCCCTCATTAGACTGTAAACTCTTTCAGAACAGGGACTGTGTTTTGCCTTTGTTTGTATTCTCAGTGCTTAGCACAATGCCAGAACATGTAGGCATTTAATAAGTGCTTAGTGTTGATTTTTTTTTAAAAGGCAAGCTAAAAATGCTTGTCTTTTTTGTTGTTGTTGTGGCTGTTCCTTTGGCACATCTTACCATAAGTTTTATCTCCTCTATTTCTATCAATATTTTAAAAGTCATCCAGAAACCCAATTCCATAGTTTTAGTGTGTATACATACATGCAAAGATGTACATTTTACATGGCAGTTTTCTCCTACTTAGCTTTATCACTTTTCCAGGTTGAACTTAAACTTCTCCCAAAAATCAATGACACCCCAATTTGTGATGTTAGAAAATAAACTTGGTTAGATAAAAATAAATCATTTAAACTCAACAGCAAGTGCATTTTTCTCTAACCCAGTGTAACTGCTGAAATGTGTAACACGGTCAGAGTCCAAGTAGACACAATTCACTCTGGAATAACTTTAACAGTAAATGAGATGAAACTGATATAAGAACAATAACTCTACAGACAGAAAAATGCTTACCAAAGGAAAGCAACTTTGTGGAGCAGCTTCAGCACCACACTGTTTGAGGTAGTCTGCCCAGTCAAAATCCTGATTTGGGTAGCCTTAAAAACAACAACAAATACAAATATAAATATGTACGTACACACATATGTATTTATACATGTACACACACACACACACAGACATATCTAAGTACTTTAGCATACCTCAAACTAGAGTGAGTCTTCTTTAACCAAATCCAGCTTTCATTCTCCAAAAGCCTTACATACAGACATACCCCCTGTACTTCTAGTTCAATCTACTGATTAAAAAGTATTCTAAGGTATGAAAGAATACAGTTTCAAACTTTAATTCACATTGTGTAGGTGTATTTAACAAAGTATACATATAACTCTGTATGCATGTCTACATGTTTCTATAGGATTCTGAATTGGAAATATGTCATTGTGTATATTTGCGTATTTCTGTTTTATTTTATGTTAGAGGAAAAAACTAACTTAAATTAAAAATGTTATTAAGAGATCTGGATTTGAATCTTGGCTCTGAGATCTACTAGCTATATAAGTGCAGAAAAGTCACATAAACTTTCAGAGCCTTGGTTTTCTTGTCTCTAAAATGGAGATAATAACCTTTATATTGTAGACATCACAGGACAGCTCTGAAGAAGGTGCTTTTAAGTTTTAAGGCTCCAGCAGCATTTTTGGGGGAGGCAAAGAGCTGGAAACAAAGTAGCCGCCCCTAGGTCGGGATAGGGCTAAATATTTTGTGATACAAGAATGTCAGGGAAAATTATTACTTTGCTGTGAGCAACCACAGGTATGAAGAGTTCAGAGAAGCATGGGAAGGAAGTCCGAAAACAGGAGAACCAGGAAAACAACATAAACAGGGACTGCAACAATGTAAATGGAGAAATACAATAAAACAAAAGGAAAAATTATATAATTATAATGACTAAGAAGCTTCGTCCTAGAGAAGAAGGGAAGAAATGCTTCTCTCTCCTCCCCATCAGTGCCTAAGTTCATGGGCACAGAATATTGCATATGCTGTCAGACAGCTGATGTGCTGCTTGGTTTTGTTGAATTGCTGTTTTGGGTTTTTCTCAGCTAGACTGTTAGGTTGGAGGGAAAGGTATATTCAGAAATGAACATTATATGTGTGTATACAAAATGTTGACTTCTGAAAACATATTTTATTTATTTCTATATTTCATTTATTTATGTAGTTATGTTATATTTAGTCCTGAATACACACAGAGCACACACTCCATTATCACAGTATTATTAAAATGAAAATCTGTATATAAAATGAACTTTGATAGGCTATATCATGAAATTATAATTTTAAATTTGTCATAATGGAATGGCCAGTCCAAAAATATGTTCTAGTGATTACACTTTGCTTTAAAGATGAAATGAAAATAAGTACTTCATAAGTCCCAAGAGCTGCTTTTATTCTCTACAGAACCAAAACATCTTCCTTGATGATGGTGCCTCTTGGCTTGACTGGCTGCCCAGCTACTTGGTACTAAGATCATAAGCACCAAATAGAAGAGCTACTCCTTTCCCACTCACTGTGAAGTATAATCCTTCATCCCTGGGATAAGAGGCATCTTCACATTCTATGACGACAATCGTCAACATCTTGCCTCTAATTGTAGGTGTGACCCAAAGCTCTGCTTCAGGCCCTCTTTTCTCCTCTCTCCAAAATCTCCATTTTGAATACCTCATCCATTCCCATAGGTTCAATCATCATTTCTACAAGATGAATTCCAAGTCTATATACTCAGCCCTCCTAAATGGCAGCACCACACTACCAAATGCCCATTCGACATTTCCATGGCATCTCAAACTCAGCATGGCCTAAACAGAACACATTAACTTTTCCCACAAACTTTCCTTACTTATCTCTACTGAGTACAGCTGCCATCCTTCTAGTCTCCTAGATTTGCAATCTAGAAATCTCCCTGAACTCTATAGTCTCATACTCTCCCATTATATATCCAAATCTAACGTTTGTTGCCAATTGTAGGTTCTACTTCCAGAACATCTCTTGCATCTTTCCCTTTCTCTTTATTCACCTTGCCAATACTCACAGGCTCTCATCACTTCTTGCATCGACTACTGCAACAGACTCATCACTGGTCTCTCTGCCTTCAGTCTTTCCCTTCTCCAATCTATCATCCACACAGCTTCCAAATTATCATTAAAATACTGGTCTAATCATGTCATTCCCTGGCTTGAGATGCTCCAGAGGTAACCTAGTGTCATTATGGACAAATAAAAATTTCTGTTTGTATTTAAAGACCCTCACAATCTGTCTCCAGCCTACCTTTCTAGAGTTATTTCAAATTACTGTCTGTCACAATCTCTTCAAGTCCTGCCAAACTAGGATGCTTGCTGTTCCTCATACATGTCATTTTGCTCCCATCTTTGTTTCTTGCCACATGTTGCACCTCATGCCTGAAATGTAAAACTCCCTTCTAACATGAAGCCTTTTCTGATTTCCTCAAACTGCTATCGCCTTCCCTCGAAAATTTACCTTATGTGTATTTGCTTGATATATATGTCATCTACTTATATGTATATGCTCTGTTTTCCCCAGAAGAATGTAAGCTTTTGCCCTTGTCTCTCCAGCCTGGCACGTAAGAGCTTAACAAAGAGTTGCTGAATGACAGATGATGTTCAATGAATTAAGAACAGCAGAAAATGAACCTTCCAATTCAACTTCATGGCCTTTTTAATAAATTGGGTGCCAATGATCATCCACTGCACTACTTTTCTTCAACTACTCAATATTTCCTTACTGCATATTTGGAGCTATGCAACTAGTTTTTTAAAAACATATCAAAGAGAGCAGAAAATAAGGAATGGCAAGAGGGAAATAAGGATCCTGAAAAATACTCCATGACAATAAATCCTGATTCAAGAATAAGATCAAAGCCCACTAGGTTGAACTAGAAAGATACATACCAGGAGGAGGGCTGAGATGTAAACCATTCTTCAAACTCCAATGTACTGGGAAAATGCCAGCACTATTAACATGACACACAAAGGATCGTCTTGTGGGATTCTCTGGTCGCAAATCATCGATTTCCACCAAAAAATATTTCTCATTGAACACCTGTAAGTTTAGTCAACAGATATTAAGTTCAAATATTAAATGGTTTCTACATATGACTTCCAATGACAAGTATCTTAAACAATTACGGCCAATTCCACGTTTACCAACCATAAAGACACAGGAACATGGTCTCAATATACTAATCATAAATGTAATCCTCAGGGATTGAAAGGACACTTTCACTTAAGCAAACTAATTGGGTTTTATCTGACCAAATCCTTTTCTAAGATAGGAAGCTTAAAAAAATCTTAGAAGCCCAAAATAGTTCCTGCAACTCTGTGGTACCTCAGGGATATAAATAATCCAATTCAGCAAACATTTATATAGTACATCAACATGAACAGAATAAGAGTCTCAAAGCTGGAAGAAATCTCAGAGATTACCTAGTCCAACCATACACCTGAACTCTTGAGGGGGGAAGGCAAGGCAATTGGGGTTAAGTGACTTGCCCAAGGTCACACAGCTAATAAGTGTATCAAGCGTCTGAGACTGGATTTGAACTCAGGTCCTCCTGACTCCAAGGCTGGTGCTCTACTCACTAGGCCACCTAGCTGCCGCAACACCTGAACTCTTTACAATAACTGTAAAAAGTATTATCTGGTCTCTGCATAAAAACCAATTAGGTGGAATTCACGATTCCTGAGGGAGTCTATTCTACTTTGAGACAACTAATCATTAGGAAATTTTTCTTTATGTAACATTGACTCCAAATGTATCTCCACCTCATGGCTCCTAATTCTGTTTTCAAAAGCCAAGCAAAAGAAGTCTTATCTAATTCCTCCCTCCATAATACAGTCTCTCAAATATTTTTAACAGTTATAATTTGCCCCCCTAGTCTTCTCTTCTCAAGACTTCCAATTCTTTCGAACAGTGCTCACACAGCATGATCTCCAGTGCCCTCATCATACTCCAATTTGTCAATGTTCTGATTAAAATGTGGCACTCAGAAAAATAAACATTATATTTTATATTCCAGATGCAGTCTATCCAGAATAGAATACAAAATGGTTACCACCTACCTCATTCTTAATCTACAATGCTATTCCATGACCCTACCCCTTTGATTTATTTTGCTATTTTGGAATGTCATTATTCTTTTCTAAAGCTAGATTCCAATCACAGATGTCATCCTACCAGGTCTCAGTAAAATGGCCAAATTTCTTTAAGATCTCTAATTACTTCATTTTTATCCAGATGGTGTGTATTTGTATATAGATCATCTATGATCACATGATTGACACTGTCTCTATTCTTGAATATAATCTCTGTAAACTGTTCGTCTTCTCTACTGATATTCTTCCTGTGACATACTCGCTTCTCTGTGGTATCTAGCTTGGCAGATGTAAGTGGACAGATTTCTTTCTCTCTTTCCATTTTCAGCATAAAGCCCTTTCATTAAGATTCATAGACTCTCAACAAATACCTATTCTACCCACCCATCCTTGTTAAGTGTACGCTGTCCCTATCCATGAGCCTATCATTCCTACATTTTACTGTACTCTCAAAAATCCAAATCTCATTCTAAGATATCATATTCTCCTATTATATACCTCTCTCTTCCAAAGTAACTACCTTCAATTAGAAGCTGTAAGGAAATACTCCCTGGGCTCCCAAGTTGTTCAGGTTCTTTCCCAAGACTTCGTAATGTTTAGCAATGGTTTCCGAGTTCCTTTATCCAATCAACCTCATGTGTATCACTAGTAGTGTCTAATAGTTACCTGGTTTCACTAATTTAGTCTGATTAGTTTCATTAGGCATTCTACCACATTCTGGATGTGTCCCTGCAACATATGGCTACCTCCTCAGCAGAGAATCACCAACCAGCAAACCACAACTCATCTCTTCTTCTGACCAGTAATGGATACTCTCTACATCATCATTCTTTAGCACAAAAGAATTTCTAGTACCTACTTCTAAAGCTTTACACCTATCTACAGTTGCAAATGTTCAGTGGTCTTGACCTTGGGCAAGTCACTTAACCCCAATTGCCCGGCCTTCCCCCATGCAAAAAAAAAAATGTTCAGTGGTCCTTCTTTCCTAAATTCACAGTATCACCACTTAAACCCTCAAAAACACTTCTAACAAAAGGTTAGGATTCCTCTTTTCCTTTTGAGATTTTTTTTTTCCATTCTTCCATTAAAAAAAAAAAGAAAAAACTCATCATTCTTCCTGATAATCTGGAGAAGAGAAAGGTGTTCCTCCAGTCTCTTGACGTGAAACTGGCACAGCACAGTTTAAAAAACAAAACAAAACAGAAAAACAGAAAGACCACATGTTTGGAGTGAGAACCTAGAGTCAGAAATCCTAGATCTACAATTCAGTACCGGTGGGAACTTGGGCCTTACCTCCTTGATACTCTATTTTCATTTATAAAATTAGGAGATAAAACTATATGACCTTTAAAATCCCTTCTCGCTCTGAATCTATAATCTTTTAATAGGAAGAACCTGAACTTTGTGCAAATCCACATGCAATCTGGCACATGGAAAAACACAACAGCAACAAGAACAGGAGCAGAGACTGGACCTGTGATTTCAGTGGTATAAGGAACTCCTGAATGAGGAAACTCTGCCCATAGCAGTTGGCACCTTCTATGAAACTCAGAGTCTTAGAAAATTACCTAGAAGCACTGGGAGGGCAAGCGACTTGCCCAGGGGCACACAGCCAATACACATCAGAGGAAGGTCTTGAATCTCGGTATCCCTGAGCCAGACGCTAGACCTCCACCCATTACCTTTCAGAAACAACAACAGCCACAATGGTAATAAAATGAGATAATGTGGCAAAAGGCTATGCCAGCATTACTGTCCTCACTTTTTGGATAGACAGAAATGGCAAGGTTACATAATCTGTCTATGTTTACACATCTAGAAGTGCAAATGCAGGATGTGAGTGTAGGTCTTCTGCTTCCAAATACACTGTTCTTTCCACTAAACACAGCATACCCTGAGAAAGGTCCCACAAAACTCTCCCCGCTTCCATACTCTCCATGCCAAGTAGAAGCAACAATCTCACTTTCTGTTTAGTCTCCTTTTATAGAATCTGTACGTTTTCTCCTATACAACACACCCTTGCTTGGCTGCTTTTAATCCATAAGTAGCAATTTCTGCAAAATCTTTAATACAAACAGATGCTGCCCTCAGTTATAGTGTGACAAGATCTTCAAAGTTTAATTCCTGGCCATTTTTTTGCCTCTGTGCTACAACTTCAGATGCTTCCACCTCTCTCTGACCATCTCAAGGCTTCTGGACTGATACATCTGCCTACTGTGTAAAAATGGGGGTGGGAGTACAAGAGAACGGTGTTGTCTGTGACTAGGTGTCATTATACTATAAAATTTGTTTGAGCTTGCTGACTTCCAAGAATTCTGTACTCCACCTGAATTAAACATTACACTTAACACATCAGGCCTAATACAATTAAATAAAATTAAAGTCATATTTTTTTCCTACACCATGGAGTCCTAAAATCTCTGAAAAGTGCATTTCCCTGACATTGTGACATTTCCTACAATAAAAAACTTCGAATGACCTGCTACCAATCTCTTGAGCCACAACCTCTGACACAAAGAGAGGTAAAAACATAAAGTTCTTTTTTACCTTTACAACTGTAGCAGGAGATATAGCAAAAGGGGCCAACGGGTCTAGCGCTTCCAATTTCATGCTTACAGAGAATGTGTGATGACCAATTACCGGTTTATCCTGAAATGAAAACACCATGTCGAAATAAGGACTACAGATGCTAAAATCTCCTGACTTGTTTTTTAAGTGTCTGATGGCTTCAATATCTATTTTTGGATTATCCCAGGTCAAATAATTTATGCTAGTTAATTCAATCTTCTAACAGAAATCAGGTTAATCCACTACCCTTCTTTCCCAAGGAACAATTCAAAAGATTAACCCTGAAAAATCAGTATTTTGAAGACATTCATGCAATATATTATATTAAATTAATAAGGAAAATTTGAAGGAGAGAAAGAAGAGATGGGGAATAATGAAGCAAACATTTAATATATACCTTAACCTATAGCTACTTAGCTAAGGATATAGTTATAAAAAAAGCTGAAAGATAAAATTAAACTACTAAAGATGTGTTAAAGTCACATAAATGGATGAAAATCAAAACCACTATGAGAAGAAATAATATTGTTTTTCAAAACTTCTTTTACATAGATACATACTTCCCACAACCAATTGCTATTTAGTATTTTGTCGATAGGACAATATCTTTAAAGTTTTTCTTTTTTTACCTTAAATAAGTCAGAGGGTATCACTGATTCTTCTTCTTCTTCTTTAATTCTGGTTAAGATGTCCCGCCATTCTGCCTCACTTTTCAAATGCCTGATGGCTTCAGCAAAAAATAAAGTGGAAGCACAATGAATGACATGGAAAAAAAAAGAACATTCAAATGTCACAAATGAGGAATTAACTTCTACTAACAAGTGAGAGTATAAAGCAATCCCTAAAACTGAAAACTATTCCCAAGATGCACTTAAGGAACTTGTCACTAATTTTCAATATCTTGGCTAATAATCCTACTACTGGCTAAAGAATTACAGCTAAGCATAGAATTTAAAATAAGCAGCTGAATGTACTTGGACAATGAGTACATCACTGCAGTAGCAAAAGAAGCCTTAATATAGTGTAACTTTATACACAATAGTAACTGAAATTCTCTTTTAAAAATATGGGTTTTGACAAGACTTGCCACTCCATGAATTGCACTTATTTGAACCCCTCACTTACATGCTTTACTTCAGTTTGGTGGTCTTAAATTGGTACTACAAATTACAAATGGCAAGGGACTTAGAAATAATAAAACTGGCAGAAAATTTAAGATATAAAATCATAAACTTTACATTTTTATAGCCCTATAAACTTTAATGACATCTTTACTACATATACTGAAGGGCGCTTCCACAACACATGGGAACATGATAAATGACTAGTCTCTTCAACATAATCTATTCACAGAAAATGTCTTCTTAAAAGTTGTTCTTCACCTGTTGGAGGCTGAAGCTCACATCCCTGCTGAGATGCCCAACCAATTTGATGAAGGAATGGATCCAGGTAAAATAACCACTGTTCAAACATCTGATCAGAATTCTCCAGACCTACATAGTGCAACTTCAATCTTCCCCCAATATTATCTGCTACATTAACAATCCAAGTGCTTAAAGAATCCTGGAAATTTTGACATTCCAGTCTTGAGCCTGGTGCAATGAGATCCAAAGGATTCTTCCCTTTATGAAGCTGCAGGCAAAAAAGGGGACACAATGAAATAGGAGAACAAGCAACAACAAAATTAATAAATGCACAAATTTGAGTTAAAAATGTTAAATATCTAGTATAAACTAAGTCTTTGACTTTAAAACAAGTTTTAAAATAGCTTGTATTCATTCAGTAACAAGAGACTCAGAACAGGACATCTAGTATTTTATGTAGAGCCCCTAAGGAGAACCTGTGAAAAGACATGGACAACAATCTCAGAAAATAAGAAGGCACAGCTGGTTTGCAATCTACACTATACACAGAAAGAGAGGAAATGAAAGGTTTAAGTAAATCTTAAAATATTACTGATCAAAATCCTAGATGTTCTTTTACATGTTTGTTGCTATGTACACGGTGATTTTATGCTGGTATAGACAACTAATCAAACTAAAAACCAAATTAAAAAAATTCCAAGAGAACTCTCTGCATGTTATATTATTTGGTTTCATTCAGGAAGGTAGTTAAACCACTCAAAAAGCAAATCTGCCTGTCTCCTTAGTTATTTGTTATGAATACATTAAGTACAGGATTCTTTTCAAAATTTATGATTTAATCTCTCCTTAAAAACCTATAGTATATTTATTTTCTAAGTAGGCATTACTATTTCCACTTAAGACTACCTATGGGGGCAGCTAGGTGGCACAGTGAGTAAAGCACCGGTCCTGGGGTCAGAAGGACCTGAGTTCAAATTGGGCTTCAGACACTTGACATACTTACTAGCTCTTGGACCTTGGGCAAGTCACTTAACCCCAACTGCTCTGCCACCCCCTCAAAAAAAAGACTACCTACCACACTTTGTGTGGATAGTAAGATAGGAGGAGTAAGAAGTCACAAAGGAAAAATCAATGCTTTAAAGCAAAATGCTCTAAAGCAAAATGCTCTGAAAATGGCAATAAAGTAAGCCATACAACCCAGAAGGATGGCCTGGCCTAAATAACGATTATCTCCTTTCTTATAAAAAGAACTGTTGTCACAGACAATAAAAAAGGGGGAGGAGGAGGGATTACACATGAAAAATAACCCATCAACGCCTATCTCCATGTGTGCCTGGACAATGAGAGTAGGGATTGGACCTGTAATTTCGCTGGTATAAAAAAGTCCTAAAAAAGGAAAACTTCCCCCTCCCAATGTAGGTTACTACTTTCTCTGAAACTGTTAGTCTTAGAATTGCCTAGGACATGAGAGGTAGGCACTTACCCAGTGTTAACATCTACCTGCTATGTGTCCGAGGCCCCGACATCAAGATCACTTCTGCTACATTTTTTAATATGAGACTGGATAAATCACTTTCCTTGATGGGTCTCAGTTTCCTTCTTTGTAAAACGAAGGAGATAAACTACATGACTGTTTTGGTAAGTCTAAAAGCACCCAGAGAGGCAATTTGGCACAGCTGACAGAAACTTGCTGAAAGTTAGAAAGAGCTGGGTTCAAGTCTTGCTTCTGTTTCATACTATCAGTGATCCTTGGCAAATCACTTAACTTCAGTGCCTCCAAGCAACTCTCTAAGACTATGAATCGCAGAGCAGGTACCTGCCAACCTACAATGGTAGTGGAAGCATCCTCATCCAAACACCTTTATGCCAATGAAATCACAGATACAGTCATTCCATCCCACCCCCCCCCAAAATTAAATAAGTATCTTTATACAAAAATTTTAACAGAAAATATCACTATAGTTTCAAAAAAGTTTTTCCACACTGCTTCCAACACTCACGCCCTCTAGCAGGTTAGAAGGAGCACTACATGCTCCCTTCAAAGTCTCCTGTAGGAACTCATTGCAGTCAGAAATCTTGTCCTTGATACCTAAATGGGAAAATAAATGGATAATAATTATTCCTTTTGTCAAAAATAAACCACCTCTAAACTTCTTTAAATTCCTAAATAACATTTCAAAGACTATTATTTCATTTAAAGATCTACTAAGAGATTTGCAAGGGTGGAGAACCTGTGGCCTCGAAGCCACATGTGGTTTTCTAGGTCCTCAATTGTGTCCCTTTGACTGAACGCAAGTTCACAGTTTGGATTCAGTCAAAGAGCCACACTTGAGGATCTAGAGGGAGGGCCACATGTGGCCTCAAGGCCGCAGGGTCCCCTGGATTAGGGCATCTATTTTTCCTTGTGGAGCTCAGCAAAGACTGAATTCAATTCCTCATTTGTATACATGGAAATAATATGTTTAATGAAGACTGCATACATCATGAAGTACAAAGTTGGTCAATTCCCACCTTATGGCGAAACTACCTAAGGAATCAATCAATCAATATATATTAAGTGCCTACTGTATGTCAGGTACTATGGTTATACAAAAAGAGGCAAAAGACAGTCCCTGTCCTCAAGGAGCTCACAATCTATTCAGGGAGACAACAAACAAACATATATAAAACAAGCTATATATAGGAAAAGCAGAAAGCCACTAGAATTAAGAGGAGTTGGAAAAGGCTTCCTGAAAAAGATGGGATTTTTGTTGGGAAGCTAGGAAAAGCACAAGGTAGAGCTGAGGCAGAACAGAGTTCCAGGCTAGGAGGATGGCCAGAGAAAATACCCAAAACCAACATATGGAGTGTCTTGTCTGTGGAACAGCAAGGATGGCAGTGTTACTGGATCAAAGACAGTGTGGTAGGGAGTAAGGTGTAAGAAAACAAGAAAGATGGTAGGTTATGAAGGGGTTCTGAATGCCAAATAGAGCAATCTGAATTTAATCTTAGAAGCAAAAGGGAATCAATGGAGGTCACTGAGTACAGGAATGACATGATAGAACCTGTGCTTTAGGAAAATCGTTTTGGTGGCTGAATGGACAGTGGACTGGAGTGGGAAGAGAGGCAGGCAGACCTACTAGCAGGCTACTGAAATAATCAAAGCATGACACGATGAAGAGCGGTGGGAGTGTCAGAGAAGAGAAGGAGGCATATTTAAGAGATGTTGCAGAGACTCTGACAACAGACTGGACATGAGGGTTAGGGGAATGGGAAGGGAGATTGTGAAGTATCAAAGATAACTCAGTAGTGAGCCTGAGGGGGACTAGGAGAATAGTGTTACTCTCTGCAGTAATAAGGGGAATGGGGGGGCAGGGGAGAGGGGGGTATTGAAGAAAGGGCAACGAGTTCTGTTTGGACATGGTGAATTTAACATGTCTGAAAAGCAGTTAGAGATATGAGACTGGAGGTCAGCAGAGAGGATAGGATACGTAAATTTAAGAATCATCAACAAGAAATGATAAGCAGGATGCTTCTAGAATAACCAGGACTTACATGAACTGATGCAAAGTAAAGTAAGCAGATCCAGGAAACCACTGTATACAGTAACAGCAATATTATACAATGCTCAACTATGAGTGACTTATATTGTCAGGCATACAAAAATGCAAGACAATTCTGAAGGACCTATCATGAAAAAAGCTATCTATCTCCAGAGGAAGAACTGATAGAATCTGAATGTAGATCAAAACATACTTTTTTTTCAAACTTTATTTTTCTTGGGGTTTTTTTTGGCCTTTATTTTCTTTTACAATATGACTGATATGGAAATATGTTTTACATGCTTGCCTTTTCAATTGAAGGCTGAGGGACTGGAGAGTAGGAGAGAATTTGGAGCTCAAAATTGTTTTTAAAAGAGTTACAAATTGTTCTTACGTATTTTTTAAAAAATAAAACAGTAAATTTTTTTTTTTAAGTGGAAGGTTTGAGGAGGGATAAAAAGTTTTGGTACAGCCACTATGGGGAACACGATAGTACTAAGTAGAAAAGGACTGCTTAGCAGCATTTATAACACAGCTGAGATTGTGAAACATCAACCTGAAGCACACTCAGTCATAACAATTGTGTGATTTTCTCCACCTCTAGCACACATGTAAGAGCAAAGGTAGCAAATGCTAGGAGTGATCCAAGGCTGAGGCTTGGTGGGGCACAAATGGCAATATGATAAGGGGGCTTGGGATTCAAGAGAAAGCCATGTATATTTGAATTGGTTCACAAAGGGGTCAAGATGGGGCAAAAAGGGAGAAAGTGGCTAGTGCCTAGGAGATGGCCTAGGAGAGAATTGAGAGAAATGTTGGAACTTGGTGACCATCAAGATGCAGGAGATGAAATAGGGAAAACTAAATCCTCTGGAATATAGCAAGAACTTAGTATGTATTGAACATAGTCAAAAGAACAATAATGCCCTAAATTTTAAAGTTAAGTATTAGAACTATCTAATTTATCTTGTCTTTATACTTCTAATTTTAATGTTGTATGCTTCAATTTCTTCCTCAAGTGAAGTGGTGCTCCCATATTTACTTACAAATAATACCATTTAGATTGGAATCACAGATCTAAAACTGGAAGAGATATTAGAAGACCTCTATCCCAACCCCTTCACTTTACAGATAAGGAAGTGGTAGTGGGAATACATAAACATAGTAAGTACTGGGTAATCTCATCTATGCCAATAACACCCCAAAATCAGGAAGTAAGGAAATAAGCTTTTGGGACACCTAAATAGATACATCACAGAGCTCATATGCTAAACATGAATTTTTCTTATAAGAGAACAGTTTGAGGTCTTCACTCAAAACCTACTATTTAATCTTATTATACAGTTTTAGCAAGATAAGCTATTTGGTTTAGAAAACATAAAATCAGCAAATTAGATTAGAAGCATCAAATCATAAGGGAAGAAGGAACTAAGATATCATAGCCATGAAGGCTACAAGAATCACAAAACAAAGCACAAGAAGCCCCGAAGCATGGCTATAGAGGGTCATTAGTATAGGGGCAAAGTGCCCCAAAGGCACTCAACACATTACTGAAGGATACAATTGATGTTCAAAATTATGACCTTGAGAAAAGGTTAAATTGCATCCAACACTCCCTATACTTAATAAAGCAAGGAAGAAGATAATACATTTTAGAAATATTTTCATTCAAAATGGTTTTTAAAAAGAAAATGTTGTGGTCTTTTAACATTCATTTATTTGGAAAACTTTTAATCAGACTTGAGGTTCTAGTGATCCTTGATAGCCACAATTTTTGCTATAGTACTCTTCATCCTACAGGAAATTTTCTATTACCTTCAGGTACTTTGAGAATCTTCTTATTCTGCTCACACCAGCCGATGGGGTGTAAATCAGCTGTCCTAATGTCACACCAGAAATCTGCTTTTCGGTCCTCTCCATAGCCATCATAACGCAACAAGAGTAACTGCCCACACGTAGTGATGATAGTAGCAACCCAGTAAGTTTCATGGTCAGATTTTACAGCAACCTCTAGTTTCATGCCAGGGGCAAATCCATTCTGAAGACTTGTGTCCACCTGAATGACAAAACTCAATAACCACCAGACCATCTATGGCACATAAAATATTCTTATGGACAATATTTCTTATTCAAAGAAAATCTTTAGACATATAAGCCCTAAATAAAATTTTCTTTAATACAGAACAAAAATAAAAATTCTACCATTATGTAAGTAGACCAAAGCAAGAATGGCAATACTTTCAGAAAAAAGAAATAAAATGGTTTACCCACAGAAGCATATGGTTACAGAACTCTTGTTTCTACTGAGGATGTAAATAGATCGCTAAATTTTTATGGAGCTTATGACTTTCTAGAAGTGTCTTGTATTACTCAACATGTGAAGGATTTGTGCCTCAGGTTCAGAGAACTTAAGCCATTTGACCATGGTTACTCAGCTAGTAAGCAGAGAGGAGGAATATAAAGCCATAATTCCCTAATACCAAGTCCAGTATACTCTCTACTACTCCATGTTACTTCTATCTCTTCATATTTAGATAAAAATATGAAAGAATCATAGCATGAATTCCCTACATAAGATCTGTAGAAGTAAAAAGAAATTTAGGAGTTATCTTCAAACCACCGAAAAGAAATTTCTTAAAGTCTAATGTTGGCTAATTGTAAAGGTTTAAAAAGCAGAACCAAAATTATCTACTGATGAATTTCCAAAGACAGGTAATATGTATTCCATATGATTTGTACTATAATGAAGTCAGGTACAAGAAGATATATTCCCTTCACACACCTCAAGTTAATTCCAAATTCAGTTATGGAAAAGCAAAGCTCTCTATGGCCAATTTATCTTTCAAGAAAGAAACAGAAAGACTCAGTAATAAATTGTACTAGAGAAATCATTAAGGTAATTTGAACAAAACTGTAAGGTTCTGATTTTGTTAGCACATTCCTCATTGGTTTTGAATTTAAGATTCTTCCAAAAATCAAATGTTAGCTAGAACTAGGTGAATACAGAGGAAGTCCTAATAGCTAGACAAACTGTTAAATTTTTTATTTTGTTCAATAAATTTTTAAAATTTATACCATAATTTGACTTCATCAAATATTGTTAGAAACAAATCATTAGCTGAGAAAAACCTTTCTGTCATATAGATGTTTCTCATGTGTTTGTAATGCATTTGAATATTTATTCTATATAAGCACACACATGACAAAGACTATATTAAAAGCTTTTTATTTGCTTATTTCATGAGCCCAACTGGTTAAAATTAGTACAAATCCAAATAGCCACTAGGGGGCTCTACTGTTTTATTAACTGATAAGACAAAAACATTAAAGATAATTAAAATCATATCTGCACTTGCAATATGCAATTTTAATCAGAAAATTCCAAAATGGATATGCATGAACCAGCTATAAAAAATCAAATAAGGGCAATTCTGCATGAAAATATATTTTTTAAAAAGATTTCAGTCTATAAAAATAAAGACTAAAAGATGAAAAACATGGTACAGACAATATAGTCACTTTGTTCATCAAATCCCAGCATATCAGAAAAAGCACTATTATCCCCTTCCTATAAGAGAATGTTTGTTGTTTTTTTAAAAAAAAATAGAACTTACTACTTTAAGAAGATATTAAGGATGAACAGACTAATAAAAAGATCTATGGGTTCTTACCCTTTTTGTGTCATGCATCCACCTGGCAGTCCGGTAAACGAGGTCTAATAACCCTCTCTCAGCATAATGTTTTAAAATGCACAAATTAAAATAGGATTGTAAAACAATTACATTAAAATAGCTATCGTATTTTTAAAAACAAGTTTGCAGACCTCAAGTTTAGAACTCTTGGGTTAGATATATTCATGAGTAATTAATCTAAGTTATACAGATATATGCCTAAACATCTGAGGTTAATGTCATGTGGTTCTCCTTTAATGATACATTTAACAGACAAATGGCCATAAGAACCACTGGTATCACTAAACATGATAGCTATAATGTTCTTACTGTAATAAGAGCAATCAAATGTCTCCTATTAATGAGAGAAAGCACAATGAACTGTATGACTGTTGGAAACTGGTTCCCCGCCATCTCCCCATCATTGCCACCTGAAGGGTTGCTATCCCTAGGGAAGAGAATAAAAGAGACACTAGCCCAAGGTCCAACACGGACTCCTGAGAAAGAGTTGGAGGAGTGGAAACAGATCCACACTCAAGAGTCAGAGGACCTCAGTTCAAATCCCAGCTTGGAAGCTCAAAAGCTGAGTGACATCAGGCAAGCTACTTTACCCCTCCTGGCTTCAATTAACTCATCTGCAAAATGAGGGAGATAAAGCAGATGATCTCTAAAGTCTAAGCTTGCTCTAAGTCCTATGATCCTGTGGCACGCTATAAGCTTGATCATTTCAAACGAATATATAAGAATGCTACGATTTTGTTCATTTTATCCATAGGCTTCTGAACATGATGCTACAGGGATTTTAACATACATAAAAGGTTACTGAGTCAATTGACTAACCTGACAAGAATTAGGACACGGATTAACAACTACCTGAAAAGATTATTATAGCCATTTTTAATAAAGTATGCACACTTAGAGAGTTTATCCTGCTCTAACTTACAGAAATTTCAATTCTTCTAAAGACTTATACATGAATCCAAGGGGAAAAGGACAGAAAGAAAAAATCAAGAAAATAAAGAGATGACTTACATGCTTAAAAGACCCATGTGGAGCTGCTATGGATCCTGTATCTTCTAGATATTCATCCCAGTTAAACTCCACTTCCTCCACACCAGATCCAGCATCTAGAATGCAGCAATAAGGTGAAGTTCTCATTTTCTGTTAATCAACAAGCATTTAGTAAGCATACCTGCTATGTACCAGGCATTATGCTAAGCACTGGCAATATAAAGAAAGAACAGTCCCTGATCTTAAGAATCTCACAGGCTACAGGTGAAGACAACGTGCAAACAACTATGTACAAACAAGATATATACAAGATAAACTGAAGATCATCTTGGAGGGAAGGCACTAATGTGAAAGAGGACTGAGAAAGGCTTCTTGCAGAAGACAGAACTTTAACAGAGACTGGAAAGAAGCCAGAAAGTAGAGATGAACAAGGAGAGGATTTCAGACATGAGAACCCATAAAAACGCACAGAGCTGGTGTTTCAGAAAACAAGGAGACCAGTTTCACTTGAAAGCAGAGTACATGAAGTGGAGTAAAGTATAAGAAGACTGAAAAGTTGGGAAGGGGCCAGCTCACTAGGGGCTTTAAAAGCCAAAAAAATGGTTTGATATCTGATCCTAAAGATAACAGGGAGTCACTTGAGTTGATCAAGTAAGTAGATGACAAGGTCAGATCTGCATTTAAAAAAAAAAAAAAGATCACTGACGGCTGAGAGGACAGATTGGAGTGGGGAGAGCCCTGAGGGAAGAAGACCAACCAGTAGGCTATTACAATAGTCCAAGTATGAGGTGATGAGAACCTTCCCCACAGTAGTGGTGGCTATCACAGGAGAAAAGAGGCTGTATACAAGATATGTTAGGAAAGTAAACAACAGGACTTGGCATTTAGTTAAATGGGGGTGGGGAAGTGTTGCAACGCACTGCTCACTGTGAGTGACAAGTAGAGAATAACACTAGCCCACAAGTCTAGGTGAATGGAAGGATGATGACACTCTACACAGAAACAGGAAAGTCAGGAAGAGGTATGGGTAGAAGGGATAAGAAAAAGACTTTTAAGTGGAAATAATGGAGTTACTTTCATTTCCTATTTGCAACAGCCTCTCTTTAAGTCTCCCTACTTCCATTCTCTCCCTCTCCCTATCTATCCTTTATACTACTGACAGAATAATCTTAAACATATATCCAGATGTGTCTCTCATCTACTCAAAAACTTTCAGCAGCCCCCTACTGACAATGATTTAAATTCAAGCCTTTCCACAATCTGTTGCTACCCTGCCATTTTTAGCCTTGTTTTATACTCCTCCCATCACTGGACTCTACTCTCTATCCAAACTGGACTATTTCCTACCCCCATAAATGAACAATGCTCTCTCCTCACCCCATCCCCACCACTATGCTTTCAATTCTAATGTCATCAACATGCTCCTAACTCAAGTCATGGATGCCACCTCCTTCAGCCTCCTCTTCCCTTTGGTTGAAGGAGTTGGGAGGGTGGAATGGAATACTAATTTCCCAAAGCCTTCCTTTATAGAAGGCAGAAATTGGACTTCCAGCTCATTTCACTTTCCCTTGTAGCTATGAATGGTTTCAATGAGTACTCCCCAGTGTCTGTCATCCCCACACCCCCACTTTTCAACTTCCTTTTCTGTGTTGTCTTCTCCCATTAAATTGTAGGATCCTTGAGGGAAGGTACAATCTTCCTTTTTTCATATTTATATCCCTATGTTTACCACAGTCCTTGGCACACAGTAGGAGTTTAATATTTATTGAACCGATCACAACATTTCCTATGCATAAATTGCCTTCTCCTCCCCTTCATTTCTTTTTTATTTTTAAGGCAAGTTGGCAAAAGTTTATTGTTCCACTTTACAGCAAGCAAGAGTTCTTAGGGAAACTGCAATCTATAAAGGGACACAATTATATCTTATATAGGGCATTTTGGAGGAACATGTCAAGTGTCTTGATTAGTTGCTTTGGGGTGGGATTGGGGAGTGGTTAAGGAGTGATTAGATTTTTTTTTGAGATTTTTCTATTTTTAGTTTACAGCACTCAGTTCTACATAAGGTCTTCTCCCCTCCCCCCCCTCGGCCCCCACCCATGACTGCATGGAATCCAATATATCTTCTATGTATAACACGCTAGTCAAGTTGTGAAGAAGAATTATGACCAATGGCATGAATCATGAGAAAGAGGAAACAGAACCAAAACAAAAACCCAAAACAAAAACAAGAGGAAAAAAAAAAAGGTGAGCATAAAGTATGCCTCAATCTGCATTCAGATTCCATAGTTCTTTCTCTAGATGTAGATAGCATTTTCCATCATGAGTCCTTTGGAGTTGTCTTTGCACCTTGTGCTGCTGAGAAAAGCAGTCTGTCAGGGTTAGTCGTCACAGAATCCATATATCTGTGGTTGTGTATAATGTTCTCCTAGTTCTGCTCCTCTCACTGAGCATCATATCATGTAGGTCTTTCCAGGTTGTTATGAAGTCCATATCATCCCCATTTCTTACAGCACAATTGTATTCCATTACCTTCATATACCACAACTTGTTCAGCCATTCCCCAACTGATGGGCATCCCCTTGATTTCCAATTCTTTGCTACTACAAAAATAGCCGCTAGAAATATTTTTGTCCATATGGGTCCTTTTTCCACTTGTGTGATCTCTTTGGGATACAGCCCTAGAAGTGTTACTGCTGGGTCAAAGGATATGAACATTTTTATAGCCCTTTGGGCAGAGTTCCAAATTGCTCTCCAGAATGGCTGGATCAGTTTACAACTCCACCAGCAATGTATCAATCCAATTTTCCCACATCCTCTCCAGCTTTTACCATTTTCCTGTTTTGTCATTTTAGCCAACCTGACAGGAGAGATGTGGTACCTAAGAGTTGTTTTTGATGTGCATTTCTCTAATCAGTCATGATTTGGAGCATTTTTTCATATGCTTATTGATATCTTTAATTTCTTCCTCTGAAAACTGCCTGTTCATATCCTTTGACCGTTTCTCAATTGGGGAATGACTTGTATTCCTATAAATTTGGCTCAGTTCCCTGTATATTTTAGAGATGAGGCCTTTATCAGAGACACTGGTTGTAAAGATTTTCTCCCAATTTTCTGCTTCCCTCCTAATCTTTGTTGTAGTGGCTTTTTTTATACAAAAACATTTCAATTTAACATAATCAAAATTATCCATTTTGCATTTTGTAATGCTCTCTATCTCTTGTTGGGTCATGAATTCTTTTCTTTTCCATAAATTTGATAGGTAAGCTATTCCTTGCTCTCCCAAATTGCTTGTAGTGTCAGCCTTTATTCCTAAATCATGAACCCATTTTGACTTTATTTTGGTATATGGTGTAAGATATTGGTTGGGAGGGTGGAATGGAATACTAATATACTATAATAATACTAATAAACTATAATACTAATAGTTTCTGCCCTACCATTTTCCAATTTTCCTAGCAGTTTTTGTCAAATAGTGAATTCTTAGCCCAGAAGCTGGATTCTTTGGGTTTATCAAAGAGTAGATTGCTATAGTCGTTGACTTCTCCATCCTCCCCTTCATTTTATGTTAATTTCCAACTCATCTTTTAAATATCAAGCAAATAACGCTTCCTCTAGGAAGCCTTCCCTGATCTCACTGGTCAGTTATGACGTTTCTCTTCACACCTTAAACTGAATTTTGTTTTGTAACAAACACAGTTATATCTATTTATCTATATAGAGAGATAGAGATATACAGGTGTAGATATACAGATATACACACACATACACATATATAGATATATATATATGTATATATGTAAAATGGAATAAATACTATGTCTGTCTGCACTGGTATCTTATTCCTGCCCCATCTGCATTATAGTTCAAGTTCAGGAACTATCAGCTAAACTTTTTGGCAGTGCCTATTACAGTGCACATATACAAGAACCAGAGCTTGAAGGGACCGCTACTTTATATAGTTCAACTCTTCCATTTAATAGATGAGAAAATTGAGAGCTATGGAAGTTGTGACTTTCCTAAGGTTACACAGGTAGTAGATAAGAGAGATACCATTAGAACTCGGTACTTTTTGCTATGGCACCTACGTGGCACAGTAGATAAGAATGTCAGGCTGGAGTCAGGAAGACTTGAGTTCAAATCCAACCTCAGACACTTCCTAGCTGAGTGACCTTGGACAACTTACTTTACCTCTACTGGCCTCAGTTACCTCTTTGGTAATAACAGCACCTACTTCCTAAGGTTGCTGTGAGGATTAAATGAGATAATAGTCGTAAAAAAAATAACTAAAGATGCCTAATATAGTTCCTGGCATATAGTAAGCACTATATAAATGTTACCTATATTATTACTATTATTATTGTTATATCATCCAATGTCATTCCACTGTACCATGCAATTTCTCTGATGTATTTAAAACTGGACTCTATTTATAAAGAATTCAATTTGTATGAAAATTTTCAGAAATACATCTTTAGCACAAAAGACAGTATACCAGTAATGATAAACCTATGATTCCTTGAGTTCCACTCATTCTACTTCCAACTATTTGATCAACCTCAGTTTGAACCGAGAGAAACTACTGGCTGACTTCTATTAAGTGATTGATTTGATTGAAATAAGACCTGAAAAATCATTTCACATTTCTTTCACATCCTAACTCCCATTTTGAACTCTAAAATTACAGTATAACATCTCAATTTAGTCAAAGTGGGTATTTTATAGTGAGGTATCTCTGGTAACTTTCTGGAAAGAATACCAGATTTGGAATCAAAGAAGTCCTGGCTTTGGCACTTTCTACTTGTGCAACCTTGGGCAAGTCATTTAAGCTACCTAGGCCTCAATGTGCTCAACTGTAAAATGAGGAAGTCAGACTCGATGACAACTGAGGTGCCTTTTGCCTCTAATATCATCCTGTAATTATATGTAATTATACTTTATTAAAATATCAAGACCACAGGGTCCTATTAAGTCCACAAACAAAACAACCAAGTTCGATTTTAAAAACACATAGAAAACAAGCGTAGCTTGTTCTTTATAAAATTAACAATGAATCCCAAGGAAAATAAAGAGTACATTTTTAGCTATACAGAGGATAAAAGGAGCATCACAATCAATATGCTCTCATTCCACTGCAGTCACCAACAGGGATAGTCACACACTTGATCTCCTCTATCTTCAATATGTGTTTCATTCTGCGTATTACATTATTCTGAAAAGAAGCCTATGGGTATCACCAGACTGCCAAAGGGGTTCATGATGAAAAACAGGTGAGAATGTTTGGACTAGGATCATAGAGAACTCTTGTCTTCACCCCATTGTCCCAGCTGACCTCCACCCCTGGAATACTCTTAACCCCATTGAACACCACTAATCTATGAATGCACTGCATTTTCCCAATTGGAATGCCAGCCCCTGAAGGGAAAAAGAGTCTCACTTTTTATATTTGGCATATAGTAGGTGCTTAGTAAATGTCTGCTGATTGCTTGACTGAGAAGTGATAACGGATGGAGAAAACACTGAACAGCGTCATTCTTAGTTTGATCCTTTTTGCCTTAGCCAAGGAAAATGGCCTTTGGATCAGCAAGTACAAAATAAAAATGGTTAGTAGTGAACTGAAATAAGGAGATGAGGGTAGGTCAACTATTTATCCCATAAAGGCTTGGCAGAAATGATGGCTGATTGGACAGCAGTGGTCTTTCAAAGATGATGAGCAGTATGTGAGGCCTGAAGGACAAATGATATTTGAAATAAAAAGCAGTGAAGGCATCATACTTTTGCCTGGACTCCAAATTCTGAGAAAATCCTAGAATGTATAATTAACAGTATGGTGTGTGAGCATTTAGCAAAGGAATCAGTGATCACTAAAGCACAATATGGCTTCATGAAGAATAGCTCACTGGAGGGGGCATTAGCCTGGTAGATCTGGGGAACGCGGTAGAAGTAGTTTACATAAATGTGAGCAAAATTCATGACAATTCAATTGTAGAAGTAGTGTACATAGTGTAGAAGTAGTTTACATAAATGTGAGCAAAATTCATGACAATTCAATTCAATATACAAATATTAAGTATCTGCTATATGTATAGCACTATATTAGCCAAGAGAATACAAAGAACCTAAATGAAAGTCATAATATTCCTTGTTCTCAAGCAGTTTATGTATTAGTTGGGAATACATGGAAAGAGATAAATCTAAGATTAATAGGAAGTACACTAAATACTAAGGAGTAAATGTGTGTGTGTGTGTGTGTGTGTGTATCTTTAATTTAAAAAAAAAAAAACAAGGGCATCAGGAAATAATTTAGGTAGGAGTCAAAACCTAAGCTGGGACTAGAAGAAAGTTAGGAGATTCGAAGAGGTAGAAATAAGAGGAAGAAGAACATTCTAGGCACAGAAATCTACGAGAAGAGTTCAGGAACAGCAATAAGGCCAGCAACATAGTGTGTATATACAAGAGAGTAACTGTTAAACAATTCTAGAAATATAGGCAGTCTAAAATTCACTTACATTGTATGGCCCTTCCTCAATCCCCACCAACATGATAGTTTGAGAGTATATACCTGACTCCAGCTTTTGGACAGTCTAATCAAGGGTTCTTAACCTGGGGTCCATGAGCTTGGGGAATTTTTTTGTTTTTTTAGATTTTCCTAACTTTATTTCAATAAAATTGGTTTCCTTTGTAATCTTATGTACTTCCTTTATGCATTTTAAAACATTCTTCTATGAAGTGGCAAATCACACAAAAAAGTTTAAGAACCCATGGTCTACTTCTATCCCAGTATCTTCATTTTAAAGTGGCAAGATGATTGGAGTAAGACTCAAAAGACCTAGACTTAAAAGCTGTGTGATTTGGGACAAATCATTTAACATTCTGAGGTCTCATTGTCTTGGTCTGTAAAATGGGAACAATGGCTCCTTCACAGAACTGTTACACTTGTACCCTCTGCCCCTCTGACTGGAGGGCAGAGCCATGGGTTCCAAGAACTCCACCAAAGGAGGGGGCCCACAACAGTCTTCTCCCAATTTTGTACCAGCTCCATTACTTTTGAACTTCTTTGGACTTCTGCATAATGCTGACGCCCAGACAGGTTCTCCTTGTCTATTACTATGTGACCCTTCTTCATCCATCCCCCTCTCTTTCCCATCCCCAAGTCCCCTGGCTTTTCTGCTTCATGTGTAGTCTTCACAAATTAGACGGTAAGCTCCTTGAAGGCAGAGACTATCTTTTTATTTGTATCCTCAGTGCTTAGCACAGTACTCAGCACATAGTAGGCACCTGATAAACGTATACTGGTTATTTCAAGAATCAAATAAGAGAAGAGCTGTGAAAATGGTGACTTTCTGGATTTTATCACTTAAATATTACATATCATAATTACTGGCATCTATTTCACACTGTATCAAACTAAGTAAGTTCTCTGCAAAGTATAGCTTTAGCCACATCAAGCAAATAAGGCAGGCAACATCTGGTGCATTAATATTTTAAGATATACCACATTATAGTGGTAGCTGACAGAGTATGCAGCTATCATTTTTGCTAAACAATTTTTCTTTATCACAATGGGCTGAGGAATTCTTATGTTCCAAGAGATGAGAGGAGGCAAAATCAGGAAACAACTGTGATCTTTTAAAAAGGCATAAATAAGGTTTGTTTTGAAAATACAGTACAAAACAACCGAAAAACATGTAATACCTCTTTATTTTAATTATTTCTTATATTATCAACACTAGCTGAAGTTCATTATAAAGAGGTCTAAGTACATAGTACAGCAATTTCTAGGACTAGCTGGAAAGTTCTCTATCTTCAAGATCCAAAACTAAAACTAGTAGGATATTTGAAATGTCCTTGTAATTTTAAACCCCTCAAGAAAACCAATGAGTTCTACACATTTCCTCACACTACCTCCCAGCTATTCTTTCCTTACTTTTCTGCAAAGTAGGTTTTATTAACTGCAGGGATTTTATAGATTGGCCTCATACTAATCTACTATCTACACAGGTACTGCTGAAATTAGTCCTACCCAATTTTTACTTATACCTAATTAAATATTTGGAAACTCACTATTTGCATAATTCAAGAAATTCCTAGTTACAGTGTTATCATTAGAGTATCTCAAAGCTGGAACTCTATACATTTAATTAGAAAGGGATCCAATGAAAGAGAATCCTAGAATTGTGAGCACATTCAAAAACGCCTCTATTCTAACTTACTATTTTCAGGGGGATGGACATACTGCAACTTATACTAAGGCAATTCCTGATAAATGAAAACATATTTCAAAAAGTCTCCAGCTTTTAAAATACCTAGTAATTTCTCTCCAGCTGTCTTAATTTTTAGTAGGTTTATAGGCTCAATGCTTTATAAGTTGTTTTTACCAAAAAGTAGATGTATCAATAGCTAAACAATAAATATGCATTCTAAGGCAAGTTCTCTTGTCTTAAAGTAGCTGCTATTTAGAGGGTTATGAAATGTTTTTGGATGCCATGAGAGGCGTGAAATAGAAGCGAGGAGACCTGGGTTCTAAGCTTAGATCAGAAGCATTAACTTGCTTTGTAAGACTACTCTGCCTCAGTTTCAAAGTATTATTACCAACTACCTATTATTACTGTTTTAAAAAACTGCAAGTACTATCCCTACAGAAACATGTTTTCCATAATGAAACTGAATAAAGACATTAACATACAGTTGGAGGGGGGAAAAGGTTCATTTCACAATTGGTTTAACTCATCTGATAGCTGAAAAAAATAGGCTAAAAAAAAACTACTGTCACGAACATCTGGACAAAAAGCAAAGTCTTTAAATCTTTGAATTTCATGTTCAAGTGAGCAAGATACGTTTGAAATCCATTTCTACTGAATACAATAAAAAACAAAGTATATTTCATATGGAAATACAGGTCTCCACAACATGCTTCCCCTAAGATAACCGCAACTTCTCATTCATTCATTAAGCATTTATTAAACACCTATAATGGGACAGGCGCAGAAATTAAACCATTCCTGTTCACATTCTATTGGGGGGAACAATTACACAGAAAATTAAATACAAAATACATACGAATCAATTTCCAGAGGGAAAACATTGGCAAACAAGAGGATCAATCTCTGCTTCTTCAAGGAGGTAACACTTGAGCTGAGCTTTGAAGAAAGATTAAAAAGTAGTGGGTGATGAGAAAAGACTGTATTCAAAGGATGAGGATCAGCCTGTGCAAAGGCACAAAGACAGAACAGCAAGGAGATCAGTGTGACTGGAACACAGAATGCAATAAAGTGATTAATATGTAATAAGCCTAGAAATGTAGGCTGGAGTCAGAAAGAGAAAGGCTTTAAAAGTCAAACAGAAGAGTTTGTTTTTTAACCTAGAGGCATTGGGAATTTCTTTATCAGGAAAGCAACACGACCAAACTGGGGTTTTAGGAATATCACTCTGGCATCTTGGTAGAGAATGGACTGGAGAGGGGAGAGAGACTGTAGTGGAAAGGGAGTGGGAAAAGAAAGGTGGTTTAGATGCATCAGGAAAGAAGAAGTTTGGAACAGATGCTAAAAGAAGGTGATAGAAAATCACTCAATCTTTACTCTCAAATTCTCTGCAGCATTAACAGAAACACAGTTGATCACTCTCTCCTCCCTGATACTCTCTTCTCTCCAGATTTTCAGGACACCATTCTTTCCTGTTCTGCTCCTATCCATCTGAACACTCCTTGTCAGTTTCCTTTGATGGTTTCTCTTCCAGGTCATGCCTTCTAGCCATCAGCATCCTGCAAGGTTTTGCCCCAGTTCTCCCTCTACACTATTTCACTGGGTGATCTCAACTCCCATGGATTTAATTACCAACTCTGTGATGATGATTCTCAAATCTACCTATCCTGCCCCAGTCTACCTCCAATTCTGCATCTCCAATTGTCTTTCAGACATCTACAAATGGATATCCAGTATATATCTTAAACTCAGCAAGTCAAAGAGGACTTTATCCTTCCCCCTAAATGCACCCCTTCTCCTATCGTAATAGAGAGCACCACCATTTTCTCACTCCCTCAGGCTCTCAACCAAGGTGTCAGCATGCACTCTTCTCTATCTCTCCCTCCATATCAATCTTGTCAATCTGCCCTTTACAGCATCTCTCAAATATGACCCTTTCTCTTCTATGACACTGGAGTAGGCCCTCATCACCTCATGCCTGGAACATGCAAGAGCAAGCTGCTGGTGAGTTTGCCCAACTCAACTCCAATCAACCTTCCATTCAGCCACCAAAGTGAGACAAACTGCATCTGATCATGCCACCCTTCCCCTCACCCCTTACTCGATAAACTCCAGTGGCTTCCTATTGCCTCCAGGATACAATACAAAATGCTCTGTCTGGCATTCAAAGCCTTTCATAACCTAGCCCCCTCCTACCTTTCTAGTCTTCTTATACCTTACTCCCTGACACATACTCTTCAATCCAGTAAGACTGGCCTTCTGGTGGTACACCACAAACAAGACACTACATCTCTCAGCCCTGGGCATTTTCTCAGGCTGTTGCCCATTCCTGCAACACTCTCCTTCCTCAACTCCACTTGACTTCCCTGTCTTCTTTTAAGTCCCAATCAAAATCCCATCTTGTTTTACAGGAAGCCTTTTCTAATCTCTCTTAACTCTAGTGCTTTCTCTCTGATAATTACTTCGTTTATCCTTCACATAGCTCACGTTGTATATTGCTGGTTGTAGCCTCCATTAGACTGTGAGCTCCTTGAGGACAGGCACTGTCTTTTGCCTCTTTTTTGTATCCTCAGCATTTAACACAGTGCCTGGCACATAGTGAGAGCCTGATAAATATATGGAATGGTTGGTTTAATGAACTATATCAGGGAAGGAGTGGCATGCAGCAATGAAAGCTACTTTAACTTTACATAACACCTATAGTAGCCCCAGTTAGCACAGTTGTATGACTTCTCATTGGTGATATATAGCACAAAACAGAAGTAATGAAGGTAAACGGGGTTGGACTGATTCAAGGATGAAATCTGGAAAGCCACAGACAATAAGGCAAGGAAGATAGGAGGATAAAGAACATCATAAAGCTGAACCAGTTAACTAAAAGTCAAGACTTTGAAGGCAAACGGTGAGGCCAGAACATGAATGATGGCACAAGAAAGAAGGGAGAGAGAAAAAAGTAACTGGGAGATTAAGGCAGACACTAGGTTTAGGATGGGTAAAATATAGTGAGAGATTGAAGACAGGAGGTTATGGTTAGACAAGGAATTTCAGTTATCGATAATGGAGGTGCAAGACTTGTGGGTGATGAGATTAAATGTTTGTAACTGCAGATATGACAGTAAACTCATGGAAAGCAAGAAAACTGAAATACTCAATTATAAGAGTAAGGGATGGAGAAGAAAGAAATACTGAGTCAGGCACTGAACTCCATGAGAAAAGAGAAAGATTGACTTAGGGGTGAGAGAGAATAGCCACCAAAACTTAAACACGGCATTATATTTGAATGACTCTTAATGAAGGAAAAGGTACTAAGTGATGGTTGTAGTCAAGAAAGTCTAGAAGTGGAGGAGCAAGAAGCATGCCTATACTGAGATGGAATGAAAGAGTATATCATGGAAATTAAGTAGAATAAGGAACTGAGAGGTTAGAGTATCTGAGGAAACATCACTATGAGTCTTGAAATACCCTAGTGTGAGGGCAGGAGTTGGGGAAGACTGTGAACCAGACACTGAATTCACTGAGGAAGGAATAACTGGACTTAGTGTCACTACCTGAGAGATGACAAAAAAACAGGTATTCTAACTAATTGGTTTAACTATATCATGGAAGACTCATAACTAAAACCAACATTAAAAACCTGTTAAAGAGTCTCATAACCACTTAAGACTGATTTGAAAAGTACCGGAGTTTAATTGGCAGAGCTAATTCAATTCAAATCCAGGTCTCTTGACTTCAATTGAAGGGCTCTTTCCACTACATGCTGATTTGTATTATTTTTTATAGAGCAAAAAGGAAAATATGGTAAAATGACACACTTGCTGTAGGCTAACTTGTTCTTATGCCCAAAAGATTTCCTTTTCCCGGAAAAACAAATATGATGCCTATAAAGTTTAACTTATTTCCATTACATAGCTGTTTCCATTGTACAGGTTTGTTTTGCCATTTGCCTTAAAATTACTAAGAATTAAAAGCATAGTTCTACCATACTGTTCTGACTCTTTTTAACAACTTCACCATGTTGTACTATAATCATATGACAAAAGAAAGGGAGGAAAATTACACTGCACTATCTAGGCTCTATTTGATCATAAAAGTTACCAAGAGAAAGCGCTTTAATAGAATATTGATACTAATACCTGTGTCAAGCTGCTGTTCTCCGTTCATTTCCACAGCACCCAGACTATCTCCCTCAGACACAGGGACAGAAACTGTAAGACGCAGTCACCATCTGATGCTAATCGTCAACTCTCTAGCTTCTGGTCAGCAGATATCCATATCCACTTAAGTGAGAATGCTGAAAAACAAAAAGATTTAAACAAGGTGACATCCCAAATCTGCTTTATCAGATACCAACGAAAAAGCATTTAATAAGCTCCTACTATGCACCAAGAAATTCTAGGTATTGGGAATACAAAGACAAAAATGAAACAGACCCTTCTCTTCAGGGAGCTTACATTCTACTGTAAGAGATCACAAACACAATACACACACATTATATATATATACATATCTATACATATCCATTTATATGTATTAAGCTTTAATTGCTTAAAATTACATGGAGACTTTTGAAACACCATATATATACATGTGTACATATATACATACTAGTGTATATATAGAATATGTAAAAAAATAAATGTGAGTTAGTGAGCAAGGGCAAAAGCAGTGGGGTGGGAGGGTGAGATAAGAAAGAGCATCCTGTAGACAATGGTATCAGAACTATGTGGTGAGATGCGGAATTCAATATGGTGGTTGGACAGAGTATGCTCTAAGCATGAGGGGCAGCCAATGCAAAGGCACAGAGATAGAGCCAAAACATACCACAGGTTACCAAGGTTAGAAGGACAGTCTTTTTGTATCATTTGGGGGGGGGCAGGGCAATCGGGGTTAAGTGACTTGCCCAAGGTCACACAGCTAGTACATGTGTCAAGTGTATGAGGCCAGATTTGAGCTCAGGTCCTCTTGACTGCAGGGCCAGTGCTCTACTCACTGTGCCACCTAGCTGCCCCTCATAAACAGTTTTAAAACAGAAATCTTGGTGAGAGATGATGAGGGCCTTGGTTAAGGAGGTAGCTGAGTAGGGAGAAAGGGTTAGACACAAGCAGGGATGTGCTGGCACTAGCTCATACTGGCTCTCAACAGCCAAGTATTAAATTTCCAGTATGAGCATTTACTTTTGGAAATCCATATACTGTGCTGTCTAAACTTAAAGTGATGGGGAAAATATTAATCACACGGATTAAACTGTAAAGGATACTGTGCATACTAGGGTGGGGGGCCGTGACAAAAGTTGTTAAATACTTATTCACACATTCTTGGATAGAGAGAGAGACTGTGGCATTATAAACTCCCAAGATCTGGAATGCATATGCAGTATGAAGAAGAGTGGGGAGTTGAGGATAACACCAAAATGATGACTGTCTAAGATTCAAAAGATGGTGCTGCCCTTGACAGAAATAGGAAAGTTCAATGTAGAGGGGAGAATCTGGAAAATTTGGAATGACTCCATTTGGGGTATGTTAAGATTAAGATGTCTCTGGTATGTTCAATTTGAAATGTCCAATATGAAATCTGTGATTGGGGAATGGATCTCTACAGAGAAATTTAGGCTGGAGAGGCAGATCTGTGAGCCATCTGCAGCAAAGTGATTATTAAACCCCTGGGTACTGAGTTCACAGAATACTGCTAGAGAAGAAGGCCTAAAACAGATCCTTCTTTGGGTACACCCACAGTTCTAGGGTAATATGGACTATCATTTCATTCTCACTTAAAACTAAAAAAACCGAGCAAAGTACAGTTGTTTAAAACACATCTTTTCTTCAGGGAGATTTTTGTTACCAGGATCTGTTGGATCTCAGTTTTGAACAGACTTTTCTATCAGATTACTAAGTATGAGACCTCTCCCCCTAAAGCAGCTATAAAGAATATATAATGGGGGGGGGGGGAGGCAGAGCCAAGATGGCAGCTAGAAAGCAGGGACTTGCTTAATCTCTCCCCAGGTCCCTCCAGACACCTGTAAAAAAAAAAAAGGCTTTGAACAAAGTCTAAAGCTGCAGAACCCACGAAATAGCAGAGGGAAGCAGGGCTCCAGCCCAGGAAAGACTGGATGGTCGCTGGGAAGGGTCTATCACGTGGAGCTGTGAGCAGAGCAGAGCACAGCCCAGCATAGCCCATGCCAGGACCAACCAGACTAGAGGCCGGGCGGAACAGATGGTAGAGCCCTGAATCATTGGGCTATGGCAGTTACCAGACTTCTCAACCCACAAACACCAAAGACAACAGAGAAGGTTAGTGGAAAAACTGCTGGAAAGGAGTGAAAGGAGTGCGCAGTAGGCCCTAGCCCCAGAGGCGTGGAAGTAATGCAGCTCTGGGGCCGCTTCCAGAGCTCCAGCTGTGGTTGCTTCCAGCCCCAGGCACACCCTGTGGGAGGAATTAAGTGGTGGATCAGAGCGGGAGTACAGAGCCTTCTTGGATCTGGGTCACAGTCTGCGTTGATGGTTCTTGGAGGAGGAAGAGCGCTGGTGTGGCTGAGTTTGCTGTGTCGAAGTAACTCTGAACATAGCAGCTCAGCCCCTAAAGCTTGGAACAAAGTACTCTCTACTCTACAAGCAGTCATACTCCCACAAAAAGCTCAAGGGTCAAGCAGTTGGCTGGGAACATGAACAGGCAGTGAAAATGGACTCAGATTCAGACTCAGACTTCAGAATTTTTTTTTTTTTTGGTGACAAAGAAGATCAAAACATACAGCCAGAAGAAGTCAACAAAGTCAAAGAGCCTACATCGAAAGTCTCCAAGAAAAATATGAATTGGTCTCAGGCCATGGAATAGCTCAAAAAGGATTTGGAAAAGCAAGTAAGGGAAGTACATGAAAAACTAGGAAGAGAAATGAGTGATGCAAGAAAATCATGAAAAACAAGTCGATAACTTGCTAAAGGAGACTCCAAAAAAATACTAAAGAAAATAACACCTTAAAAAAATAGACTAACTCAAACAGCAAAAGAGCTCCAAAAAGCCAATGAGGAGAAGAATGTCTTGAAAGGCAGAATTAGCCAAATGGAAAAAGAGGTCCAAAAGACCACTGAAAAAAATACTACCTTAAAAATTAGATTGGAGCAAGTGGAAGCTAGTGACTTTATGAGAAATCAAAGTATTATAAAATAGAACCAAAGGAATGAAAAAAAGGAGGACAATGTGAAATATCTCATTGGAAAAACCACTGACCTGGAAAGTAGATCCAAGAGAGATACTTTAAAAATTATTGGACTACTTGAAAGCCATGATCAAAAAAAAAGAGCTTAGACATCATCTTTCAAGAAATTATCAAGGAAAATTTCCCTGATATTCTAGAGTCTGAGGGTAAAATAGAAACTGAAAGAATCCACTGATCGCCTCTTGAAAAAGATCCCCAAAAGAAAACTCCTAGGAATATTGTAGCCAAATTCCAGAGCTCCCAGATCAAGGAGAAAATACTTCAAGCAGCCAGAAAGAAACAATTTGAGTGTTGTGAAAACACAACCAAGATAACACAAGATCTATCAGCTTCCACATTAGGGATTGAAGGGCTTGGAATATGATATTCCAGAGGTCAAAAGAGTTACGATTAAAACCAAGAATCACCTACCCAGCAAAACTGAGTATAATGCTTCAAGGCAAAATATGGACTTTCGATAAAATAGAGGAGTTTCAAGCTTTCTCAATGAAAAGACCAGAGCAGAATAGAAAATCTGACTTTCAAACACAAGAATCAAGAGAAGCATGAAAAGGTAAACAAGAAAGAGAAATCATAAGGGACTTACAAAAGCTGAACTGTTTTGCCTACATTCCTACATGGAAAGATGAAGTTTTAGCGTATTAGGGTAGTTGAAGGGAGTATACATATATATAGACAGAGGCCACAGGAAGAGTTGAATATGAAGGCATGAAACCTAAAAAAATAAAATCAAATTAAGGGATGAGAGAAGAATATATTGAGAGGAGAAAGGGAGAGATAGAATGGGGTAAATTATCTCACATAGAAGTGGCAAGAAAAAGCAGTTCATTGGAAGGGAAGATGGGGCAGGTAAGGGGGAATGAGTGAATTTTGCTCTCACTGGATTTGACTTGAGGAGGGAATAACATACACACTCAATTGGGTATCTTATCCCACATGAAAGTAGGGGGAAGGGGATAAAAAGGGGGGACGATAGTAGGGAGAGCAGATGGGGGAAGAAGTAATCAAAAGCAAACACTTTTGTAAAGGGACAGGGTCAAGGGAGAAAATTGAATAAAGGGAGACAGGATATGATGGAGAGAAATATAGTTAGTCTTTCACGACATGACTATTTATGGGAGTGTTCTGCGTAATGATGCATGTGTGCCCTATGTTGAATTGCTTGCCTTCTTAGGGAAGGTGAGTGGGAAGAGAAGAAAG